>CM034150.1:733117692-733603689 GCA_019776745.2 Taxus chinensis
AACCTCATCTATCCAAATGCAAATGTTCCCCTATTCTTCACACACTTCCACAACCATGTCCCCCCGTCCAAGTGAAGAAACTCTTAAAAATATTCCTCATTCTCCTCAATTTATTCAAGTACCTGCTCATTCCGGTTTTCACGTGACCCGAATCAATCAAATACACTAAAATTGAAACCAAAACCTTAAAACTAAACCAATCCATCCCCATGCCTCTCCTCCTTACATTCTATACCGGTTTAAACACGACCATCCTAGATTTCCTGTCTAAAATCCAAGCCCAAACATCATCTTTAAACTCATAAGAGTTTCCCCTTCTTTTTGACACCTCAGATGGCTTCCTACATAGACATTATATCCTCTAACGTCTAATTCAAACTTCTAACGATCTGCTTTCCCTCCTATTAGACATCGAGATCCTTATAGCTTAAACCTCCATGTTCAATCCCATTTCATTTATTCCTATCATCAGGCTTCGGGTTCGGCCATGCATTGAGCAATTTGGGCCCTTCAGACCATCATCCATGAACTCATTCAGGTGGTTATTTCCATTCTCAAGGGGACTATACTTCCCCATCCACAATGAATCTCACTCATCATTCTACCTACCTCATCCTCGGTTTCCTAACACTCCCCCTCCACATTTATTCCATATTTACCTATCATACCTCTATTGATTCTCTCTCGTTCCATCCTCTTTTCCAACCCTTTTTAATTGTGTCAAACCTCCCTTCCTCTTCTTTTACATCATTTAGCAGAATCTTGGACAAAACCGCAACTTACAACAACGTCAGTACCCGCTCATCTCATCAATAAATGCCTCCACAATAACCCACCTTCATCGAATGTCACCATGAAAAAACGTTTGAATCTTTCCACCTGTATCACTACGAAACCACCTTTAGACCGCTTCGCTGAAATCAGTATACCCTTCCAAGAATGCTCCTTGCCCTTCCAAATCTAGATCCTTGGTACAATTCCTCCACCAACGATCTCTGGGTGTCCCCAAAAGAAATAGGACATTTTCACCAACGAAACCAAATATTACATCTTCTATTTTGGGACAACTTCCTCTCCACTTAGCATCACAATCCCTCCACCAAACAAAATAAAAAACATCTAGCATTCCCTTGAGATTCGAATCAAAAATTTATGGAAGGATATGAAGCAGTCCTCTCATACTCTCATACAAACCACCCCCAAGCATTCATCGAGATCTACATTAAAGATTCCCAATAAAATACATTACTAATGTATCAATTGAAATCAATGCAGAAACCCTTCAACACTATTACAATTTTTGCATTACACTTCCACAGGTCAGGACTTTAACCCACATAAGTAAGAGGCCACCGTGGTTTAATCCCCACTCAATGGCCTACCATCGTACCTCAGGTCATAGCACGGATGGAGTGTTGTAAGGGCTCTTAAATGTCTCCATGATCTCATTGAAAGAGGACTACCTTTTTGAGGATTTTTCCTTTACCAGTTATCTGCAACCTAATTCCACGTCTATCGAAGTCTCTAAGTCTTCTCCTCCATCCTTCATTACACATATTTTTCCTTCACATGTTATTCACTCATATAGAAGGTCCTCTCCCTTATTCATCAAACCTTTGTTTTCATATGATTCCCCAACACATTACCAATCCCAAATCGAATTTATCATCACGAATTTCTTTACCTTACCACATCTAAATTTGCTTAACAGTGATATACTCTCTTTTGCTGGGGGAAGTAGCCTCCCCTCAGCGTTAAGCATATCCTCCCAAATAACACATTTCATAGCTAACCAACCTCCGTCTTATCCCTCTGGGAGACTTTAATCCTGACATGTTTTATTTACCCTCATCCAAATACAATCTCTCTAAACTACACCCATTTGAATCTTCCATTTCCTTTTAAGCCCACTATTTGTGGCCATTTGGCATCAATCCCTTAGCGGACCATTATTTTCATCTTAGCGCACTGTGGTGCCCATGTTTTGTATTTTTGTTAAGACGGAAGAAGAAAAAAAGGGAAAATGGTGGTTGAGAGGATTTGGGGACATGTGATAAGTAGGGATTGGGGGGGGTGGTACAGGTTGGGGGGCGAAAGGAATTGAGAGCTTCCTCTATTTATCTTTTTCCGCCCATCAAAGTCTTTAATAAGCACCATATTTTTCACCAAAGTCCCCCTTGTGGCCATATTTCATCGCGCTGGGACGCACATATTTCTCTTGTTTATTTCACTTTCAAAAACAACAACATAGATTCGCATCTCATCTTTCTCACAATCTGTTTCTATTTAATCCATTCCATCTTATTCAAAATCCACCATTGTGTTCATAAGTTACCCCGTCTCAAAGCCCATCTATTTGTCTCGTTAGCACGCATATTTTTTCTTCCTGAAAGGTAACGCATAGTTCTAATCCTTCACTCCTCCTCCCCAAATTCTAATCTTATCCTCAGACGCAACATTAATCAAGGAGTCGTAGGAAAATTTGCCTTTCTCTCCCAATTGGATTAGCCCATATATTATCACACATAAATACTGTGTCTTGGGGCTTATCTCTTTAGCTTCTCTTGATGGTAAACCAAAAAGTTAAACCACTTAACTGCATGCACTTTATGCCATTCTAATTGTTAGTACTAACACTTATGAGCATAATCCCTATCTTTAACCATTCTCCATCCACCATTATCCACTTCCATCTATCATGGTAATGCTATGAATTATGTGGTCTACCGTCACTACTTTGATCTATGGACCTTGACTATAGTACCACACTCTCTACTTATAGCATATTCAATATGGATAAGTTCTCCCATTCGGTTGATAACCCCGTAATCATTCCATCCATCACCATCTCAGTCTCCTATGAACAGTCATTGTAAGGGTATCAATGTGTCTCCTGTACCATCATTATCACCCCTCCTAAGTAGTTACTACTTTACGACTTCGTATATCCCCAGCTCTTCCCATGTAAAGCTAACATCCATGCATGCAAAAGACGTCAAATGATTCCAAAAATAGACTCCTAATCCCTCCAAGGACAATGGTGTCATATAAAATTCAAATACATGATAAAAAGAAAAACATGCAAATTAAAAAAAGAAGAAATAGACGTCCTCGAAAGGAATCTATCAATTTAGCACCATCTATGTTGTATATAAGTACATAACCTACCCTCAAGGATGGTACTCTTTTGTTATTACATTCGGAAAGCTTTCCTCGAAAAAATTGATCATCTTCTTCTATTATTGTTCTTGTCCCTTTCCCAAAGATGGGCATGACTTAAGGAACACCATCTTTGGAGCAAAGCTTTCTTCCTGCATACAGATTACAATCTAAATTCCTTGTCATGTCGATATTAGGATTATGATAATATTTCATCCTCTCTTATCTTCCTCTTGGTCTTTTGGTATAATCAAATTTTATTAGTTATGTACTACACCGTGGGCTATCGGCTTCAAGTTCAATGCTTTGAGTATTAACCTTTCTTGTTACCTCTATCCCAATTAAAATGCATAAATTTCTTTGCATTGCCCTTGGCTATGGTTATGTGACACCCATGCTCATCACAAAATCATCTTTTAGTAAATTGTGTTTTTAAAATCTTTTACACTTGCGGATGTCCCCTATCAGTATCATCCATAAATCTAGGAAATATGTTCTGTTTCTTACACACCCTCTTTAATAAACATTCAGTTTGGGAATCTATATCTACTTGATCTCTTTACAAGTTTGTGAATTCCTACTTGAGATTATCTCTCAAGTTGCATTCATTTTTCGGCAGCTTCTCATCCTCCACCATTCCACTGTTCTCTTTCTCCATCCATTTCTCTCACATCATCCTTCTCTTCTCTAGCAACATCCACCAATTTTCTTTCCATCGCTCTTATTTTTGTTTGTCATCTAGCATTGACTCATCTTCTTCATCATCACATCCCTTTCATCCCTCAACTTGCACTCTACTAACTCCCCACGCAGCACAGAAACCCTACTCTACCGATAGACCTATCAGTCTGAACAAGGTCTCTTCGTGATCATGTCTATGACATTCCTTCCTCCTGTTCCCCTTTTCAACGCCAATTTTCTCCTAAATCCACTCTCATCTCATTCTTTCTCCCGCTCTCTTCTCACCCCTTCAACAATCCTTCCTCCTTTGTTTGTTCGATCTTCACATGTCCTTCACCCCGGCCTTTTTTTTGTGTTTTTATCTTAATATCCTTTTACTCTCACTACTACTTTTACTACTTACTCCTGCATCTATTTCATCATTCCATTTCCCCTTTTAATTATATTTCGGCTTGACCATCCTACTTAACCACCCATTCCACACGGGATTCTAATGTCACATGCATCTCTTTCTTAAGATCTACCACTGTAGAAACACACCGACATTTTCCTCCTTCCTACATCATTTGAAGAACCTTCGAAAGAAATTCAAATGGATTCAATTGCAAATAATCTTTCTACATCATCAGCGCAACCAAATCAATTTCCACCTTCCTTATATTACCAACAAACAAATATTCCTTCCTATGCCTCTATCAATACCACCACTAGATCCTCCGGTAGAAATTATTGTCGTTCCTTCCAAGGATGGAACCTCAAAATTCCCTTATACAAGAAAATAATATTCCTTCTTCTAAACAATCCAACCCCAAATCCCTTCAACTAAATTCATCCAACACTATGAAAATCATGACTAGATTCCATCCATCAAGACATGAACATACTCGAACTTTGTCCTCAACATCTGAATTATCTCAAACATCCACTCCTTCTCCAAAAACCAAGAGATTTTGCATAGACACAACACCTCTGAATATTTCAGTTGAATCATATACAGAGGTATTCCAACATTTGTTACAAATGTTTGTAATCACACTTCCGTCTATTAGGGCCTTTGACCCTGGTAGTAAGAAGCCACCGTGGTTTACTTCTAGCCTTGTTTTCACATATCATCGTACTCCTGGACATGATATCAGACATTACAGACCATTTCAAACCATTGTCCAGGACTTCATTAAGGAAGGATGCATCCTTACCAAACCAAATTAGTCTATTCCCTCCACTTCAACATCTACACTGTTGACCTCATCTATCCAAATGCAAATGTCCCCTCATTCTTCACACACTTCCACAACCATGTCACCTCCAAGTGAAGAAACTCTTAAAAAAGATTCCTCATTCTCCATCAAATTTATTCAAGTACCTGCTCATTCCGGTTCACGTGACCCTGAATCATCAAATAACACTAAAATTGAAACCAAAACATTAAAACTGTAACACAATCCATCCCCATCCTCAACATCTATACCGGTTTAAACATCGACATCCTAGATTTCCATGTCTAAATCCAAGCCAAAACATCATCTTAAAACTCATACAGAGTTCCCTTCTTTTTGACACCTCGATTGGATCCTACATAGACATCCTCTAACGTCTAATTCAAACTTCTACGATCATGCTTCCTCCTATTAGACATCGAGATCCTTATAGCAGTAAACCTCCATGGTTCAATCCCAATTTCATTTATTCCTATCATCATGCTTCGGGCCATGAAATTGAGCAATGTAGGGCCTTTCAGACCATCATCCATGAACTCATTCAGGAGGGTGATTTCCTCACTCAAGGGGAATATACTTCCCCATCCACAACGAATATAACTCATCATTCTACATCCTCATCCATCGGGTTTCCTAACACTCCCCCATCCACATTTATTCCATATTTACCTATCATACCATCTATTGATTCTCTCTCAGTTCCTCTTTCCACCCTTTTAATTGTGTCAAACACGCCATCCTCTTCTTTTACATCATTTACAGAATCTTGGACAAAAACGCAACTTACAACAACTTCAGATAACCCTCTCATCTCATCAATAAATGCCTCCACAATAAACCCACCTTCATCGAATGTCACCATGAAAATGTTAATCTTTCCACCTGTATCAACTACGAAACAACCTTTAGACCCTTCGACTGAAATTAGTATCACCCCTTCCAAGAATGCTCCTTTGCCCTTCCAAATCTAAGATCCTTGGTACAATTCCACAACGATCTCTTGTGTGTCCCCAAAAGAAGATAGACATTTCACCAACGAATACCAAATATACATCTTCTATTTTGGGACAACTTCAATCTCCATCTAAGGCATCACAATCACTCCACCAAACAAAATAAAAAACATCCAGCATTCCCTTGAGATTCGAATCAAATTTATGGAACGATATGAAGCAATCCTCCAAGACATCTCATACAACCACACCCCAAGCAATTTCATCGAGATCTACATTAAAGGATTCCCAATAAAATACATATACTAATGTATCAATTGAATCATATGCAGAAACCCTTCAACACTTATTACAAATTTTTGCCATTACACTTCCACATGTCAAGGAATTTAACCCACATAGTAAGAGGCCACCGTGGTTTAATCCCCACCTCAATTGTGCCTACCATCGTACCTCAGGTCATAGCACTGAGTGTTGTAAGGCTCTTCAAATTGTCATCCATGATCTCATTGAAAGAGACTACCTTTTTGAGGATTTTCCCTTTACCATTTTATCTGCATGGGTAAAACTAATTCCACGTCTATCGAAGTCTCTAAGTCTTCTCCTCCATCCTTCATTAACATATTTCCTTCACATGTTATTACTCATATAGAAGGTCCTCCCTTATTCATCAACATTGTTTTCATATGATTCCCAACACATATACCTAATCCAAATCTAAGTTTATCATCATCGAATTTCTTACACTTATCCACATCTAATTTGCTTACAGTGATATACTCTCTTTTGCTGGGGGAAGTAGCCTCCCCTCATCGTTAAGCATATCATCCAAATAACACATTTCATATCTAAACAACTCTCCTTTCATACTGGGAGACTTTAATCCTTGACATTGTTTTATTTACCTCATCCAAATACATCTAATCTAAACTAAACCCATTTGAATCTTCATTTCATTTTAAGCCCACTTTTGTGGCCATTTGCATCAATCCCTTAGAGGACCATTTATTTTCATCTTAAGCGCACTGTGGTGGCCATGTTTGTATTTTTGTTAAGAGACTATATTGATCTTTTTCATCAAAGTCCTTCCAATAAGGACCATATTTTTCACCAAAGTCCACCCTTGTGGCCATATTTCATCTCGCTGGGACGCATATATTTCTCTTGTTTATTCACTTTCAAAAACAACACATAGATTCCATCTCATCTATCTCACTGTGTTCTATTTAATCCATTCCATCTTATTCAAAATCCACCATTGTGTTCATAATTACCCCTTCTTCAAAGCACCATCTATTTGTCTCGTTAGAGACGCATATTTTTTCTTCCTGAAAGGGTAACGCATAGTTCTACCTTCACTCATCCTCCCAAAATTCTAATCTTATCTCAGACGCAACATTAATCAAGGCGTCGGTAGGAAAATTTTCTCCCAATTGGATTAGACCATATATTATCACACATAAATATGGGTCTGGGGCTTATCTCTTAGCTTCTCTTGATGGTAAACCAAAGATTAAACCACTTAACGCATTGCACTTATGACCATTCTATTGTTAGTACTAACACTTATGAGCATAATCCTATCTTTAGACCATGTCTCCACCATTATCCACTTCCATCTATCATGGTAATGATATGAATTATGTGGTCTACCGTCACTACTTTGATATGACCTTGAATATAAGTACCACATCTCTACTTATAGCATATTCAATATGGATAAGTTCTCCCATTCGGTGAGAACCCCGTAATCATTACATCCATCACCATCTCATTCTCCTATGACAGTCATGTAAAGGGTATCAAGGTGTCTCCTGTACCATCATTATCCCCTCCTAAGTAGTTTACTTCGTTATCCCCAGCTCTTCCCCATGTAAAGCTAACATCCATGCATGCAAAAAGAAGTCAAAATTATCCAAAAATAGACTAATCCCTCCAAGGACAATTGTGCATATAAAATTCAAAATACATGATAAAAAGAAAAACATGCAAATTAAAAAAAGAAGAAATAGACTGATCCCTCGAAGGACATCTATCATTATCACCATCTATGTTGTATATATAGTAGAACATACCCTCAAAGGATGGTTACTCTTTTGTTATGACATTCGGAAAGCTTCCCGCATTGATCATCTTTCTTCTATTATTGTTCTTTCCCTTTCCCAAAGATGGGGCATAGACTTAAGGAACACCATCTTTGGAGAAGCTTCTTCCTGCATACAGATTACATCTCAAATTCCTTGTCATGTCGATATTAAGATTATGATAATATTTCATCCATATCTTCCTCTTGGTCTTTTGGTATAATCAAATTTTATTAGTTATGTACTAACACCTGCTATCGGCTGCAAGTTCAATGCTTTGAGTAGTACCTTTTCTTGTTTACCTCTTATCCAATTAAAAGCATAAATTTCTTGCATGGCCCTTGCTATGGTTATGTGACACCCATCTCATCAAAATCATCTTTTATTACAATTGTGTTTTTAAATCTTTTACACTTGAGGATGTCCCCTATCAGTATCATCCATAAATCTATGAAATATGTTACTGTTTCTACACACCCTCTTTAATAAACTATTCAGTTTGGGAATTCTACTTGATCTCTGTTACAGTTTGTGAATTCTACTTGAGATTATCTCTCAAGTTGCATTCATTTTTCGGCAGCTTCTCATCCTCCACCATGACCAATGTTATCTTTCTCCATCCATTCTCTCACATCATCCTTCTCTTCTCTACAATCATCCACCAATTTTCTTTTCCATCGCTCTTATTTTTGTTTGTCATCTAGCATTGACATCATCTTCTTCATCATCACAGACCTTTCATCCCCAACTTGGCACATCTACGTAACTCCCCACGCAGCACAGAAACCCTACTCGAGTTAGACCTATCATTCTGAACAAGGTCTCATTCGTGATCATGTCTAATGACCATTCCTTCCTCCTAGTCCCCTTTTTCAACCCAATTTTCTCCTAAAATCCACCTCATCTCATTCTCCGCTGCTCTTCTCACCCACTTCATCCTTCTCCGTTGTTTGTTCGATACTTCACATGTCCTTCACCCGGGCCATTTTTTTGTGTTTTTATCTTAATATCCTTTTACTGCCATCTATTTCATCATTCCATTTCCCTTTCATTATTATTTCGGCTTGAAAATCCTACTTAACCACCCATTCCACGCGGGATTCTTAATCACAATGCATCTCTTTCTTAAGATCCTACCACTGTAGAAACTCCTCCATTGTTTTCTACTCCATTCACAACTAGAAACATCTTCCCATAAATTTTTCTTAACGCTCTAACATCATCACTCGTACAACATAAACATCCTAATTAAGAATTCCCCTTACGCTCTCCATCCTACACCACATATATTCCTCCATCCACTCATGTCACCCTCCTTTGTTTCCTTATCATCACCTCCTTTCATCTCCTGTTCCATTTTGGTATAAACCACTCAGTATTTTTCATCATTCTTCTTCTTCTTCGGCTTGGTGATCCTACTTAACCATTCCTACAACATGGCGATCTTACTTAAGAGTCTCCCTTAAGAATGATCTGTCTTCTTTCCTTTCCCCTTTACTTCACATTCCCACCACCCGTATTTTCTCTTCATTCCCCATAAACATGTCCTCTTCCCTTCTCTTTTTTCCTCGCACAAAATATCTCAAACTTCCTCAAATATCATCTCCATCATCCCTCATTTAGAAATCTAACTTAACGACTTCATACCATTTCTTACTATGTCTCATTCCTTCATCTTTACTTGTTTCATCTTCATCCACATCCTCATCCATTACATTCTCTCCTCGCCTTCATCTTCCTACACATCGTTATCCCTCCTTTATTTACTCTTTCCAGTCCATTTTCGAGAATACTTCCCTATATCTACCACCATATTTATCATTGTTCATCTAACATTATTTCATCATCATCTTCCATTTTCACGCTAAGAGTTATCGATGGAATTCTCCTAAAATTCATTTATCCCCATTCTGCTCATATCGGTTCACTCCTTTTTACCTCCTCCATTTCCTCTTCCTTGCTTTTTCCTTTTGTGCCCTCTAATCATTATCAGAGGATTTCTACTAACATCCCTCCACTGGTATTGCCTTTCCATCTTACCTTCACCTTCTTCAATATCTCTATTGTATTCATCACATACTACATTTGCATCATTTTCTATGTTGTCCTCTCCTCCTTTCTACCCCTGGTTTTCTTTCATTTCATTTGTATCATCTTCATCTCCTCTTCTCCTTACACTTTCATCCTACTTCTCCATTGATAACCTGACTCACCAGTGTTGTCCCATATTTTTAATCATCCCACCATCCACATGCACTTCCATGTGTTCTATTTCATGTTCTTTACCTGGGTCTTACCCCTAAAACGGGGATTCAATTCCCTTCCTGTTTCGGCTCTATCATCTCTTCTTTTCCTCTTATTTCCATTTCCCCCATTACTGAACTTCTCTCTCTACCACCCCTATCTTCCTAGATCCTCATATTTCCTTTCTTTCTCTTTTCTATTCTACTTCTTCCCCCATCTTCTTTAACTTCTTCATCTTCTTCATCTCCTTCATCTTTCCATCCTATTGTTCCTATTCATCTCTCCAATCATCCTTCTCTCATATTCTTCACATCTTCTCTTTCTCAGCTATGTCATCTCTTTCATGATCCATTCTTTCTCTCCCTTTGTTTTTGATCTCCATCTCCCTTTCATCATTTCTTCTATCATTTTCTTGTCTTATTCTTTGTCCTTCATCATTTCTTTCTTCCACCATTTCTCCTCTTTATTATCTATACTGCTTCTTTACTATGATATATCTATGTACATTCACCTTCCCTTCTAATCTCTTTTCCCTTCTCATCTCGTCTTCTTCTTGTTTAGACTTACTCCCTCCATTCTTCTCCTGCTCCCTTTCTTTGTTTTCTTTTTCTCCAGGTCCCTCGTGCCTTACCTATTTATTTCCCCCTTATCTTTTCCCACTACCTTATTATTAACTATTAGTCTCTCTCTTTTGTTCTTTCATCTATCTTCTCACCTCTCTTATCGTCCTTCTCTACTATTTGATCCCTCTCCTCCACCATGTCCTTTCTACCTCAACCATGTCTGCTTTCTCTTATCTCTATCATCTATCATCTACATCTTTCATCCCATCTTCTTGGAACATTTTTGTTTTGGAGGATACCATAATAGATGACACCTATTTGATCTTGTATTCTTCCATGAATATTTTATCTGTTGTTGCTTTGTCATAAAATTATCTTGACTTCTTATCCTACTTACTGAACAAGTAGGACTGCTTTTTCACCTTCTAATTTGCCAACACTTATGCATCTTTCTTATGAAATGTGATTGCCATCATATTTATAACCCTTTTAAGGAATTTTATCTCACCCTCTTATCCTATCTACTCATCATGTGCACATTTATGATTATTCCCCTTGGGATATCTTATTTCCACATCCATCTATGTCTTATGTTGGGGAACCTTTTCATCCTTGTACTTTTCAACACATATAACTCACTTTGTGTCCTTCTTGTGCCCCGTACTGGGGCATCATTATCTTCATCCTCATCCCTTTTGTGGACGCATGATTTTTTTGCACGATTCCTCGCAAACAAAGGATTGCGCATATCTTTTGCATTTAATTGCACATATTGTGATATCTTCCTATGATCCATTGGTAATTTTGGTTTACATCCATACTGTAGTGGTCTTCACCCACTCACTGGTTTGTAGAACTTTTTCATTTGTCTCTGTTGAGACAGCAATTGTCCTCTACCGATGTGATATTGGAGTCAACGCTATAATTTTTTTTCATTGTTATTACGATCCATTTTTGCCTAGGGCATCTTTCCTTTGGTCATGTCTTCATCCATCTTCAGACACATATTTCTTCTAACCATTTTTGTTTTTGTCTCGTGGCTTGCTATCGCAAACCACTCAACAAAAAGGGGCAAATGTAGATACCAATTTTTGGTATAGCACCCCTTCGTCTCCTCACATTCATGTAACTTCCCCTCTCACCTTTATCTTTTCTTAAATATAAATAAAATCCCATCCATTTATTCACCTTATTTAATTAATTACCAAATGATCTCCATGTGGACCCATTTGATAATTTAGATTTTTGGACATTATCCCCCATCTCTCACAAATTATTCAAAACATGGGCAATAATGCACCCATCCGACATCCCACTCTTAATCATTCAAAAAGAAAATACATTATTTCAACTAATATCCCCACCTCTTATCACATCCTTATCCTTTTCTTTACTTTAAGTCAAATTGTGAGCCCCATTGGATCACATCATGTCTCTTAACTCAAAGTTACTTTACTTAACCCTGAGTATATGTTAACCTACAATCTAACTTCACCATTAAACTATAAATATGGGTTTTGCCCCATATTTCGAAAAGAAGAAAGAAGGAAGAAAAAATTAGAAAATTTGGGTGAATGCTAAGGCATTTTAGCCATTCATCATAATATCATTATTATTTTGTCTTTTTGATGACATATGGAATTTCAACAGTACTCTTCTCGTGATTTGATTCATGTAGTGAGATTCATGTTGCGTGCATCTGATCAATAACACCATTTGCATACTGTCATCTTTCAGGTTCTTTTGTTTATCAACTTGCATTTTATTTGTTTGGATTCTATTTTATCATTATTCTTATCACACGGGGATTGATAGCCACCAAGGTAGTTAACGCTTCCCGGATCTACTTCGTCAGGCAACCCCTGCATAAAATATCTAATCAATATTTCTCTAGTGTATTTGAACTACAGGTTTTCTGGGATCACATCGAGGAGTTCGACATCAAATTTGCACCCGTATTATCCATCGCTATCTCCAAGGTACTAAGCCCTTGTATACTCGACATTTTTTTGTGTTTGTTGATTTCTCGTACACTCATCTGGACAGGAAGCAGGAAACTCTTATCAACAGAAGTCCTTAGTTGATTGGTAGATGTCATGGGAATTTGTTGTAATGCATACCAGGTGAGCAGGAGGAGGAAACAACCACACAAAATCTTGAGAAAACATAGATCTAAGATATATGACTAGATTGTGGCACCTGGAAAGGGATAGGGGCACCCGTGGGCCCCCTAGTATGAGATTTGGGAACCCTAGTATACATAAATGACTAGAAAACCTCCTCTGGAGTGTCGTTGGATGTTCCCTTGTGTTCACTTTCTGTCGCACTAATGTCATTGAACTACATCGGATGTCGCTATGGATAGAAGATGGAAGAATCACCTGTAAAACCCTAGACAAAGCATCAAAACCTTACAAAAATAAAGATACATATGAAGGGTTCAAACTGTCCTCAATGACCATAATGGTGGACTTACCAACTAAGTGTTGGACTACATCTCAGACCAAATGTAGTTCTAGGTGGTTGTGTGTGTGTGTGTGTGTGTGTGTGTGTGTGTGTGTGTGTGTGTGTGTGTGTGTGTGTGTGCAAATCATGCCCTAGGTTTCTGTTGTGCCAATCACACTTTGTGAAGTAACGAGCAAAAAAGTAGATGTAGAATGTAGTAAATGTGTGCATGGAAACAATAGAATCCCCTCCTATGAAGTGTGATGCAAATGAACCAACCTTGTGTGCCTTGATATGGAGCTAGATGGATGTAAATGTAGCTTAATATGCCTTTTGATATATGCAACTCTAGATGATGATAGTAGACGCTTAGTGCTTGGTCCCTCATTATGGTCACATAAATTTATATTTATATGGTTCTCTTGTTGTAATTTTGTAATTAACCCTGAAAAGGCCGACCACCAAAAAGATAGAAATCTCAAACAACTAGAAAGTGCCCAAAAGGTGAGAGTAAAATCCAAAGAGGATCATGGCGCCCCAGAGGGGACCAAGCTGCCTGGGGCACCCCAGTCCTAGCTGGATGCCCCAGTTAGAAATAGGAAAAATGTAGAACGACAATGCAAATTGGGAAAGTGCATGTGTAAGATCAAAATATGACAACAATAATGTAAAAATGGCCAAAGACATCGGTTGATTATTACTCTTTTCACTTAAGAACCATATGACTAGTAGTATGAGACTGGGACTAAATAACGACTCAAAGTGCATGATTTTGTGTCTACAGGAAAATTGTAGCGAACCACTTGAGAATTAAAATCCACTTCACTGGTTGGCCCTATCTATATAGTTAATTAGATAGTCCCATGCTTGTAAATTAGGTACTTGTCAATAATGCAATGCTACCCTGACTCTAAGATGAACTATGGCTTCAACTCCATGCTCATGGCAAAAATATAATTTTAACACATCCAAAACTCTTACAAATGTTAGCAATTGATTCAGAAGGCCCTAAAACATAAAAAATGACTATATGTTTTCTGACACTAATTGAAAAATTTACACCTAAATTTTTTTAGGTTCAATCTTGAAATCCTAAAAAAGTAACTAAGTACTAACTAGATTGGATTTTGAAAAACTATCTTCTAGATTGTAACTCTTAGAGCTACGAGACTAGTTTTATTAGGTGTAGAGTAAATATGCCCCCTATATAATAGTAATGTCTTCTACATATTTAACAACATTAATGTAATGTAATTATTAGTTCTTGCCAAAAACAAGATAATATGCATTTCATGTCTTCCAATAAACAATGTTACTGTGAACCAATCATATACAAGAAATTTTCTACCCATGTAAGGTTTTCTAATGTATAAACTTTGAATTGACATATTTACATAAATATGATTTCACATAAATTAATTTATTAGAATTTTGATTGGTGAGAAAGGGTGATTTGACATTTTTTTCCTTATTAAGTTATAGGTTTTTTTATTTTTTTCAAGCCAAAAAATTGTGAATGGCCAAGTGGCCTAGCATTTATTAACCCCTGTCAATTGTCAATTCATCTAATTTATTGTTGACAACTTGTATTATAACTTATTAGACTGTGTTACTGCTACTGCTAAACCTACTGATTTTTTGGTCTCCATGTGGCCTCTCGATCTTTATTCCTCAAACGTATCCACATTATAAACCCTAAAATATCCTTGAATAAATAACTAAAGTTGGCGGTCTCTCAGTAGGTTTACCTGGGTGGATATGATGGAAT
Source organism: Taxus chinensis (assembly GCA_019776745.2). Taxonomy (NCBI): domain Eukaryota; kingdom Viridiplantae; phylum Streptophyta; class Pinopsida; order Cupressales; family Taxaceae; genus Taxus; species Taxus chinensis. The sequence continues at coordinate 733,132,807 of CM034150.1, forward strand.
ACGTGCAGTACTTTTCTTCTTTAAATCGATGGAGATCGCAAATTGTCTCTAAATGTATCCTGTTCAAGTCGAGCCCTTCGTTCTTGTTCTGTTGAGTGGAGAGGAAAATGTATTTGTCTATATTTGGGCCTCCTTTTAAGCTCTCTCACTTTGGGGACCATTGCAAGTGTTGGTTTGGAATATAGTGTGATTTTATCCTGCAATCATTAGTATTGGGTCACCTTGTATTTTCTCCTTGGAGAAAAGATATTTTCTTGGTACTAACCTCTATTGTTTTCTAAGGGATCCCAGATTTGGTCTCCTAGTGAGTATTGAGGGCTTGGAAAATATATTAAATAGGGATTTTCAAGGCAGGGTTTTTAAGAGATTGACAAGAGGACTGCCAATTTTATTTAAGACAGATTGCTCAAGTTTGGGTATCATATACATATTGGCAATGAATTTTGCGAGTAAAAAGAGGGGATGTCTTGGCCAATCTCGGATGACATCTTCCTCTCTACTAATCTCGCGAGCTATCTAAACAGTGAGTAATCCAAACCCTTCTCTAGACTTTGCGTTATAAATTGTTTATTCAAGCATTATTATGTATATGCTGTTGACACCATTCATATTACCATCATACACTGAATGGCCCTGCTAACACTATTCTACCATTAGTTCCAATCAACTAAATGTTTTACAAAAAGTTTTGCAAAAATTGTATTTGTACATGTTTCCATATCTATAGTACCTTTGACAAGGAATTTACTTAAATCCAATCCAACAACATGGACCTAAAATACTGCATGTCTACCTAACAAAATAAAAAACACTTTTACAAGTTATTATAAAGCTCCACAAAGTTTGAGTAGAGTTTGTAGGTTTAAGTTGCCTACTTTTTTTTCCTTGTTATGACCTTTCTTCTCGATGCTTTCTGTACATCTTCACCTGGTGTGCTAGGAATGAAGATTGCAATTTCTAAGTTGGATTAACTTTTCTCATTAGCCACTATTCTACTATTTTTATGATGACTTCTATCTTGAAGTTTCCACCAAAACTTAGGAAAACAAGAGCAGTGAGGATGCTATGCTACTTGTTTTCCTGCGAGTTTCCAAATCTCATTAGTTTTTGAAATTGAGTTTTATTTACTGGTTTTGATTTTGCAGGTAAATGCAGTGCAGAGAAGGTGGAAGTGTGATTTTTCTTTTGGAGATTCCTAAGTGGATACATGGAACCGTGAATATGGGTGGATGGCGGCCATATGGATTCCAGTGCCCTGGCTATTATTCAGGCCGATTCTGTGATAATATATTTATTATATATATCTATGATAAAGAATTTGAGACTGGCAAGAGCTGCATATGGAAGCTAGAAAGGAAAAGAAAAAAACAACAAGAAAATGGTGAATAATAAGCAAAGAGAGTGATCAATATCGTAGTTTCAGTAGATGGAAGAGAGGAGAGCATGCATGCTTGTGAATGTGCTTGCAGGAATATCTTGGCTGATAATACAAACATTCTCCAAGCCTATAATTTCATTTAGCTCTATGTTCAGGCCCATGTGTGTCTCCTTTGGCCATGGTGCGAATCAAAACAAATTTTCCCCAATTTTCTCCATGTAAAAATCTCTCTGATCAATTTTCTCATGGTTACTTATATGTTACTGTTTGGTATTGTGCAACGTTGCATCTTGTGCTCAGGCTATCTGCAGCCGTTATATTGTGCAGCGTGCATCTTCACCTCGAGCTATCTTCTCCAAAATGATGAAGTAAGAAAAGTGAGCTCATGCTAGCTGCATTCATTATAATGTGAAGGTGCATGGCTATGTTGTGATTAGAAAGCTAAAAAAGAAGATCTATGAAGCTCCCCACAAATTGCGAGCACATTTCCTCTTGATGGACACCCATGACCATGGTCTGCTCATTAGGTAATAATTATCCTATGTCTCTGTAGGAAAAATATTTTGAATCAATATATTTTCAAGATAAATTGATCATTGACCAAATTTTTCATAGAAATAAAAGGGATGAGTGATCACTACTCACAGAATGCCATGTTTCCTGCTGTTGCTAGTCAACAATTTTTTTTTACAAAACTAGAAATAAATATTTTTTCCTACTTGAGCTCGTGTGTTAGTGTACATAGAGACAGAGAGAGGAGGCATCTTGGAGAAACAAGGCAAGGTCCATGTTCAGGGGTTTCAATAGGGAATGACACTACTACATAATGTGAATATGGCTTAAGTTTTGTACCTGACTAGTTAGAAATGTATATCTATCTATTGAACTTGACACAACATGAAAGAAGGAATCAATGTACCTTTTGGTGTCATTTTCCAACAAATATGCTTATTGCACAATGTATGTGCTTCTCTTCATGATTCTTAATAGGAGCACATAAAAACAACATGTTATTTTTAGACACAGTTATGCTTAAAGGATGTGTAGGCATTTTCTTAGTTATGTTTGGACTTTATAAAGTTTTCCTTGGTGTTTTAGACAAACCACATTCTTTCCTATTACATTCCACTCATCTTTACATTTTCGATTATTACTATCTACAATTATAATTTAAAGCAAGGAATTGGACGCTTTACGTCTCTTGTTTTATATAGATCAAATAATTATATTACATTTTATTACTTTATCAAACAAATTTTGCATCACTTTTGTGCCACATGATAAATTTATCGAACGAAATTAGTAGCGCAAAATGGATGCAAAATGTGGCTCAAATATGACCAATTAAAAATGTTTAGTCGTGTCAAGTTTTTGTCACAATTCGTGTCACATCCACAACACAAATTCCACAAAGGAAACACTACTGAAAACCTAACAAAAGGTTAAATTTCGATGCGAAATTAACCCAAATGATGGTGTTATTTGCATAAAAATGTAGTAGTGGCTGATGACAATGGATTGAAATATCATAATTAAATACATCGTGGTTGTTTAATTACATCATAGTTGTTATTAACCGATGTAACGGTCCAAACGATGCTTCATCTTCCTATGTACTATTCATACATTCTTCTATTCTCTGTAGACTAGTTAAAAGCATAGAGAATGCATTTATAGACATCATGTCTGACCTCTTGGATCTTGTACATAACTTAAAGTAATACAATTTTGCAATTCTAGTTCTACATTTGGTTTCAATTGTCCTGCTTTTTCACTTCTCCTTGTTTCAAAGTAATTTTGATATATCTTCGACCCTCTATTATTGATTATATGTTTTCCGCAATAAACACATCCAGATCCTCGTTATAACACGTTTTCCATCGGTTCTCCCCACGGCCCCAAATCAAGATGTCTACAATTAGTGCATTTAGGATAATCACAATTGATTGTTAATACACGTGAGAATGTTAAAAAATTAAGGAATTCATTTATTTGAAGTGCATTCCCTTGCCAAAAATACACTTCAAGCGTTTACAAAAGAGTGTTTAACATTTACTTGTTGTGTTGATTAAAAGTTGTGAAAAGTGATAAGGGTTGAACACTAGTATTACACTAGATTTTTTTGTGGAAGTGCATTACATTTGGTTCATTGTCTTCAAAGAACCATTTCCTACAACGACCTTGATAATAATGGAGGGATAACGTATGTCCCTCAAAACATCCCCTCCCCCCCCCCACCCTTTTTTATTATTTGTGAAGTGTTGCAGTCACATTAAGGTTCTAAGGAAGGAGATTAGCTTTCGAGAGATATGCAAGGAAACATAGGAAAAGCGAGTGAGATTTTTTTGGAGCTTGGGGGTATGTGAACATGGTCGTGAATCAAGATCTCACATTTATTGATTGTTGCAAGAAACGTGATACAATTTTGGCAAAAGGCTATGGTTCTAGCTTAGTTGCACTGTTTTCATTAATTTAGTTTAACCTTGAAAGTCCAGAGATGTGTTACATTACTCATTTTTTGACGATCGTCTTTAGTATCAAGTAACAAACTCTATATCCCTCCTAAATCCAATCTTGTCAATTTCTTAGAGTCTTACAATAAAATACAATACTCCTATCAAGTGGTTTGTAATTCAATGGTATGGATGATGGTGAAAAGGTGGTGCCTATCGAGCCCCCAAGACAAATTCCAAGTAATAAGAGATGAGACCGAAACTGAGATCGTACTCGATGCAAATTTGACATAATGGAAACCCTTCAATCCTTGACATGACAACTGAGCCTAAAATTTTTGTGTCTTACATACCCTATGCAAATCTTTAGATTCAATAATAAAAAATGCAATATTCCTTTCTACAAGAAATTAAAAAGGAACAAAAAAATTTAAAAAAACATAGTATTCTGTATTTTAAGGAAAAATACAAACAAAACCCTCCTTCCAATACTTAGCCCAGTGACGCCTTGCTCTAATTTTGAGAGATCAACGGTCCAACTTTTCTTAGTAAACAGAAATCACTTGCATTAAAAACTACAAAGCCGTGTTTACAAAACTGATGGCCAACCAACCGAAAATTAATTTTAATACGTTATCAAAAACAAATGTTTGGCTGCACGGGATTCGAACCCCCGCGCACAGTCAAAACAATAATACTTACTTCTCCCCACAAAATAATGAATTACAAGTTGCGAGCAGCTCCTCCTGCACGCGAGGCCGCCGGGACGTCAGGGGTTCGAATCTCCTTGACTGCAAATATGAGCTTATAAACAGCTCCTACCCAGTGGCTTTGTTTTAAACTTCCCCTTTGTTTTGCGAGCAAAATGCCGCGCATCAGTAACAGCGTGGTGGGGATCCTCAATTTCGTGGTGTTTCTGCTGTCGATCCCGATCGTAGGCCTGGGCATATGGCTGGCAACCCGGCACGAGACCGACTGCGTGAAATTTCTGCAAGGCCCCGTAATAATCATCGGCGTTTTCATAATGGCGGTCTCTCTGGCGGGATTCATAGGGGCCTGCTTCAGGGTTTCGTGGCTGCTCTGGATCTATTTGTTCGTCATGTTTCTGCTCATAATCCTGCTGCTCAGCTTCACTATTTTCGCCTTCGTGGTCACAAATAAAGGGGCGGGGCGGCTCGCTTCGGGGAAAGGATACAAGGAGTACCGCCTGGGGGACTACTCCCACTGGTTACAGAAAAGGGTCCAAAATGCGGACAACTGGAGAAAAATACAGAGCTGCATACGCGACGCCAAGGTCTGCAAAAGCCTCGGCCGGGATGAAGTATACCATTTCGCCGCGGATTTTTACCAGAGAAATTTGTCTCCAATTCAGGTTAAGTAACTGTATTTTCTTTCCGCATTCTCTTAAAATGGCGTAATATTGGGGTTTCCGGTGACGAGGGTTCGATTCCCGGGCCGGGCATAAATTTTTTTTTTCTGGGTTTTGCAGTCGGGTTGCTGTAAGCCGCCGAGTTCGTGCGGGTACGTGTACTGGAACGCGACCTACTGGGAATGGGTTCCCCCGCCGCCTGCGGGCGACACGTCGGATGGCGACTGTGCCACGTGGAGCAACGAGCAGGATGAGGTGTGCTACGCTTGTGATTCGTGTAAAGCTGGGGTTTTGGCGAGCGCGAAGCATGATTGGCGGAAGGTAGCTGCCATCAATATTGTTATGTTGATATTTTTGATAGCTGTGTATTGTGTGGGTTGTTGTGCTTTCAGGAATAATGGGACTTCTGCTTATTATATCTTTGGTCTTCGCAAAAGTTTAGTATAAGAAAGACCATACCATCATTCTAGTTGAGTATAGTCTCCAATTTAATTTATCTCCATTCAATGTAGCATTAGTTGCACTATAATGTGGCTAAAATTGAATGGTGCAAGTATTAATGTGTTATTCTAATATTGAATGGTTAATGTTGGAAGTTAATTGGTTGGAATAACCCCAATGTAGCTCTTATTTAATTCTTTGTTTGATTATAGTGTAAAAACCGTAATTATATTGTAAAAATGGTGAAAACATCTATATGGTGATGGGAATATTATAGTGATCTATGAGAATGAGGGTGTAGCAATATAGGGTGCCAACTTCATGAAATCAAAAATCACTTTAGGTATCACACCTTTGACACCCTTATAAAAGAGTTGTCATGTGCAATCACATGTGTCCCCATTTTTTATTCAACCATTTGTAGTGAGCAATTGAAAAGCAACAGTCATGGTGTCACTCATATTCGACTTGACCATAACGAAGGAGCAAAAATCAACCAGATATGTCAAGGCATTATACAAAATCTTCCCTTGTTGACCAATGGCTTATTGATGTTTGGTTGGGTACCAAGTTGTGCAATGAATGAGTGTGTTTGTTCAATATAATCATTGTAGTAGAAACACCACTTATCTTTCACAAACAACATATCAATAAGTGAAAGAAGCAAGAGCGCAAGCAACACACAAAAGGTTTACGGAGTGGTGCGGAGTAGAGTATACACGAAGGAACAAGGCGTGTGACGCGCATAGGATTTTGGTAGTAGGATGGAGCTTGACGTAGCTTGGCAAGATAGAGGCATGTAGAGATTTCAAGGGGATTATGCACAAAGATAGAGAATGCACAAAAGGCGAGGGAGGATAAACAGAAAGGTCACACAGAGACTCAAACTATGAAAGAGACGCACAAATGTTTTGAGAAGGCCCAAAAATCTGAAAATGGCGCGCATAAGAAAGTTGGAGGTGGAACTCAAGGGAAAGAGGAGCATGAGAAAAAGGGTGCATGGTAAGATGAGTAGTTGGCATAAAAGATAGGGATGTCAGAAGCTATCTGACATGGATGCCGACAAGGATGGTTGTTTAGAAGAGCCAACGACCAAATTGTTGTGGAACGAGAAGAGGCGTAATAGATCAAAGCATTAAAGAAGCTCAATTCAAATTTGAATATGAGCAGGAAATTTGGAAGTTTTTAGATGGAGCCAGCCCCCCTGAAGGCAAATTCAAACAAGGAGAGAGAAGAGAGAAAAGAGCAGGGCGTGCAACTATACAAAGGAACAGGTTCACCATTTTGGGGTTATCGTGGCCGAATGTTGCGGGTCGATGAAGGTTGAGACTCTTGTCAGCCACTAGAGTCAAGTGCAACTAGTCTTAGGATAGGTCTTAGGGAGAGACCAATAGTTTGTAAATGTTCCATTAATGAGTTTAATAGCTCCATTAGAGAGCAATTTCATCGTAGATGCCATAGAGGCCTTTGAGAAATATCCATAAAACTTAGAGTTTCATTCCATTGTGTTGAATCTGAAAATGACATACTCGAGGAGTACTTGGTAGAGCTTCGTGCCGTCAAAAACCCCCAAAAATAAAGAGCAACCTAATACTAGAACTTTCATAGCTACTTTAAAAAAAACTAAGAAGAGGTGAGGAAAGCCAAACTAGACAAGGCCAAACAAGAACTACAAAAAGTTAACTAAAGAAAACTCCTATGAAGAGCCTCTAAAAGAGGAGGAAAACCTTCAAGCTAATAGTGTCAGGGCTATCATGCCCAAGTTGTTGAGCATGTTTTCTTAATGTCATTTGTGAGTCATCGCCAATGACATCTAGTGCCTCCTACTAAAGCTACTCCAACGTGTTTTTTCTACCTCACCTCTTCTTAACTAGATATATAGAAAGAATAAGAGGATTTTGATAAATCATACAATGGAAAACATCCACATCCATATATGCATCCAAGACCAACATTTGAGAAGGCAAAGGCGAGACCCTCACCAAAATCCCAAGATAAGGAGAGACAAATGAAAAATCCTTTGCTATAAAACTAGAATTATTTGCATCAGAATCAAGACCCTGGGTTGGTGAACATGGGGCCAAAATAACCCAAAATAAATCCCCTAATACAAAATCTCCCACCATGGGAGAAGGAGAATAAGGTACAAAATCTTTAGTCATAACCTTATAAGTCACCTTATCCATATGCAACTTTCCAAGAAGATAGGTGATAAAGAAATTGTTAAGAACTAGTAATGTCCTACTAATAAACACCTTAAGATAGTTTGGCATCTCCTTCCTAATATTATTTTACAATTTAATAAAATGAATTTTCATCTATAAATGACTTATTAATTAAAAAATTAATTTAATATTTTTCCCTAGTAACTTTTTAATTGCACCTATAGGGTGGTTTGATCCTATAGGAAGGGTTGGGAAGGGTTTGTAATCTTTTGCAGAAATCGGGTTGTAGACATAGGCATTTTCCAGTTTTTCCATGGTTCGGATGATGGAAAACATGTCTATGCAATTGTCATACATTTTGTGCTCCCTCTTGTTAATCCATAATTTCAACTTGTTGACCGAAATTTTCTCTTTCCTATTCAGATTAGTGAAATAAATACTAAAGAAAATAAAGCAACTCCAATGATGCAAGGGGTTTAAGGTACCCTCGAAGAAGATAGTGATAGAAGGATGGGCGCAAAGTAGATTTTCTCGCTACAAATTTAATGAAACTTGCAAAACAAAGATAGTTACAAGGAAAATGGATTAGATAGTAGATGAGGGGGCTGCCCAACAAAGTCAGTTCTAAGAAGGGTAAACTTCCTTATGCGGATGCCAACCCCCGTTTTTTATAAAATATGATAAAATCAATTATGAAGGACTAAATAACATGTAGAAACTGAAGCTAAACAAAATCTGGAAATTACATAAATGGATAAAAGTGTAGATCTTATCTAGATCAACACAAAGTAAATGTTACTTGAATGGGTCGATGGCGACCCAAGGTTGCAGAGGGTAGGTTGACGACGACTTGAGAGGATGGATCTAGACAACAAGCTAAAAATATAGATCTGGAGGGATCTGACTGCAAATTCGATGATGACAGACACATGTAAACATTGATAGAAACATGCAGAGGAAATTCTGAGACATGGAAAAAAAAAGGATGTGAGAAGATAAGGGTTTGGAAGGATTGTATGGCTAGCAAGATTCGGGTCGACGACGACATAGTTGAGTTGGCGACGAATGGAGACAAACAAAACGGATTTGAACTGATAGAGAAGTAGAGTAACATATTTGAGAATTGGAAACCGTAACAGAACAAGGAAACACACTAATGAGGACCTGAACGGAAAAATAGGGATGGGTTGACGATGACCTGATAGAAGCGACGATGACCTAGACAATGCTAAACAATGTCGAGGGTGGATGGGTTGGATAGACGACGTGCAAGAAAAACGATTGCAAGAAAAAGCTGGATTTGAAACTTTGATGGCAGCTGGACCTGAAAAATGTTAGTGATTGAAAAATAATGATAATGATAAGCAATGATAACATAAACCAATATAAGATCAAGATAAACTCTCCAATGTCTCTACAAGTGATGCAAATAAGCTCCAAGGGACTCTAAGAAGCCTATAGCAGCTGCAAGGAATCTCAATATCAAAGATAAGATCGCAAAACCGCAAGAGAGATTTTGATTATGCCTCCCTTTGGGAGGAGAGTTAAATGTAACCTTATAGGGTTGTCGGCGACCCGGGTGAATCACCACCAACTGCAGGGAACTGTCCATTAAGGCGATGAAAGGATGATTTATTCGAGAGATGGGGCCTTTTATAGTTTGGGAAAAGTGTTTTAAAACATTTAGGCGGATTAGGGTTTCTTAGGGAAGTGATATGGATAGGTGGGAGTGTTTCGCACAGAATGTTTCCGTTCCTAGAATAGAGTTGCTTCTATCTTTTCATTCTGTTCAGAAACAGATAAGGGTTAGGGCTAGGAGGAATACCTGTTGAATGTTGAGAGGGTGCGCACGTACCGTAGAGAGAGATCAGATCGATTGCGAAGAACTCCTTTTTGTCTAGGAAGGACTACCTGCAAGTAAGAATACAAGACCACCAGATTTTAGTTAGACAATAAATGAGGGAACTGCCTTGGGCCCAGAAAGTATTGGACTTCCTTTCGAAGGTGGTCAGTTCCCCTCTTAATACGAATTAACACAAATTCTAACAAAGAAATTATTGCAAAATTACAATTTAGTTACCTCGTTACAAAGCAATTAGAGACTAAACTACCAAGGATAAGGCGTCATGTTGTTGGTTTGAGTCACTGGTTGTTGATACGATCAGCTCAAATCACATGTATAAACCGGTATTGGATCTGAGGTTGATAGGAGACGATATAGGTGAGGGGCAGGTTTTGGGTATAAGTCACAGTGGCCAATGCCGATCAATGGATAACTGACCGCGGTTAGAGAACCGCTACCGGTAGGAGATAACCGACACCGGTAGGGTCAGTAATCTAGGTGCTTCTGGATGGAAGTCGGTTGCAGGGTGATTGTGGGGTTTTTAAGACAATGGTGGAGGGATGAGGGCAATAGTGAGGTGATGGATAAGACTCAGAGAGTGTGGGGGCTGTTCTTGGGGCAATGTAAGGGTAGAGGAATGACAGTTAGATGCAGGGGCTACCGGGTAGTAGATCTATGAATGAACTTGTAATTACTGTGATTCAGAAGTTCAAGAAATGTTATTTAAAAACGTACAAGACACTACTTACTAGTTCCTGATGAAGATACAGGTCCAAGGACTGTGATGACGAAGGCAGGGCTCAGGTGGGATGATCCGACAATCAAAAGTGAGCTATCTTCTCTCCCAATGCTTGGATGAGTGTCATTGGGCATTGGGCTCTGGTTACTCAGTTGCAGTCCTGGGCTCAATGTCCTTCTCTGCAAACTCTTCTCTTTTCTTCACTTGTCTCTGCCCTACCAAGTGAATTTTCGGATCCTTCAAATGAATTCCAGGTTCTTTTTTTTTTTGTTGGGGGAGGTCATTTACAGGGAACCGATGACGATTACGGAACCGACGACGGTCGAGTAGGAACCGATGTCGGTTAAGTCAAAGTGGGCTATTTTTAGTAAAATAGCCAACTTTCCCTCCTTTTCTCCCGAGGGATTAGTTGTGGGCTTGGTCAAGTCATTATTAGGTTGGTTTTGGTGCGGGTGAGGAGTAATTAGTCATGGGTATGGATGTAGACCAAGTTATAGGTCTTAATTAGGTTAGTTTAGGGTTAGGGCTAGGTCATGATGAGGTGGCGAAATGAGGTGGCAGGTTTAGAGATGTGGATTTATTAATTATAAGGTAATTAATAAATAATTGTGCAAGGTTTAGGTGGTGAGGTTAGGTTGCGAAATGAGATGCGGGGCACAGGGTGTCGTAAGACACAAATTTGGTGTCTACATTAGCCCCTTGTTGTCGTGTAGCTTGTCTTGTAAAGCTGCACTGACAATTAATAAGAAGTGATTGCCCCAGTTAAGGGTATAGGTAATCCCCCTCAAATCTATCACAGATTGAGGCGACGTGAAATCAAGGATAGGGTTGATAAAGGGTGAATGGTGTTGAGATGATGGTAAGATGGTGGGGTAAGTGCAAGGAAGCGGATGCACGTTGAAATGCAGTAGTGCGACCAGGGTACACGATTTGAAGAGCAAACAAGCAATACATAGGAAAAGGTCGATAGTTTATCCAAACAAGGTTGATATAATCCTGGTATCCAAGGCATAGGAAGTAGCTCCAGGGGATATAACGGGTAAGGTACAGGAACGTTTAGGCATGTTCGGTAGTACCAAATGGTTGGTTTGGTTGAGATAAACGTCACAGTCTCGGTCTAGGCAAAGTTGGTCAACTGATCAAGTCAAGTATCCTAATCATGCTAAAACACGAACAGGTGAGCCTGATTGAACAAAAAGTTACATGATGGGTGGATAAAATTGTAATTTGTGGGTTTTGGGCGAGGTACTTAATTGGTGCTTAGGTCAGGCCTTGGGTCGGGTCTGATTGGTGGGGTGCGGCCTTGGGTCGGGCCGAATGATGGGTGGTTGTGGACTTGGGTCGGGCCTGATTGGGTGTTTGCGGCCTTGGGTCGGGCCTAACGGTTGGTTGTGGCCGTGGGGCAGGTATCCAAATGGTTGGTTGTAAGGCCTTGGGTCGGGCCAAATGGTTGGTTGCAGCCTTGGGTTGGGCCAAATGGTTGGTTGCGGCCTTGGGTCGAGCCTGATTGGTTGGTTGCGGCCTTGGGTCGGGCCAAATGGTTGGTTGCCTGATTGGGTGGTTGCGGCCTTCGGGCCTAAGTGGTTGATTGTGGCCTTGGGTCGGGCCAAATGGTTGGTTGCAGCCGTGGGTCGGGCCGATTGAAGTCAAAATAAGGCTAGTCAACAAAGCCAGGGGTAGGTGATGTGGGAAAAAAGTGGAGATTGGTGGATAAGGGCGGGAGTTAGGGGAAGGAAGTTGGTAACCGATATTGGTTATGTGTGACCGATATCGGTTAGAAGACCGATACCGGTATTCTAGGGCGCGAAATAACCGGTATCGGTTATAGGTCAAAACCTATAAAAAGAAAAATACGGCATGTCATTGTCACTTTGTGAATTTGAGCGCCCAATTTTAGCTGTCTGAGGTGTGAAGTGAGTTTGTTGAGTTTGTGGGCTGAGTTGGCACCAGTTAAGTGGAGGAGTGAGTGATTGGCAGACCCCAGCGAGCAGGAGGCAGAGTTTGATTAGTTGAGGACCCAGCTGAGGAGATTTGGAGCCATGGCACAGCCAGGAGGAGCAGGAGGTGTTGGACCAGCTGGACCACCGCCACCTATCCCACCACGACGACGTGTAGTCGTACCGGTAGGCTCTGAACTCCTACCTATGTGAATTTAATGAGTTTAACTTAGATGTGGGTTTTGGGTAGGAATCTTAATTTTAATAAAATAATGAATGAATGGAAGTAATTTGTAAAATGGAGTGGGTAGGTAGGCTAGTTAGGTCAAAACGGCAGGGTGGGTAGGTTTTTAGGGTTTTCTTGTGGGTAAATAGGGAGAAATAGGTAAAAAGGTGTTTTGCGGGCCGTTTTGGGTTCGGCCCCGCAATTGGACAGTGACCGATGTCGGTCACTAGGCGACCGGCATCGGTCACAGAAAATAGTTTGTATACATTGTTTGGTTATAGACCAGCGTCGGTCATAGGTCGACCGACGTCGACACATATAATTTACTTGGGGGGACCGATGGCGGTCGAGGGTGACCGGTACCGGTCAGCATGGGTAGGAGTTGTGGTTTTTGTTTGTTAGAATTTTGTCGTGTTGTTTTGTTTGTTTGTTTGGGGGTGAAGGGGGAGGGGGTAGAGTTGATAGGAAACGTGATTGGGGTGGGGGGAAATGGGGTTGTTGGGGGGCTGGTTCGGGTAGGATAAATTAGGTGTTGGGTATGAAGTAGGAGGTGCTAAAGTGGCGGGGGTATAATTAGATGGCTAGAGTAGATCGGGGTGGTTGGTAGGGTGTGAGATAAGTAAAGGGGATATCGTAGATGTATAGGGTTAAGATAGGTGGGTGTAGATGTGTGTTGTAGAGTCGGGTTGTGGTTGGGTGGGTAAGTGGGTATAGAGAGTTAAGGTAGTTGTTATTGTAAAGGGTAGGCTCTGATGAAGTGGGTTGTTTTTGCAGGCATGCCAGCAGCTCACGATGCGGGATCGGATGCCCCCTCTATTGAGGCGGATGTGGCCACATGTGTCCGCAGCGCAGTGGGCCATCATGCGAGAGGTTGGACTCGGCGGAGTCCAGCGGTATAGGGCTGTGGATAGGGACCACAACCTGATGGTTGCCCTCATCGAGAGATGGGATCCGGCAACCAATGTCTTCCATCTCCCTACTGGAGAGATGACGATTACATTAGAGGATGTGTATCGCATCCTGAGACTGCCGATCGTAGGTGAGGCAGTGTTCCAGGTGGATGCGGAGACAGCGATGGACAGCATCCTGCATGTATTCGGGGATGCAGCCCCATTGATTACCTATCACAGTGCGAGCATTGCCTATGGCGACATGTATCACGCACACCAACAGGAGACACGGCTTGCCGTGTTGATGATGATTGGTATCACCTGCTTCACCCTCCCTGACTCAGAGGGAGGCCGCTTCCCACGGGCTTTGATGGGAGTTTTGCACAAGATGGTAGAGGAGCATACATGCTATGCCTAGGCACCAGTGTATCTGGTGCAGCTATACAGAGAGCTGTGGGGTTATCGCCGTATGAGGTGATTTGGTATTTGCTCGACATTTTTGTTACACTACTGGGCGTATGAGCATATCATCTGTATACGACCAGTAGGGCTGCCCCAGCAGCCAGGGCCACAGATAGTATATAGATATGGATTTCAGAGGTGGTTGGGGGTCGTGGGCCAGCCACGAGCGGTGCTCGCAAGACGAGATGTGGCCTACTACCATCATATGTTAGAGGGCTTGACCGCACTGGACATTATATGGAGGCCCTACAGAGGCCATCAGCCCCGAGGAGGAGCCCGAGCACAGATGCGCTGGATCCAGTATAGTTTCTGGATAGCTGGACGGAGGCCTGGGGAGTATGAGAGGATACCCCTAGAGAGGGTACGACGGCAGTTGGGCTTGCGACAGGATGAGCCACCTCCCTTCCCACAGTACCGGAGGGATGATGTAGAGGCCCCACTGCCTGCACCGCAGCCCGTTGACCCAGATTGGGTAGCAGAGAGACCGGCTGATGATACAGTGGATGATGCCGGAGTGACAGGTGCCTTTTTGGTTTGGTGGGCAGGTCAGAGAGCAGCTATGAGAGCACAGCCCGCACAGCCAGATTTGGCGACTGTGATAGCGGAGAGGGACCGGCTCTTAGGACAGGTGCAGTTATTACAGGGGCATCTTGCTGCTGCACAGGCACAGATTGGGGTGCTACAGGGGCAGTTAGCCCAGGCACAGGCTCAGGCACAGCCGCAGGCACCGTACAATACAGCCACAGGCACCACCACACCACACAGGCACCGCCGCAGGTACCGCACAGGCGTAGGTACAGGTACCGCCACAGGCACAGGGTGTACCGGCAGGGCAGGGGCCACTGCTATTAGGAGTCGGGGGACCGGCCCCAGCAGCCATGGTGGCACGGGCCCGCTATATGGAGGCGAGAGCGGAGGCCCGGTACTATCAGGACGTGCTCGATGGTACCGGGGCTGACTATCAGCCATATGCGGTGCACAGAGCCGAGACATCCCAGAGCCAGAGATCCCAGGGGGCCGCAGCCACAGCCGGTGGGTCAGTGACAGGGAGGAGGCGAGAGCCAGCGCAGAGACCAGCAGGGGGAGGGGCCGAGGGTGGTGGAGAGAGCTGAGACATCCTGGGAGCGGAGATGGGTTTTTGATATTGGATATAGACACCGATCTGTGAACCGGGTATGTATATAGAGGCCTGCGTGCCCACATATGATTTATTTATTCATTTTTGTTGTATATACCAGCCTGCGAGCCGAGTACATTTTGTATAGTTGATACCGGCCTGCGAGCTGAGTATATTTTTGATATGAGAGACCGGCCTGCGAGAAGAGTCGAGATTTTGACAGAGACAGCGGCCTGCGTGCCAGTTTTGTATTTTTTAGATCACAGAGGCCCCATGCAGGGAAAGTTGTATATTTTGACATTGATATATATAGATGATGATTTTGATCCACATGGTGTGTATAATGATTGGGTTGATGTATATATTAAAATGTCTCATGTGTTTTGTCAATGGTTTTTGAAATTTAATGTATATAGATGATCAGTTGGATCCACATGGTGTGTATAATAATTGGTTTGATGTATATATTCAAATGTCTCATGTGTTTTGTCAAAGGTTTTTGAAATTTAATGTATATAGATGATGTTGATGAAATTTTGATGATATGTATATGTGTTGATGGGATTCTGATGAAAAATATTGATAACGATGTCATTATGCAGGGAAAAAGAGGCGGGCGCCACCAAAAATTTGCAAAAAATAAAGAAAATCCTAGGTTTAAGCAAAAGGAGACATATGACCGATATCGGTTAGCTAACCGACGTCGGTAGCTATATGACCGATACCGGTTAGGTAACCGATATCGGTTATGCTAAAACAGAGACTTTTCTAAAAATAGAAAAGCGTGGGCGGCAACTTAAGTTCTTATTTTTAGAGGCATGCAACAAGTTAAATACGAGAATGCGACATTGTTTGACGACTGATACAGGTAATTGCATGGGAGAATTGAGTGATAAGGAGGAAAGAGACAGGTAAAGTGATTGTGGGCTGAGATTAAGAAGGCAGAAAGACAAGTTATATTGAAGAGGGTGGTGAACATGGCTGAACAAGGAGAAGCATCCAGTGGGCAGAGACGAGAGGGAAGACAGGTTCCACCTCAAACTGCTGCATCCCCAGAGGTACAATTTTTGGTTGTAATTCAATTCTTGCATGTTTTATGGATAGGATGAGAGAAGGTAAGTGGGTAGAGATAAAAAAGAAAAGGTGATAGGCAAGGGTTTGGGATGGGGTGAGTGTTATGGGGTAAGTAAGCAGGGATTTCGGGTATGTTTGTAGGTACAGAGAGGGGTAAACGAGAAAATAATTATCATAAGTTGTGTTTGCAAGCAAGCTGTATAGGATTGACAGTGACCGATATCATTTAGAGATAACCGGTATCGGTTAGGTAACCGGTATCGGTTATCTATAACCGATATCGGTTACTGTATGAAATTCCAGAATGTGAGAAAAAACACTTGGGGATTTGATTTATTGAATGGTTGTGTGTTGTTTTGATGTATGTAGGCAGAGGCAGGGCTGAGGATGAATGATAGTGTGCCAGCTTTGTTGTCACGAGTCCGAGCAGATGTAACACCAGCTGAATGGGCATTGATAAACCATGTGGGGTTAAGTGGAATCCGCTATTATTCACGAATCGCACGCAATCATGCTATGTTGTAGGCGTTGATTGAGAGATGGAATCTAGAAAAGAATACCTTCTATCTGCCAACAGGGGAGATGATAGTGACGTTGGAAGATGTGTTTAGAATTTTGAGGCTCCCAATTACAGGAAGACCAGTGTATCAGGCGGGGCCTAGCACGGCGCGGGGAGCGATAACAACAGTATTTGGTTCAGCTGCACGAGATTTGACACAGCGAGGTTTGACATTCACTTATGGTATAATGTATGCAGCACACCCTGAGGCAACAAGGTTGGCAGTGGTATTAATGATAGCGGTGGGGTATTATGCATTACCGAGGGCGGATGGGGGAAGATTTCCAAAAGCATTGATGTGTATTATTTGGGAAATGATAGAAAAGAGCGTGACTTTCGCATGGGCACCCGCATATCTGGCGGAGCTATACAGGGGTTTATGGGCCTGCAGGTGAAATCACAGGACGACACTAGATTGTGCATACTTATTACATTGTTGGGCCTATGAGCACATTGTGTGTGTGCGACCAATAGGCCGACCAATCTAGGAAAGAGGGACAGGAGTGCAGAGGTTGGGATTCAGACGAAGGGTCCAAACCAAACAAGAGGCGAGATCCTCAGGCCATGACAGATGACATCGAGTATTATAGGCAGGTGTGGGAGATGGTGATGATTGCGGATATCTGTTGGAGGCCTTACGGAAACTATATGGTGACAGAAAACATAGCTGAGGATTTGAGGGGTGTAGAGCGATTGAGGTGGATTGCGGGGCACATGCCAGGTGAGTACGAGAGGATTCCTCTAGATCACGTGCGGTGACAATTTGGATTTGTTTAGGATATACCCATGGCTTGTAGACCATACATGAGGATCGACGCCGAGGCATCATTCTCACCTCCCCGGCCGACACCTCCAGAAGGACCAGAAGAGATAGCAGCCGATCGCAGGGTAGTGGATGTAGGAGTGACAGAGGCTTATACATTATGGTGGGTAGCAGAGCTACGCAGTTTACGTGAGAGGACCAATCATCCAGACATAGCTGTGATTACAACAGAGAGAGATCGCCTGCAGGGTTTAGTTTACCAGCTTCAAACGCGGGTGAATGAGACAACAGGATTGTTAGCGGTTGCGCAGTCACGAGTGGAGAGACTAGAGGCGAGATTCCGCCACACGAGAGGGCGTATTCATATGTTACAGGAGAGATTGGAAGATCAGTGGGAGGAACCAATAGCAGTGGCACCTTTGAGGATGGAGAGGCCAGGCGAGCGGCGTCGACGATCTAGTTCGGGATGAGGCGCAAGGGTCTAAGTGAATTTCATAGGGGTAGAAGAATAAATAAGGATGCTGACCTGCGCGTCGATGATAGAGAAGATGTATTTGTTTAACATCTAAATAAAACTGAATATGTATGTTGATTTGAGTTATGATAATAATAAGAATGGTTGTGTTTTGAATGTTTTGTTTTGAAAAAGGATAAAGATGAATGTGATCAAATAGAAATACACAAAAAATATTTATATTTACAACACATGATAGGTTATGGTAGGGGATGGTCGAGCTAACCTTGGGAGACCCCATGTCTCCTAAGTGCTGCCTACATAGCCCATTGCACAAAGCAAGGAGGGGCCTCAGACCGATGTAGTTCTCCCTTAGGACCAGGGAGAGGTGAATTCAGGCAATTTGGTTGTGGTTAGGCAATTTGTTGGTTAGTAAAAATATTGATATTGGTAGGGTAATGTTGTTGGTGTTGGTAAGGGATTGACGTTGTTGGTGTAGGTATAGGTGAAGCGAAAGTTCGCTTACCCAAGTAGTAGGGAACCATGTCCTAATTAAGGTCAACACATAATCCTAGATTCGAGTAAAAAGAGGAAAAAGTGTCCCGTAGTTGAGAAGAGCTAAACAAACCACATATTAACGTAGGATGAGCTTGAATCCCTAGGTACCTTGCATATGCGAGAAGTCGATAGGTGAAAAGAGTTGTATAATCACAATATATCAGATATACGTCACGTCCCTTGAGTTTTGTTGCTTTGACGAATGGTGAGGTGAGGTGGCTGGTAGAGCTGGGGCGCAGAGAATTTGTTATAAGGTGATTATGCTGACAAAAGAGAACCAAACCTAAATAGACAAGTCCATGACTCAAAAGTGCTTTTGAATACTTCTTTTATTTTTTTCTGGATATAGACTGATCGATGCGGGAAGTCTACATGGGATATGTATTTTGTTGTTCTTGAGGTCTTCACGAAGCTGATCAATGCGAGAAGCTTCTGATAAAGGATGACTTTGTATAGTTGTCCTTCAAGGGAGCAGTCTATTTATAGTACCAGATGCGGCTTTTTTGTATAGCTATCCTTTGGGGGAGCAGTCTATTTATAATAGCAGAAGTGGCTTTGCACATAACTGTCCTTCGAGGGAGTAGTCTATGTATAACTTAGAGGTCTTAGATGTTCGTTTGGCATGAAGCATCTAATTTTGTAGAAAGTTTGACTCAAGAATATCCCATAAGTGTATAATTGAGAACATGTTATTTTGATACTTTTAAGTCATGGACCGGACTAAAAAGGGGAAGGCATCTTTAAGAGGAGGTGATGATCAAACCACGTGAGGTTGATTCTATTTTGAGATGCATGAAACAAAGTGTATGAGGTGGTAAACGAGCTCAAGGGATGAGCGCAAGGTAGATAAGAAGTGATATAACACTAAATTCAACCGTAGAATGGCCAAAGATGTAAGGCATTAAGGGGTTCAGGCTCAGGTTTACGATTAAGCGAAGCTAAACGATAAGTGCTTGATCCGTAAGTGTGAGTGATAATGTAAGGCCCAATCCAATTTGGAGAAAATTTTCCACGTTTGCTCTTTTCTAATTTGGTTACATGTTGATTCTCTTTGAGGACAAGATCACCAACCTTAAAGGTACGCTCATGAAGTCGCTTATCATAAGCACGCTTGATGCGTTTTTGATAGATTTGAAGGTGGTCAAGAGCTGTAAGATGACGCTCGTCAAGAAGCTCCAATTGGGCTAACCGCTCTTGGCGGAAATCATCATTGGTGAGAATATCCTGAAGAGATATTCTTAGGGAGAGTATTTGTATTTCGAGAGGCAAGACAGCCTCGGTACCATATACCAAAGAAAATGGGGTGGCATTAGTGGAGGTACGAAGCCATCCCTGAGAGAAAGCATCTCATGGCCCGCAGTGAGATCAACAACTTGATCAATACTTGGTAGGGGGAAGTCATCCTTTGGGCAAGCAAGGTTAAGGTCCCAGAAATCCATACATATCTGAAATCCCCCCGTTGCTTTAGTAACAGGTACGATGTTAGAAATCCATTGAGGATAGTCAATAGGTAAGATGAAGGAAACAGAAAGGAGTCGTTGAAGCTCTTCTATTACCAAGAGGGCAATGCGTGGATGCATTTTTCTCAGTTTCTGTTTAACTGGTTTGGAATCAGGTTTCAGGGTAATGTTATGGACAACAATGTCAGGATCAATTCCTGGCATGTCACCGTAGGACCAAGCGAAAGCTTGGTTGCGGGCACAGAGAAAGGTAGTAAAGGTAGTTTGTTCTGATGCGTTAAGAGATTGTCCGATCTTCACAATGTGAGGATCGTCCTCTGTGTGGATGTTGATTTCTATAGTCGACTCATTCAACATGGTTTGAGTTTCAGATGGTAAGCCGCGTTGAATATAAGAGTCGTCCGCACCAAGGTAAGTGAGGATGGATTCATCATCCTGGCACTCAACAACATTAATTGAAGGCGAGTCCTCTTCGATCATGTTTGGATACAAAAGGGAAGAGAAGATGGGTCTTCATTATCGCGTTGATAAGTGAGAGGACCCAGGAAGATAGCGTTTATGAAAAAAAAAAGTTAGGAGGGATGGATTCAGGGTCTATCGACTCTGTGGGTGACGATGGCAAAATGGGTGATGATGGTTCGGAAGGAGTGACTTCGTCGTCTTCCTGGATACAACGGATATGCGGTGTCTTTGGTGTAGGTGGTTCAGAGAATCCAAGACCATGACGATCTTTGTGTTTGCGTGTAGTTACAGGAATGATCGTATGTCGGCCTTGTTCATAAAGACCAAAACCAAAGCCCTTCCAAGCACAGCGCGTCAAGAAGGTGAGGGCAAAGCGACGATTAGTTAGATATTGAAAATCAGATTGGAAGGGAACCACACAAGGGGGAGGTTCAGGGGTGACAGAGGATGTATCGACACCCCATATGTTAGGTTGGGGCAGAAATTAGGTGGTCCGTAGGAGATTACTTCCCCCACACGACGGTCCGTAGGTAGGATGTGCATGTAACTGTCCATACTCCTGTGGGGTATGGAAAGTGCTAACGTTATATAGGCGTACTCCCCCAGCGTAAGGCGTTGAAAAAACATCTACTAAGGGATATGAGGTGGGGATGTTGTCCGCGGGAAATGAAGTGGTATTTGCGGTGGCGGTTTCATTGGTTGAATGTGTAGGTGCGGTTGAGATGGATGGTTGAGGTGTGGTTGAAGTGGATGGTTGGGTTGGATGAATGGGTGTCTTGACTGGTACAAACACATCATTAGGGCGATATAACATATTGCAGGTTTTGAAGGGGGGAGCGTCAGCTTTTACAGTGTAGGACTTCCCCTTATACTCGAATTTTATGCATCTATGTAAGGTGGAGGGAACGCATCCCATAGCCGGGATCCAAGGGCGGCCTAACAACATGTATTGGAATTCTCCCTCAAGGACATAGAAGAGTTCGGGTAAGGTACGTGGCCCTACACGAATGTTAAGGATCACGGTGCCTAAGGTAGAAGTAATAGCATCGTTGAATGAATACAACATTGTGGGGTTGGCACACATGCAGCTAGAATGGATATTCATTCGTTGGAAGGCTTTGGAAGAGATGATATTTAGGCTAGCGCCCCCGTCAATCATAACACGACGTACTCGGATGTCCTCGAAGAAACTGACAGCAACGGCTTGCTGTACAGAGACAGAAGTGGTTGGGGAGATAGGTTGTTTGGGGAGAGAAGCAACGTGATTAGGTGTTAAAATGGAGGCAACGAGCAAGGTTTCGTTAGGTAGGACCTCTATCCCTTGAAGGATTTCAATGAGAGCTTGTCGATGAGATTCAGAGGTTTGAATGAGATCATACAATGTCATTTTTACAGGTGATTGGTGAAGCTGTTTGATCATGGTACGGTGGGCCACTCCATCAGAGACAGGGTAGGCAGGTCCACAAATAACCACTTTAGGTGGTGGTGCGATTCGGGATGGCGGATGGAGAAAGAGAGGCCGCAGGTGTGCTTTCTTTAGCTTTCCCATTGGTTTTATGCCCTCGATTAGTAATGCTAATCATGTTGATCTCGTGAACACAAGAGGAGAAGATGGTAGGGACCAGTCATTGTCTTCGAGAGTGGGGGTTGCTAATGATATTTCTTGGTGAGGTGAGGACAGGCGGTATAGGAGAGGGGGATTGAAGCTAAAGGTTTCTCCCTTCGTAAGTTGTCTTTCTTAACCTTTCTATCCGAGAGAGGTGACTGACGAATGATGGCTTTCAAAGCTTTACATCCCTCTACATCATGTCCTGGTGTTTGATGCGGTGGAAGCGCAGATTTAGACTATCATAACCTATAGTCAGGTTAGATGGATAATAGGGTCTAAGGGGGGTAGGGAAATGGGTCGCATTTCTCCACCAACATATCAAGGATCTTGGCGTAAGATCCTTTGAGCGGGTCAAAGTCAGAGGAGAGGAGGATATTTATTGGGGTGGTTTTGGTTAAATGTTTGGGTATGGTTGGTTCGTACAGGTGGGGCGTAGACAAGGTGGTTTTGGTTTGTGAAATTGGATTTTAACTAAACATGGATTCTTTGGCGCAGAAGTTATGTTAGTGGTCAGATGAAGTGTGGTAGCAGAAAACAACCATAGAGAAAAAAGAGGAGTGACAGCAAAACAAATCCTTTACGGATGGAGATTGTTTAGGTTGATAGGTGGACAGGATTACTTGGGGTGACGAGTATGTTGTTTGTTGATACACCCATGGATTATCTGTATGGGTGTTGTAGGAAGGCGCATGTTGTTTTAAAGAAAAACGCGGGAGGTCTGGATGTAGTGAGGAAAGTGGAGGGGTGAGGTCCCAATATAGAAGGTAAGTGTGACGGTGAGGGTTTAGTTGTGACAGAGGCATATTGATTGGACTTTGAGGAGAGTGGGGTGTTGTCTCATAGGTGGATGGAAGGCTGTATTTTTGGTAAATCTAAGAGTTAGGTGGGCTTGTGTTAAGTGGGTATTGGTGAAGTCCCAAGCGTAGGGGGAGGTTTGGTTAGCGTAATAGAGGTGGATGAGAGTATCTGGTAGAGATGAGGGGGGTGAGGATTGAGGGGACATAGGAGTTTTGAGCTTTTGTAAACACTTCAGGTATATGGTAGAGGTGTCTGGATCGGCATCTGATGAGTAGAGCATGGTTTTGTGTACTCAAAACGCTCCATTAGGACTCGTCTATCTCACGGATTGACCATTCACGTGTGAAAGGAACTTGGTTTGCGGGCACAGAGGAAGATAAGTAAGTAAGGTAGTTTGTTTGATGCGTTTAGTAAGAGATTGGCCGATCTTCCAATGTGAGGATCGTCCTCTGTGTGGACTGTTGATTTCTATAGTCGGACTCATCAACATGGTTTGAGTTTCAGCTGGTAAGCAGCGTTTGAATATAAGAGTCGTCCGCACCAAGTAAGTGAGTATGGATTCATTATCCTGGCACTCAACAACATTAATTGAAGGCGGAGCCTCTTCGATCATGTTTGGATACAAAAGGGAAGAGAAGATGGGTTCATTATCGCGTTGATAAGTGAGAGGACCCAGGAAGATAGCGTTTATGAAAAAAAAAAAAAAAAAAGTTAGGGGGATTGATTCAGGGTCTATCGACTCTGTGGGTACGATGGCAAAATGGGTGATGATGGTCGGAAGGAGTGGAGTGACTTCGTCGTCTTATGGATACAACGGATATGCGGTGTCTTTGGTGTAGGTGGTTCAGAGAATCCAAGACCATGACGATCTTTGTGTTTGCGTGTAGGTTACAGGGGAATGATCGTATGTCGGCCTTGTTCATAAAGACCAAAACCAAAGCCCTTCAAGCACAGCGCGCAAGAAGGGAGGGCAAAGCGACGATTAGTTAGGATTATTGAAAATCAGATTGGAAGGGACCACACCCCGTGGCTGGTTCAGGGGTGACAGAGGATGTATCGACACCCCCATATGTTAGGTTGGTGCAGAAAATTAGGTGGTCGTAGGAGATTACTTCCCCCCACACGACGGTCGTAGGTTAGGATGTGCATGTAACTGTCCATACTCCTGTGGGGTATGGACAGTGCTAACGTTATATAGGCGATACTCCCCAGCGTAAGGCGTTTGAAAAACATCTACTAAGGGATATGAGGTGGGATGTTGTCCGCGGGGAATGAAGTGGGTATTTGCTGGGTTGGCGGGTTTCATTGGTTGAATGTGTAGGTGCGGTTGAGATGGATGGTTGAGGTGTGGTTGATAGTGGATGGTTGGGTTGGATGAATGGGTGTCTTGACTGGTACAAACACATCATTAGGGCGATATAACATATTGCAGGTTTGAAGGGGGGAGCGTCAGCTTTTACAGTGTAGGACTTCCCCTATACTCGAATTTTATGGCATCTATGTAAGGTGGAGGGGAAGCATCCCATAGCCGGGATCCAAGGGCGGCCAACCAACTGTCTTGGAATTCTCCCTCAAGGACATAGAAGAGTTAGGGTAAGGTACGTGGCCCTACCACGAATGTTAAGGATCACGGTTGCCTAAGGTAGACGTATAGGCTCGTTTGAATGAATACAACATTGTGGGGTGCACACTATGCAGCTAGGAATGGATATTCATCGTTGGAAGCTTTGGAAGAGATGCTATTTAGGCTAGCGCCCCCGTCCATCATAACACGACGTACTCGGATGTCCTCGAAGAAACTGACAGCAACGGCTTGCTGTACAGCGCCAGAAGTGGTTGGGGAGATAGGTTGTTTGGGGAGAGACGCCACGTGGATTCGGTGTTAAATGGATGGCAACGAGCAAGGTTCGTTAGGTAGGACCTCTATCCCTTGAAGGATTTCAATGAGAAAGCTTGTCGATGAGTTCAGAGGTTTGATTCATGAGTCATACAATGTCATTGTTACAGGTGTGATTGGTGAATGATGATGAAAGTTTGATCATGGTTACGGTGGGCCACTCAAAATTTTTTTTTCAGAGAAGGGGGTAGCAGGGTCCACAAATACCAATTTAGGGGTGGTGACGATAGGGATGGCGGAAAGCCGAGAACCGAAACGCACCCCCGGATAGCAAGGACGAGAGGAAACGAAAGACGAAGAAAAAGGGGGGAAACAAGGACAAAAACAGAACCACGAAAGGGACAGGAAAAGAAAGGGAACAGCAAAGCGGAAAACACACATCAAGAGGAGAGAACAGAGTCGGGGGTGACCGGCGGGCGGGAACAAAGGAACGAGGACAGAGAGATTTAGATCTGGCCGACGGAGGACCGGGGAAAAAGCGACCACAAAGGAGAGGTGAAGGACAGGGCGGTATGGAGAAGGGATTTGAAGCTATAAGGTTTCTCCCTTCGTAAGTCTGTTCTTTCTTAACCCTTTCTAATACGGAGAGGTGACTGACGAATGATGGATTTCAAAGCTTTCCTAAATCCCTCTACATCATGTTTCCTGGGTTGCGGTGGGGGTAAGCGCAGATTTTAACTCATCAACCTATAGGGCGAGGTTTAGATGGATCATAGGGTCTAAGGGGGTAGGGAAATGGTCGCATTCTCCACCAACATATCAAGGATCTTGGCGTAAGATCCTTTGAGCGGGTCAAAGTCAGAGGAAGATGAGGCTATTTATTGGGTGGGTTTTGGTAATGTTTGGGTATGGTTGGTTCGTACAGGTGGTGGCTTAGACAAGGGGTTTTGATAATTGGATTTAACTAAACATGGATTCTTTGGCGCAGAAGTTATGTTTAGCTGGTCAGATGACGTGGTAGCAGAAAACAACCATAGAGAAAGAGGAGTGACAGCAAACAAATCCTTTAATGATGGAGATTTTTTAGGGTTGATAGGTGGACAGGATACTTGGGGTGACGGTGTTGATACACCCATGGATCTCTGTATGGGTGTAGAAGGCGCATGTTGTTTTAAAGAAAACGCGGGAGGTATGATGTATTGAGGAAAGGTGGAGGGGTGAGGTCCCAATATAGAAGGTAAGTGTGACGGTGAGGGTTTTAGTTGTGACAGAGGCATAGATTGGACTTGAGGAGATTGGGTGTGTCTCCTAGGTGGATGGACGGCTTTATTTTTGGATAAATCTAAGCGTTTAGGTGGGTGTGTTAAGCTGGGTATTGGTGAAGTCCCAAGCGTAGGGGGAGGTTTGGTTAGGTTAATAGAGGTGGATGAGGTATCTGGTAGAGATGAGGGGGGTGAGGATGAGGACATAGGCGTTTTGAGCTTTTGTAAACACTTCAGGTATATGGTAGAGGTGTCTGGATCGGTCATCTGCATTTGAGTAGAGCATGGTGTACTCAAACGCTCCCATAGGACTCGTCTATCTTCTAAGGGATGACAATCTTCACGTGTGAATAGGAACTTTTGTATGGAAGAGAGGTGGGTTGTGATTTTGGTCCACTGTGGGTGTGATACAGGGGGTAAATGAGGCACTATATTAATGGGCGTTAAGAGGTCAACCGGTCGCTGAAAAGATTTAGGTGATGAAGAACTAATAGGTAAGAGGGCATGTTTGAGAGGATCCATCATGATTAAAGAATTTGGTGATGTTGGTTCGAGAGGTGTCTCTTCTAAGGATGACAGAAAAAGTGACAAGCCTTCCTCTTGTACAACAAAAGTGGTAAAAGGAGATTTTTGGGAAATAGATAAGTTAGATAACATCCGCTCACAGTCTTGCAGGGATGTGGTGTAAGAAGGCTCATCTGTGAGAAGAGAACTCTGGGCGGTTGATTCCTTTATGGGTAAAGGAATGGTAAGGTTATCGTTTTGTCTTGATGGGGGTGGAGGGGGTTCAGATCCCTGCGTTAGTGAAGAGGCTCGATTTAGAATTTCCTCGATAGGAGCTTTTGGTTGGGAGTCGAAGACCGCATGGATTTCATGAACACTCTCCTCGGCTAAGATATCTTGGTTTATATTACTGTTAGATGAGTGGTTTGGGAATGGTTTGTTGAAGATTTTCAAATTTCGGTTAGCAGGGGCATTAGGATTATCGAGGGTTATATCCCCTGCATCAACCATTTCCTGCACTATGTTTTTCAACATCTTGCAGTTTTTGTGACTGTGTCCCTTCATGCGGTGGAAGTTACAGAAGTCATTTTCTTTGTACCAAGAAGGTATAGCACGGGTGGAATCAAACCCGGAGTGAGGTTTAATAGGAGGTAATGTGATAACTCCTGCTTTGAGCAATTTTTTCAAAATGACACCATAAATTTCTTCCAAGGGAGTGTAATTGATGGGCTCGGCTTTATACTTATAGGTGGTTTTTGGCGGGGTATTAGATGGTGCTTGGGATTTGACCATCACCGCGTGTACAGCTCCTTTTGATTTCGAAGCAGTCGATGCGTGAGAATTGGTGGTGTTGGGTTTATTGGTGGAGTCTTGGGTTCAAAAATTAGGGTTTTTGTTGCGCAACCATAATTTCTCTTCCTCTAAGGCTCGAATCTCTAGTTTTCGAGCCATAGCAAAGGCCTCATCAAAGGTGCGGAAAGTTTGAATTTGGAGGGTAGGAGAAATGTGCTTAGCACAGGCCCACGTAAAGAGTTCGATAAGTTCGGCCGGAGGCAAGGCATAAGTAAGTTGGTTGATAAGGCCCCGCCATCGTCCAACAAAATCTGCGATAGATTCGTCTTCAAATTGTCGGATGGCATAGAGGTCGGTGATAGATACTTTCTTGGAAATGTTAATGGAGAAATGATCCAAGAAAGATTGGGCTAATTGGTTAAAAGAGAAGATTGAGTGCTGGGTTAAAGCACTGTACCACTCCAAAGCGGGTCCTGATAAGGACATGGGAAAGGTACGGAGTAGTAAGGCATCGTCATGAGCAATCAGATAGCAGACTTGTCTAAATGATCGCAAGTGTTGTTGAGGATCCTCCTTACTATTAAAACGAGTAAATTTTGGTAATTCCTATTGAGGAGGATATGAATGAAGGGAGACAGAAGGATGAATAGGCTCCCTAAAAACTTTCTCGTATGTCAAGGTGCTACGGATTCCTGAAACAGAAGCCTCCAGATTTTGTATCTTGTCCATCATTTGTTTGATTAAATTAGTGGTTGGATGAGATGATGGTGCGGTTGTCGTAAACGGAGGAGAATTGGGCCAAGGGCCACCACTAGACAATGGTGGGGTTAAATGTTGATAAGGTATTGAGGACGAATATGTTGAGGCGACCGAATAAGGATGTCCTATATAAGATGTTGAAGCCACCGGATAAGTGTGCGGAAATGAAAAGGTGGGCAGAGCTTGAGAAGGAAAGCTCGTGTGGATAGGTGGCAGAGAGCAAGTTATGAAAGGGGTAGTCTGCGAGAGAGACGAGGTAGGAGAAGTCGGCGGTAATGATATGTGGGGCCCTAGATTAACCAAAGGAAAACCAATTTGTGCCGTATGAACCTCCGAAGCCACTGAGTTGGGAGATGGGGCTAAGGATGAAGAAGGTAAGGCGGAGTTATTAGGTGGGGATGGAGCTAAGTGAGCAATTATACTAATAGGCATACCAACAAGGAGTTGACCGTCAGGTGTACGGTCAGGGGTATGAGACAAATAGTATTGTACAACGCTAGGATTAGCATCCAAAAATTTCACAAATTCCTTATCTCCTACAAGGATTTTGGGAACTTCACTGGTGTCCGTAGGATTCCCCATAGGATGTGAAGGGGGTGATTCAGGAAAAGGCACAGAACAGGCATGTGAAACTATGGCTTCAGCTTGTTTCCAAGTGATAACAACCATGGACAAGAGTAGACAGTAGGGATTCAATCTATCAGGGACAGAAACAACCACAAAATGTTGGAATTGGTAGGTTGTTGGTTTGTCGGGAACTGTGAAAGACAGTAACCGATATCGGTCTAATAACCGAGGTCGGTCAGACTTTAGCCGGCGTCGGTCAGTTAACCGATGTCGGTAGAATATAACCGGTGTAAGAAGCTCTAAGAAGCTACTTATTTGGGGTTAACGATGCTTAGTATACCTACCAAACTGTTGTGAAGTGATTACTGAAACAGTGTATGACAGAGAAACAGAACTAAAAACAAGCAAGATGCACAGGCAAATCAAGAGACTAACCCTAGGATTAGTTTTAATTATTGTGGGCTTATGCTTTAGACGTAAGATGATGTCAATCCTAAATAAAAGACCTAAGGGAGATGTCAAGTTTGTTTTGGCTTATAAGGTTACCTCAATCGGGCGGAGGAATACCGCGGAAAAAAGGGGGATGTTTGAGCTGTTGTGTTGATTATGATGTGATTCGGTATGTGTTGTGCAGTGAAAGTAAGATTAATTTCTTGTCAATACCGTGGATATCACCCCCACATGTATGACCTGTTACTTAACCTATGTTCACTAGAATTGAAAACAACAAGCAAGAATGTGATGCACGTGTTTTAAACCCAAATTAAAAATGATATTCGATGAAGCAAAGGAGATGACTTTCACTAATGCAAAGATGTGAAAGAAAGACAAATTCTGTTACCAAAATGACAAAATATTTTGTGAATATTTAGCAGAAACAAACAGCAAGTATGCTCCCTATATGAAAGCAAGCAAGAAAGAAAGAAACCCGAAATGGGTCCCACCGGGCGCGCCAAAATGTTTCACATAGAATGTTTCCGTTCCCAGAATAGAGTTGCTTCTATCCTTTCATTGTCTTGAGAAACAGATAAGGGTTAGGGCTAGGAGGGATACCTGTTGAATGTTGAGAAAGTGTGCGCGTACCGTAGAGAGAGATCAGATTCGATTGCGAAGAACTCATTTTTGTCTAGGAAGGACTACCTGCAAGTAAGAATACAAGACCACCGGATTCTAGTTAGACAATAAATGAGGGAACTACCTTGGGCCCAGGAATTATTAGACTTCCTTTCGAAGGTGGTCAGTTCCCTTCTAATACAAATTAGTGCAAATGATAATAAAGAAGCTATTGTGAAATCACGATTTAGGTACCTCGTTACAAAGTAATAGAGACTAAACTACCAATAATAAAACGTCATGTTGTTTGTTTGGTCATTGGTTGTTGATACGTTCAGCTCGAGTTACAAGGATAAACCAGACTGGATCTGAGGTTGTTATGAGACAAATAGGTGAGAGGAAGGTTTTGGGTATAAGTCACAGTGACCGATGCCGGTCACTGGATAACCGACCGCGGTTAAAGAACCTCTACTGGTAGGAGATAACCGACACCGGTAGGGTCAGTAATCTAGGTGCTTCTGGATGGAATTCGGTTGCAGGGTGATTGTGGGGTTTTTAAGACTGGTGGATGGTTGAGGGGAATAGTGAGGTGATGGATAAGACTCAGAGAGTGTGGGGGTTGTGCTCGGGGAAATGTAAGGGTAGAGGAATGACGGTTAGATGCAGGGGCTACCGGGTAGTAGATCTATGAGTGAACTTGTAATTACTGTGATTCAAAAGTTCAAGAAATGTTATTTAAAAACCTACAAGACACTACTTACTAGTTCCTGATGAAGATACAGGTCCAAGGACTGTGATGACGAAGGCAGGGCTCAGGTGGGATGATCCGACAATCAAAAGTGAGCTATCTTCTCTCCCAATGCTTGGATGAGTGTCATTGGGCATTGGGCTCTGGTTACTCAGTTGCAGTCTTGGGCTCGATGTCCTTCTCTGCAAACTCTTCTCTTTTCTTCACTTGTCTCTGCTCTGCCAAGTGAATTTTCGGATCCTTCAAATGAATTCCAGATCCTTTGTTTTTGGTTGGGGGAGGTCATTTACAGGGAACCGATGGTGGTTACGTAACCGACGGTGGTCGAGTAGGAACCGATGTCATTTAAGTCAAAGTGGGCTATTTTTAGTAAAATAGCCAACTTTCCCTCCTTTTCTCCTGAGGGATTAGTTGTGGGCTTGGTCAAGTCATTATTAGGTTGGTTTTGGTGCGGGTGAGGAGTAATTAGTCATGGGTGTGGATGTAGACCAAGTTATAGGTCTTAATTAGGTTAGTTTAGGGTTAGGGCTAGGTCATGATGAGGTGGCAAAATGAGGTGGCAGGTTTGGAGATATGGATTTATTAATTATAAGGTAATTAATAAATAATTGTGTAAGGTTTAGGTGGTGAGGTTAGGTTGTGAAATGAGATGCGGGGCACAGGGTGTCGTAAGACACAAATTTGGTGTCTACATTGCCTATCCCTAATCATTTGTCAGCCTTATAAACACCATAGCCGCCTTATAGACAACCTTTATTAAAAACCCCTAAATCACTGCCCCTACCGATATTGGTTATCAGCAACTGGTACTAGTTATACAGTGACCGGCATCGGTCACTGTGACTCAAACCAAAACCAGTCTTTTCTCTAGTGCTTTTTAACGAGGTAACTAAATTGTAATTTTGCAATAATTTCTTTGTTAGAATTTGTGTTAATTCGTATTAAGAGAGGAACTGACCACCTTCGAAAGGAAGTCCAATATTTCTTGGGCCCAAGGCAGTTCCCTCATTTATTGTCTAACTAGAATCCGGTGGTCTTGTATTCTTACTTGCAGGTAGTCCTTCCTAGAAAAAAAGGAGTTCTTCGCAATCGATCTGATCTCTCTCTACGGTACGCGCGCACCCTCTCAACATTCAAAATCTAGGGAAGTGATATGGATAGGTGGGAGATAAAAATGGGTTAAATAAAAAGCTATAAAATCTTAGGGATTAGAAACTAGGGGGTTTAGGGTTGATAAACAACCTAGAGAAGGGAAATTAGGAATAATTAAGATTAATTAGATAATGAGGTGAGGATTAGGGGATAATTGATGAAGATTAATAATAAAATAAAAATAGATAGGATAGTAGATGGGAAAGATGGGAATGCTAACATGAACATGAATTAATTGAGAAAGAGGGTCTAGATAGGTGACCGTGGTAAAAGAAGTGAACGCAGGCGACAAGGGTAGCGATACTGAATTTCGGTGTCTACATTAACTTCCTTTGTCATGTCGATGGCCATCAAAACATTCTGCTTCAAAGGAAAAAGAGTGGAATTCTATGCTCTTGATGTTAAAATCTTTGGGCTTAGAGAACTTTTCACATATAGAGTTTTCTAGGGGAAAGACACCAGATGGTGAACATGCGCCAATAGCTAAGCACCTATTTGTGAGGGTGGGGTCTTGGTGCACCATCTAGCTCAGTCCATGCTCAAAACAGTCATGATTATATTTTTTTCATTATAAATCCATAGTCCTCTATATTATGTTCACAAGGACTCCACCATGCATGTCCAAGAATTTCCTTTTCAAACTTGAACCTTTTTTTTCTTCACATTTGTTGGATCTTTGGAATACATTCATAAACAAATTCATCTTTCTATATCTCTGTTGGTGTAGGTGGTATTTTTTCATCACTTTATTTTATGTATTGGTTGTAATTCCACCTCACCGGGTGAGTCATATCACTTAGGTGGACATGGATCTAGGTGTCATGTTAGTTATGACAGATTCCCTTACGAAATCTGTCATATGTGTAAGTGTGCATCATATGAGTTACTTTCTCCATTTGGGAAAGTAACTTGTCTTCTCCATCATGGAGGAATCTTGTTCTTACATGGGAGTTACACATCACTCCCCTATATGTACACCACCTCCTTTATGGTCTATGGCAATTCAAGGCATTCCATTCCACTTCATTTTTCGTAATCTTGAGCTCACATATGCATGCACATTGCTCTCTTAAAAGTTTTCTTGCTTGAATATTGCAAATCCTTTATCATCGGTTGAAGTGTAACTCTTTGATGCACACGTGGTATTCCCTATAGGTATTTTTCCTTCATCCCTCCATCATGGTATCAAATCTCGGGGAATGGAATCATGTTGTTTTCGCCATAGTTTCTCACTACTCTCCGCTTGGTAGTTGTTTGTGCAAGCTCTCACTTTTGCATTGTGCTCTACTTGCACATGTTCAGATTTTCTAGTGGTTTGTGTTTTGTTAGAGTAATTCTTACTAGTTTCACGTGTGTTTAGAATTTGGTAAGATTACAGGTTTAAAGTTGTAGGTTGTATGTGGTTTCAAGATTTATTGAAAGGATGCAATCAAGCTATCCAAACAGCTCGTGCTTCCCAACTTGTCGCAGCTTGGAACCGCTCTTGAATCACCAACAACTCTCTTTGCTAACTCGGTTGTCTTTTCAACTCGACTGCCTGATTTATTGACTACTCGAGTCTCTTTCCTTGACCAACTGCAAGTTTTTCTCGTTGACCTTCTTTTGTTGTCTCAACCGTTTGGACCAATTTTCCTCGTTATGACACTTGTGATTTGTAGTTTGTTTGGGCCTCCGCACGTGGGTTTTCCAACTTCAACCTATCACCGTTTTTAGGGGGTTCCTTTTCCTCGTCTCTTCAAACTCTACACTATGCTTTGTAGCTTGTTGATCGTTTGGTTGTCAAGTTTGCTAGGTTTGGTCATTTCTCTATTTAGTTGGCTCAGCTCTGATGTGCAAGCAGCTATACGTGCCCATGAGCTCGATTTATTCTTAGCTCTATGATTGGCTAGCAATATCTCCACAACACATCTTGTGGTAACACCCCCTCCTACACGGCATCTACAGTTCCAACAGTTAAGTCTACTTGTGCACCTGAACTTGGATGTTGCTCGACCTGGCTTGAATGTTTTTGTAACACAGCTGGTTTGAGTTGATCCATTCACGTGGCTTCAATATTTTTTTCTGACCTGCTCACCATGATCATCTCTAGACTTCTCGACTCAGGCCGTTGTAGGATTCCCTTCTGCTCGACCGTTACTACTCATGCAGTCTGTTCAAGCCATTTTTTTCCCGACTAGCACCGACCTTTACTATGCACGAGACTTAGACACTCAAGTCATTACACTCCTCGGCATTGCATGTCAGCACATGGCTTCACACCAGCTTGGTGGGGATCTCGTTCACAAGCTCGATGACCATGTTACACTACTCTACACATGACAACGGTTTTGGGTTTTTAAACTGTGCTCGACTGATTTAATTCTGGTCCTTTTTCATTCACACCCAATTCTCCCACTCTCATGTGGACTCAACAGCACCTTGCTTTGCATAGCTCAAGCCTGGACATCAATCCACCTTGCTTCTTGGCTCTAGCGGCCTTCGAACAAGCTCCACGCCTCACTCGGTGCTCTAGCTCGACGCAATAGCTTGACAGTCTAACCTAGCTCAGAGTTTTTGAACCATAGCTCAGTCAACACCTCTACAGGACACCCAGTCAGCTCACCACTCCTCCAAGGCATATATTTCTCTCTTCCTTGATTTTTTATTGCAGATTAAATACTGATTTTTTTTCTATAATTAAATATTATAAGCACTTTAAAAAGGGGAAATATTTCCCTTTTGGGGGTTTATTGGCCTTGTGGTCCCCACTTTTTACCCCTTCTCTCATTGTAAATTACACTACATTATAAAGTGTTGCATTCAGGCGGGTATATTTTTCCTTTTTCTTCTACATTTTGGACATCTTTTAGGTCATGGTTCATCATGGATTTCCCTTGCTCACCCGTGCAACTATTAGGAATGGTTGAATGCTATGAACACTGACTTAAAAGGAAAGAAATTGTTTTACATTACCATTGGCCTACAAGCTGAACCCGATGATGAAATAGAAAAAGAAAAGTGTCTTGACAATTGTGATGAAGCCAATGGTTTCTTGACCATATGTGTGTCTCAAGAACTGTGTTTTCACATTTCTTCCGCTACATCACCCATGGAGGTTTTGGATACTCTCCAAGGAATTTTTGGGAAAAGGGATGAAATGCGAGGACACGAACTTGAAAATGAACTAATCAGCCTTAGTCCCAACAGTTTTGACACCCTTTAAGACTTCTTTACCAAGTTCATATCACTCAAATTATAGTTAAAATATTGTGGAAGAAAGAAAAAGGAGTCATAACTCATTTTATCAGTCCTTGCAAAACTTGGCCCTGAATACTCTGTTTTTGTCTCCACCTTCCATGCAATAAAAAGGGCACTTGGGAAAAGTTGGTCTATGCCCTCTCTTGATGAGTTTATTGTAGATTTGATCAGGGAACAAAATAAATTGATTCAAATGGCCACTTTTGAAATCCACAAAATCTCATGCTCTCATTGCTGGAAAAGAAAAATAGAAAGCTTCTAAGGAGAAGAAACATGATCATGAAAAGGACAAACCCAAAAAACAACTCTTCCACTTCCTCTTCCATCTCCAAACCTCCCAGAGAACTAATCAAATGTGGATACTGCAAAGGCATGCATGATGAAGAAAAATGCTTGAAGAAAAAGATTTATCGCCTCACTAATCTACTTGAGAAGCACAATATTGGAGTTCCAGATTCTCTCAAAGCATCTTCATCATCTCACG
The DNA here is from genome assembly GCA_019776745.2 of Taxus chinensis. Taxonomy (NCBI): domain Eukaryota; kingdom Viridiplantae; phylum Streptophyta; class Pinopsida; order Cupressales; family Taxaceae; genus Taxus; species Taxus chinensis. The sequence continues at coordinate 733,167,959 of CM034150.1, forward strand.
ACAATTCTAAGGAGAAAGAAAGTGAAAATGGAAAGTGAAATAGAAATAAAAAGTGAAAGAATCAAACAAGGAGAAACTAAAGGGAAGATCTCTAGTGACAATTTGTTTTACCTACTCCTACATGGATCATTGATTTGGGTGCAACTCATCACATAGCCTCATCAAAAATTGAGTTTGCTTCACTGGAGCCATGTGGCATATCCTCTATTCAACTTAGTGATAACACTATTGCACAGGTTTTTGGGAGAGGATCAATTGAAGTGAGTGCTAGTACTTTCAACAATGTTCTGATTATCCCTTCACTTTCAACCAATCTTCTTTCATGTTTATCAGATCACTCACCTTGGACAATGGCATGCGGGTTGAGTTCACTCCAGACTCAGTTTATGTTAGGGAGCTTCAAAGTGATGATATTGTTGCAGTTGGTATAGCTGAACATTACACTCAGCTATATTCATTCTCTCAATTTGCTCCTCCTTAAAATTCTTCATCCGACTCAGCGGGACTTGAGGATACTTCTGAGCCCATTTATGGTGTTGAGGACATATCTAATAGCATATTTGATTGTCATGATGATGGGAAGCCACCTCCACCATCCACTTATCACTTGCCACATCTTGAGGAGTTATCTCTTAATCTGCCCATTTTTGGTGCACTTCAGACACTTTAAGGAGCCGACACTATGATTCAGGACTCATCAGGCATTGGGTACACTTCTTCACAGGTTCAGGCCATTCCTCCTTCTTTCCTTGCCATTACTTAGGGATCTACATTTCTTCATGGAGTAGTTGGATTTTCCACTTCACATACAGAGCATCATTCCTTAGACCAGTATAACACCTTGGAACTTCGGGGGTCTTCTTCCTCCTCTTCACTTAGCATAGGGTTACTTGTGACTAGATCATCTTCTTGGAAGGCTGGATAGACTTCTTTTTCTCTCCTTCTTCTTAGTAGTTTAGGAGAGTTTTTTCTATCTCTTGTAATTAGAGGTTTATCCCACTGGGTTTTCCCTCATGACTTGAGACTTTTTTTGTGCATGGGTACCTCATTAGGCTTATGGTCGGGACCCATTTTTTTCCTTTGACTGTGCTTTGCTAACTTACCTTGCCCCATCCTAGTTTCGATGAAGGGGGGGTGTTGGTGTAGGTGGTATTTTTCTTTACTTATTTAGTGTTATTCCACCTCACCGGGTGAGTCATCTCACTTAGGTGGACATGGATCTAGGTGGCATCTTAGTTATGACAGATTCCCTTACGAAATTTTTCATATGTGTAAGCGTGCGTCATAGGAGTTACATTCTCATTTGGGAAAGTAACTCCTCTTCTCCATCATGGAGGAATATTCTCTTACATGGGAGTTACACATTACTCCCCTATTTGTACTGACCTCCTTTTTAGTCCATGGAAATCCAAGGCATTCCATTCCACTCCATTTTTTTAATCTTGAGCTCTCATGCATGCACATTTCTTCTTAAAAGTTTTCTTGCTTTATCTTGCAAATCTTTCTTGGTGAAGTGCAACTATTCAATGCACATGTATTCCTTCCAAGTCTTGGTCCTTCGCTCTTACAATCTCCTTTGTTTATAAGAGTCTTAAAGTGTCATTTTCCATTACGATGAGGAGACTAAAATAATGACCAACTTAGATCAACCTTAGTGAAATATTATCCTTATGAAGACATGAACAAGTCGTATACAGATGTATTCACCCTTGAAATAATTTACTTGGACTGTTAGAAGCTTAGTATACTCTGTCCTATTACATTCTTCATATGCCACATGCATCAACTACCTTATTGCATCTTAAGACAATATAGGTTTTGTTCACAAATTCATAATGGAATCATACTTGGAATGATAATTTGGGAGATTTATTACCTTGGATTGTGCACCATTCATCATGAAATCTAGTTGATCTATTCCATTCCTTCATTATCCAGACTTTACTTACAGTATTAAGACCTCTAGAACTCGTTTATACTTGTATGAGAAACAAAAGGAAATATGCATGGATGTCAAAAAATTCAATGAACAATGCACCGATATAACTTTATAACCTTTTTTTTACATGAATATAACTAGATATCATTGGTTAGGGATCATACTATACCATTACCTCATGTAATCTCATTTCTTAGATCATTACATGCTCTACTCTACATCCTTCTCTTCTTTTCATGCAATACCAATCTTGTTTGGTCTCAAGATTTATGAACTCAAGTTACCTAGCTCTCTATTGTTCTAGGAAGAGGGTCTAATTATTGAGATGGGGGGAGTTTATAGATTTCACACCTCGTTTGATGTTTTATGAGTCCATTCAATTCAGATTACTCCTATAGTATTGTATACTCTGTCTAGATTCTACATTCAAAGTTTGTCATCTTGAGAACATAACACTTGGTATGAGAGTTTGTTGGGATTTCCTTCATATTTCTCCATAGGGTACTATAACATCCATAGGAATACTTATCCCAATGGTCAGAGACACTTCAGACTTAGCAAACACCCATCCAAACTAGTTTCTTGAACTCATACTCAATGTATGCTCTTGGATCTTCTTATGATGCATTAACCTACACACAAGGTCATGTTTGAACATAGGACTATTGGAGCATTCACACATGTTTAGCTATGATAAAGGTATCATTTGACAAGGATTAATTCATCCTAGGTTGTTCATACAATTGTTTCCCTTTGTATTTGGTGATACTCTACCCTAGGCTACTTATAGCCCTTCTTAACTCGAAATTAAGTACCGAAACACTACCCAAGGCCTTTCAAGACACAAACTTCATAAATTTCGATTCCCTTTATGATATTTGAGATGTTCCCCAACTTTCTTTCACTAAACCTTGACACATATTGCCCAGTTCTCTTTTTTGTATAGTGACCTACTTAGGTCTATTTGTATATATAGTCACCCTTGAAGTTTGTGTTTATGATTTCATTTCATGTCAACCCACTATAATTCATACAAACACCACAAAATGTCTCATTTTATCATTACATAAAATCTAGAACCATAGATCTTAAGCATGTTTGAATTTTCACCATATAATCCCTATATCTGCTCATTGTATTCTTTTATAGTCCTCCAAAAATTGTGTAAGTGCAAGAAGTTGATGGACAAATATAGGGTCATTCGTGGACGTCATATTGCAAAAACCAGTGAAATCTCAATTTGTAGGGATTATTAGCTATACACGCACTCTAAATTAGAAAAAAATATAAATATGAATCGTAGCATTCGGAATCTAGTTTCTAAAATACTAATTTTTTTAAAAAATGGACAAGTTTAAGTATATTAAACACTTAAAATTATATGACTTAGTTTTTTTTAAAAAAACTTATAAGATTGTAGTCTGTTTGCCCGCATTTTGGATGACCAAATCTTGTTATTTTTTTTCCTTTGGTGAAACGTTAGATGTAGTTGTCTATCTTGGGATGGATTTTATTTTGTATTTTTTTTAGCTATATTTTTTTAATGATTTTTTTCGTGAAAGTGGTCTGAAAATATTTAGAAAACGGAGCACTTTCTATTTACCTGCCATAACTATATAAAAAAATATCGAAATCAAATATATATATTTTTTAATGTGTATAGAATTTTTCCACGCTTGGGATGGTATAAGTTTTATCATATTTTGATAAGCGAAACAAAAGTTATAGTCTTAAACGTAGACATGAACATTCACGGGAAAAAATGTCTTAAAGATCTATTGTTAGTAAAAAATTATAAAATGATATTTATCTTATTCTATTCACTTTAAAAACAATATTTATACGAAGCTAAGAATCTCCCCTACGCGATGGCACCATTTTTTTGAAATTTTTTCAGTTTTTAAACATGGTTCAAGTCTTTGGAAGAGTAGATTTGAGGTTTTTTTACCTTTTACACTTCATAATGACCTTCCATAGCTTTGGTTGGGGAAAAACAAATATTTTCCGAGGCTTAGGTTCGGCAAATAGATCCGTGATCGCGGTTTATAAAGTGCAATCACTGTTTTTTAACATAAACCGCGAGCGTGCTTTATAAACCGCGATCGCGGTTTATAAAGTGCGCTCGCGGTTCATAAATCATATTTACACACATCTCAATGTCTGAATTACCATGTGATTTTTACTCTATGACCTTACCGTACAAATTACTATGAAATTCTGTCTTTTTCTGCACGTTTTTCTTATCACCGGAAGTAAAACATCATGGGAGACAAAAAACGAAGTCAAAAAAGGAAGTCATTAAGTAAAAAAACACCAAACGAATTAGAGGCCAACAAAATTCAAAATGCTGAGCGAATGCGGAAACTTCGTGAATCTAGAAGAGGTTCATCTTTAATCCCAACTATTGTAAGCAATGAAGAACTAGGTAATGTTTCTACTGTCAATGTTAAAGTTGAATTAAATACTCATGATGAAGAAGTTTTTACTGTCAATGTTGAAGAAGAATTAAATACTCATGATATACAAAATGTTGAAATTGAAGGAGACAATGAAAATGTGAATAAGAAAATTCATGTTGAAACTGTAGACAAGCAAAATTTGACAAAAACACCTCCTAGGATTTTACGTAAGAAACCTAATTTTTTATTGAAATTGATGAAAATAATTTGAAACCAATGTCTGAAAATTTTTCTAAACGACAAATGAGAAGAAAAACCACTGAAATTTGGGATAATCATTTTGAAATTTTAAATGATTCCCAAAGATGTCATTTGTTGGTCAAAGTTTGATGAAATTGATTAAAATGAGACCTACATTAAACACCTTAGGACTGACAACATCTAATATACGTGGTCAAACCTCTACAATTGTTGAAAACCTTCATAATGCATATCACACTGTTGGTGTCAAGAGCCACACTAGGGATAGTAATATTGTACGTCGTGTACTTGTTACTAATGTTGTAAGTAAATCAATAAAAAACAATGTTTGATTACGCAAACAAGTCGAATGTTGCAAGTTAATCAAAAAATTCTAATGAAAGCAATTGAAAGACGTAATATCCTTCAATCACTCAATAATGTCGATTTTTGGGCATTTTCTGCTAGAGCACTGCGTAAGGACAAATATAATTCTAATGCTATAAGATAAGTTATTAAATTTTGGCATGATAACACTAGAGTTTCACCTAATACAAGAGATGTTATAAAACGAAGAGTTGGTTCTACTAATCGTGAAACACATCCAAAGCATTTCTTAGCTATGACTCAAACTCAATTTTTTCGTAAGTTTGAATAAGAGAATCTGGAAATTAAAATTAGTCAACGTTTTTTTGAAATGTTGAAACCATTCTATGTGAAAATCAACCATGCTCGCACCACTTATTGTAGGCAACATGTTGAATTTGTGATGCATTATGCTAAATTTTTATGTATTCGTTCTAATTTTCATTCTGAAACTATGTTATCTGAATTTGATGTTCAATTTCCACCAATATCTTCCAGGGATTTCATTCCTACTATATTTTGTGAAAAAGAAGTTGGACAATTTTTTTATAGTCAGGATTGTTTAGATGGAAGTTGTAGTACATGCGGCGGATTACCTAAATTAGAAAATTACATCCATGAGAAAATTGAATGTACAATAGAACATAATTTAGTTGAGTTTGATAAATATAAATCAGTTGCATACCAGTTGAAAGATGGAAAAGAGTCGAAACGGTGTGAGCTAGTTACAGAACAAATGCCCATTTTCTAATTTATGAGAAAATTGAAGGATGAAATTGTTTATGAGTATGCGAGACATACACATAGAGCTCGATGGTTGGATGAACAATTCAAGCTATACAAAGACACATTTCCTATTGGTACTATTGTTTCAGTGGTCGATTTTACAGAGAATTACACATTGCAACCACAAATGGAGGTCAATCGCAATATTACAACTCAGTACAAGTTGTCATTTTTGTGCATATAGCATTTCTACATTCTCCTGACAGTACAAAGAATGATCGAAAATTTTTAAGAGAGTACCACTTTTATATCAGTGATGATCGTACTCATTCTACTGAATTTGTGTAAGGGTGTTTCCAGTTATTTTATGAAAACTTGTCTGATAGGGACATCCACTTCAAAAAACATTATATATGGTCAGATAATTGCACGTCTCAGTTTAAGAATGCACGAATGTTTTATTGGATGAGCAGAATGCACGTCAAGATGGGTGTGCAACATATTTGGAGTTTCACTAAGGCTAGACATGGAAAAGAAGAGCATGATAGTGCAGGGGCATGTGTGAAAAGAGCTCTTACAAGAGAAGAGTTGAAGTACAAAGATGGTGCTAAATTAAAAGATGTAAAGATCATACTGGAATGGTGTACTGAAAACATGCCTGAGGTTCTTAAGAAAATTCCACAGTTTGCAGATATTTTTGGTTGATAGAGAAACAACATATTGCTAACTACGAGGATTGTATGACACTCACTAGGTCCAGTGATATGCACTCATTTTGTAGCTTAGACGCTATTTCGTGGGCCGTATGGATAAGAAAGCTAACATGTTTTTGTGCATCTTGTATCGAATTTGTCACTATTGAATGTGATTCACAAGAATGGGTGGAAGGATGGATTTGTAGGCCTCTAACTCCGCTTCTTAGTTATCAACCTCCACAAGCATTACAACTTGTTTCTACATATGAAGTTACAACATCTAAGGACTTTGACGAAATTTTGATTTTGGTGCGACAAGGTATTTATGGTTATTTATTTAATTTTTGTATTGAGTTATGTCCATTGAAATTTTAATATGTAATTTAAATTTGAGTTGTTCAACCTTAGTTATTTTTTTGTAGGACATGTGTTTGCAGTAATTGTGACAGAAGATAATGAAGAAGGAACAAACTATTTCTTATGTTGTTGCATCGAGAAAAGAAAGAAGTTGACTTCTCCTATTATAGATGGCGAAGATATTGAGTATCCTACAGGGTCAGTGGTAGTTACTAGAACTTGGCTTCGATGGTATCCATTAAAAAATTCCTCTGTTTGGGTGTTTGAAGACTTTGAGACACACAGGAAAATACTCTTATATTCACATCTAGTTCTAGCGACAAATATTCAGCTGTATAGATATCGAGGAAAGCTTAATAACAAGATTATTTAGAGGGTTCGAGAGTCAGATTATGAAGCAATATTGTCTGTTATTTAGAGTAGATCCGATCCTGATGGTTCATTGGAATGAATTTACAATGCTCATGTGTGGTATATATAATTTCTTTTTAATATATATATAAATTTTTTAGTTTAAAGATCTATATTTAAGTTTGAATATATTTTATTTTAAATTTGTGTATTTTGTACATATATAGATAGTATATGGTTTTGATTTGAAACTTAAATTTCTTTGACTAACACTTTTATGTTTAGATTAGTGGTGTCAGAAAAGCTTCCACCTTCACGTGGTTGACACTGTTAGTAGATAATTTTAAATTCTCGAAGCTAAGAGAAGCTTTCATTGTTTGAAAAAGTTGTAAATTTTGAAAATGTTGTAAATTTTGAAAATGTTGTATATTTTGAAAATGTTGTAAATTTTGAAAAAATTGTAAATTTTGAAAACGATTCTTCCCCAAGTGTTTACAAGACCATACCTACGCATGTGCACCGAAATGAGAAGGAAAAAACTGAGAGAGGCTATTGTAGAGGGTCCCTACGTTGAGGTGCCAGATCAGACGAGGCCTCTCTAGGTGCCACGGAGTCCTTGTAGTCACCCATCGAAGTTGAACGATATTTTGGTCTCAGGGCTCTTAAGGGACTACACCCGAATGAAGTAGCCCGGAAGCAACGACCTTTTTGCGCACCAAAACACCACCTCTTATAGCATTCACCTGGCCACCCGGACGTTCCAGCGTAATCGGTTTGGTGCCACGACCCACTGTTTGCAAAATATAGCATTTGACAACCTTACACTAGTTCTAACTGCACTATTTCACACATTTGCAAATAATATGACAACGAGAGCACCGAAATGAGAAGAAAAAAACCGAGAGAGGCTATTGTAGAGGGTCCTTACGCCGAGGTTTTGGATTAGATGAGGCCTCTTTAGGTGCCACGGAGTCTGAGTAGTCACCCGTCGAAGTTGAATGATATTTTGGTCTCGGGTCTCTTAAGGAACTACGCTCGAACGAAGTAGCCCGGAAGAAACTACCCTTTCGTGCACTAAAACATCACCTCCTCTAGTGTTCACCTGGCCACCCGGACGTTCCGATGCAGTCGGTTTGGTGCCACGACCCACCGTTTGCAAAATATAACGTTTGACAACCTTACACTAGCTTCAACTGCACTATTTTACGTGTTTGCAAACAATAGGACAGTGAGAGCACCGAAATGAGAAGGAAAAAACCGAGAGAGGCTATTGTATAGGGTCCCTACACTGAGGTGCCGGATCAGACGAGGCCTCTCTAGGTGCCACGGAGTCCAAGTAGTCACCCGTTGAAGTTGAACGATATTTTGGTCTCAGGACTCTTAAGGGACTACGCCGAATGAAGTAGCCCGGAAGCAACGACCCATTCACGCACCGAAACACTGCCTCCTCTAATGTTCACCTGGCCACCCGGACGTGCTGGCGCAGTTGGTTCAGTGCCATGACACACCGTTTGCAAAATATAGCGTTTGACAACCTTACACTAGCTCCAACTGCACTATTTCACGCATTTGCAAACAATAGGACAGCGAGAGCACCGAAATGAGAAGGAAAAAACTGAGAGAGGCTATTGTAGAGGGTCCCTACGTCGAGCTTCCGGATCAGACGAGACCTCTCTAGGTGCCACGGAGTCTGAGTAGTCACCTGTCGAAGTTGAATGATATTTTGGTCTTAGGACTCTTAAGGGACTACGCCCGAACGAAGTAGCCCGGAAGCAACAACCCTTTCACGCACCAAAAAACCACCTCCTCTAGCGTTCACCTGGCTACCCGGACATGCCGGCGTAGTCAGTTTGGTGCCACAACCCACCATCTACAAAATATAGCGTTTGACAACCTTACACTGGCTCCAACTACAATATTTCATGCGTTTTGCAAACAATATGACAGCAAGAGCACCGGAATGAGAAGGAAAAAACTGAGAGAGGCTATTGTAGAGGGTCCCTACACCGAGGTTTCAGATCAGACAAGGCCTCTCTAGGTGTCACCGAGTCTGAGTAGTCACCCGTTGCAGTTGAACGATATTTTGGTCTCAAGGCTCTTAAGGGACTACGCCTGAACGAAGTAGCCCAGAAGCAACGACCCTTTTGCACACTGAAACACCACCTCCTCTAGCGTTCAACTGGCATTCTCTAGATAGTGGGCTTGAGAAATTGAGTCTCATCTACGTTCACCGACTTGGCCAAGAGAATGGGTTTCCTCAAGTGGTTATGGATTCCACCAATGTACTTGGAGATATTTTCCCATTTAGACAGCTTTCTTCCAGAACTCGTCGATGTACTCTTGCACATCTTGGCCTTGTTTTTGCCTGAGATATTTTCAATACATGGACATCTCTTCATCGTAACAAATACGATAGAATTTCTTTTTGATTGGCCTCTTAAATTCATCCCACTTAGAAATAGGTGGAAGATTCTTAACCAAGGAATGAACATAGCTTTCAAACCAGGTTAAAGCATGAATGGTTAATTTTAACCTTGAAAATGAAATTTATTGACTCTCATTGATTTGATGCAAATTAAAATATACCTCAATTTGAGTTATGGTCTAACTTATCGGCATTCATGTCCCCATTATAAGGCTAAATTTATATCTTCACCTTCTCTTTGAATGGAGGAGGAGTAAGTTTGGTATGGGGTTGTTCTTCCCATGATGGACTAAATATTTCCCATAGACAAGGAAATATTTCCCACATATTTGGATAGACTTGCCACATCTACCTCCATTTTGTAGAAACGTTCTTCTTCAGTCTCATGTGCATCTCACTACGAGCCATGTTTCGTATTCCTTTCTTCCACTTCTTGGTGGAAATATCTTCTTCAAAAGGAATGAGGATACCTTCATCACTTTCACTACCCTTCTGGGTGAGGGGTATCGAACTAAAAATTTCAACACAAGTTAAACCACACAAAAACACTTGATCTTAAAATCTCTGATCCATAAACTGCATCTTTTAAACAATAAATGGATCTTATCTTAGTGATGATAAATGAACAATTACCAAAGTTATTATTATCAGTATGTTATGAAATAATCATTCATACAATACTGAAATTTAGATATGCAAGACAAGGAGACAAGAATTTTATCCTAGAGAAACCCAATGTGGGAAAAACTCTAGCTAGGTAAGAAATTTATTCACTTCACTATATAAATCTCCAATATAATACAATACAAGATCACTACCAAAAGATGTCCTTAACAAGGATTTAAGATATCTCTACTTGCATCACTTGTTTATAACCCTCAACGAGAAAGAACTTAGTTGTCTATGAACAAAACTAGAACAATTTGAAAACTTTCCCCCTTTTCTCACACTTGAATTCACTCCAAATGACTTACTTAGATGATTAAATGTGCTTGCATTTATAGTTGTTATATCCAAGGATGAAAGGAGATGAGAAACGAACTGGTTTGGGAAGTCCAAACATTTTCAACTATTTAGATTCTCATATTGGCATCGTCAAGGACAAAATCACTACTTTCTACAGGAGGTGTTTGCATAATCACCGCAGCAATTACGTAACTGCTGGTAATTGTGTAACCGCCACACAGTCAATACACAATATAATAAGAATCATCGTCAACCTGACTTCGCCATTTTCCATAACGATGAACATGTTGAGGGTATATTTTCCAAGTTTCAAAAAGTAAATACATATAATTTGGTACTTCTAGATCTATTTTTTGGATCATACTCACGCTTTAATAATTTAATACTTTGTCAATATCAATGTTGTGTCCAAGCCTATTTACAATGAAGAGACAATTTGGAACATATTAAGAATGTAAACTTAATCAAACTAGAAATAACACAACTTCCATGATTAAAGGATCTATTCTGAATTTATTTAAGATAGTAAGAACTGGGGACAATACTTCTAATTCTATGATCATTAAAACATAAACATACATGAATGAAAATATTGTCTAGATAATTTAAACACATTAATACTAGAAGTAAAAGACATTAGAATAGCTAAACAAGAAATAAATAAAATTTCCATTCACATCGGAGAGGAGTGGCCCTTGCTCCTTTCCTCTTATCTGGTTACTAATGTGTACTCAAAAACATAATTTATTCTAGAATCATGTTCTTTATTTATCAATTGTTCAGTTTACAGTACTCTTATTATCTTTCTTCAATGTCCAACCATTTATTCTATAATGATATAAATAGAAGGATATCATACATGCAATGAAATCAAATCAAACATATATAGTTCAGATTTATCGTTATGAAAACCAACACACATGGATATATATAAGAATCAAACAAAGTGTGCTCCAGACGCACGTCTCTGAAAATATATATGTATAAGTTCATAATGTATGTGTACATCTCAAACTAAGTGCGTCATAATGTACATATGGGACCACATGCGGTCACAAAAGGCTATATATACAATGGACTATGAATCTACTCATGACCACATATGTACATCCAGGTGGACTATAAATCTACTCATGAAACATCTTCCCTCTCTTCACCCTGCTAGAAGTAGCACGTCCATGACCTGGATATGTAGTGGAGGGAGATGCCACTACGGATTTCATCTATGTGGTCCTAGGTGTCTCTAAGCATGCCTGCAACCTAACCTGCACATTCATAAACAACAAGTTTTTAACACCCAAAATTTTAAAATACATTCAAAATTTAAAAACTTGTACAATTTAGTTAAAATGCATGTGAAATCTTACGGAAATGTCATGATCCCTATCAATTTGTTGTTGACGCATCACAGGGACAACAATAAACTCACGAGGGGTAAGCTACATACAAATAATTAATTTTCAAATTAAATATTTCACATATACATACAAAATTTGATATTGTAGAGTTAAGTTTAATAAGAAATAATGAACCTCCAAAATTTAACAAATTTAAAAATGTGTACCTTAGTTAGTGGATCTGCAGATGCTATGGCAGTATCTACAGCAGCCTCCACAGTCTGCATATATGGAGGAGTCTCTCTAGCAGTCATAAACTATACAAAAAACATGTACAAATCAATATTAAAATCTACTTGACAGAGGTCCAAAACATGTAATCCACGTGAACTTCCAGTAATTAGAAACAAAGTGTAAAGAGATTTACTAACCTGCATAAAACTCATGTGAGGCATGCTAGTAGCCTCAGTTCCCTGAGCAGATTATAACCTGTCCGGCTCTTGTGTATAAAAGAGAAAAATATTAATACATGTACAACATACACGTGAAACATTATAATAATAATCTAGTGTAATCAAATGAAATTAAAAATGTAAGTTTGTACAACTTGACACTTACGTTTGAAACACGCCCAGCCGCAGTAGCTAGTATGTCGACGCCGGATGTTTCCTTCACCAGCTCTTGCTATTTAAAATAAAATAAAAAATTAGTTTTTTACATATGTACATGATGTACAATCATATATATATATATATATATATATATATATATATTAATATCTCAAACATGTGAATTAAACTATTGTATATATATATATCATTTAAATTTATTTGAAATTTACCTGTGAAAGACCAATATCAGTGGCACCAGTTCCAAAAACATTCCCCAGCATCTCATCTATAGAAAAGAAATCCTGTGAACCAGCAAATGATGTCTCGCCTGCAGTGCATATGACACCACATGATCCACAGTGGTGTGGTGCATTAGAACTAGCGCCTCCACCAACATCACTAGATGCAATCTGGTCACTATGCTGGGTGAGAGTGTCAGTGAGCTCCCTCAATGCATGCAATGTATCAATCTCCACAACCTCCTTCACTGTAGGAGGGATAACTGAAGGAAGTGGGGGTTTTGGGGCATGGGGGATCCTAGACTGACCTACGCGTGCACCAGGTCTACTCTGTGCAGAGCCACCTCCTCGACCAAAAAAGTCAGAAAATTCAAAATAATTCGGGACCTCATTGAGCACGAACTCGTAATATAATTTCTTCAAAAAATAAAGAGGAACCTCATTGTTGTTGCATGGTGGATAATCAAAAACCATCCACCATCGGTCCCAAAAATTGTTTTTGATTCTGTCATCATGACACCAATGGATTGGGAACCGTTTGCAAGTAACTGGGGGGGGTGGGGGGGCATTGGTTCTAGGGTCGGTAAATAATGCACAAATGAGGTCTTTTCTAAAAATTTTGTCTTTAACAACCGCATAGGATAGTTTATCCGCATACCACCCGCCTACAGTCACTTCTAAAGGTGTTCCATCTATGTATTTGGTTGGTTGCAGACTCGACTTCGCTAATCAATGTTTGCAATGTATTGGCTAAAGTCATGCGGGATGGATTTATAGCATGATTTTGTCTTATAGTTTGAATTAGGTTCTCAATGACAATTTTATTTTCTCAGATTCTTCCAATGATATTATCTTGCGTTCCTGCTGGCTCAGTGGGGACAGAAGAAGCCACAAGAGGCGGATCTATGTTTGGAGGAGGGTTTTGAGGAATGTTCGGAGGGTTTTGAGGAATGTTCGGTGGGTTTTGAGGAATGTTTTGACAGTTTGCACAATTTCGAGCTTGCCGACCAACTGATAAAACAATAAAATTGTATACATAAACAAACATTTCAAAAAACCCATGAAAATGCAAAAAAAAAACCTAAAAAGTAAAAAAAAAACCTAAAATGCAAAACAATGATTACAATCGGGGACTTACCTCCTCGTCTTGGTGGCATGGTTGAATATATCGCTATCCAGAAGTCCGATGAGCAATTTTGAGGTGGTATTCAAAGCGCGAGTGAAAAACGTTTAGGAAAAATCACGGTTTGAAATGAAAAATGAGGAAAATAAGGAGTCGCGGGACCGCTAAATTTTGTCTCAGATTTCTGCAATCGTGGTTTATAACCGCGCTCGCGGTTCTAAACCGCGATCACAGTTTTAGGTTCGGTAATGACCGAACCTGGAATTCAGGAACCGCGATCGCGTTTCCTTTATTTCAGGTTTTTATGTCCACGGAATTTTCCACCAACTTCGTGCACTTACCCAATTAATGTTATCAATATCTTTTAAAACACACATCCATTTCAAACAAAAATTGGGGTCTCCTTCTAACTAGGACAAAAAAATTCACAACTTTTTAGAGATTTTCACTAGTGAAATAAAAACTTACACGATGCCCTAGATCTGGGTTGAGAGCAATAATTTAGCTGTAAAATCTCAAATAAGCATCATCAAGAACCAAAAGAAATATGTGTGTGCTCCTTATCACATGTGGCATCTTTCTAGTTTAATAGTTAAGAGCTTTTCAACATTTACATTGCATCGAGGGTTTCAAGCTCACTATTATAACACAATCACATCCAAATAGTCCATAGTAACATGTAAAATTGACCTTATTTAATAGAATCCTACATCAATTCATGCTATGAGCCTTAAATACATGTGATAAGAGAGTTTTGGAAGGTTTTAAACTTCATGTATCTCAAATTCCTTAATATTCATGACTAAAACACAACTTTACATCATACCATTCCTTCAAATTTGGGCATTATGTTGTATTCTCCAAGCCAATTTCTTATCTCTCTATCTTCCTCTAGCATACTCTCAACCTCTCTATTCTTGATCCACTTTATTTGATTGAAATTTGTTATCTCTAGGCTTAATTTTGGCCAAAGTTCCATGATTTGAGAGATATCCTTCAACTATGCTTGAGGATAGGAACCAACTATCTTATTTTGACCTTATGACAACTCTAAAAACTAATTAGATAAGTTTTCAACATCCTCCTACGTAGACAAGACAGCTCATGTCCACTTAATAACCAATAACTCACTATTTCACTCTTACATCATGATAAAAACCCATTATAACATTCAAATTTTGAATTTGGAGGGAAAACTAAAATAACTCCTAGTACACATTTGTATGCCAAAAGAAGGTTGATTAGGGGTTATTCATATGAGAATCCTTCATGTACTAATATGATGCTCCCTACCCCCATCTCATCATCATCATACAACATTCGAAATCGTAAATCATCTCATATTTCTATCATTACTTCCACTTAGTGCACTTCATCATGATAATACACTTTTCATTACGTTGCATAGATCAACATGTTGATAAATGGCTCGACACGCTATATGGTTAATTTGGTAGGCTTCTACTACACACATTTGCATGTTCTATAACAACATGGGTTTCTCCGAATTCTCTCAGGTACACATCTCTATCTACTTTATGTTACAGAGCTTTCCGCTGACCAACATAAAGTAGGGGTAATGTAGTCACAAAATCACACACTTACTATTACATTTATACCGCCAAGTATGTTATTTTATATATGGATCTCGTGTAATAAAAGTATTCACTAATGATATATCCCCTAGTCCTGTCATCTTTGTAATTTGTCTTATACAATCATCATTTGTTTACACAGTTCTAGTCATATCTCAGGGAGTAGCAGGTGTTGTTATTTAGTTGTTTGTCATCTCTAGTCTCTAAATAGGGTGCCTAGGGTGGTGTTAGGGCACCCATGGGCTCCCTGATCTATAGTTTTAGATGCCCTGGTCCCTGTAACACTTGGGTCTAATTTACTTATTCGAGGTCAATCTTTGTCATTCTCCCTCTCATTCCCCTAGGTACTAGTTGGCATGCTAGGTCATTAGTGTCGAAATTTGAACAAGAGATCCCTATATAAACATAACATACTATCTTATGGGCATATTATCTACTATTAAGAGCTAGATATCTACTAAGGCAAATGACTGCATTTGGGAATCATTTTCATCTTCATCACATAAGCATAGGGGAAAGGGTTGTATTCATTCTATTCCATCCACCGTTTGCATTTTTATATCTAGTTACTGCCCCCCACTTCTGCGTCATTGGCTCTAGGGCACCATAGGAACATAATTGCACACACAAGAACAAAAAACTACATTGGGTTTGGAATGTAGTGCAACACTTAGTTGTAAGTCCACCATTGTGACAACTAAGGTTAGTCTGAACCCTTCATATGCATCTTTTTTTTAGGTATTTGATGCTTTGTATGGGTTTTACAGGTAGATATTCATATCAGATTCACGACGACATAAGAGAACATACTACAAAGACTATGTGACCAAGATAAAGACACTACGAAGGCCTAGCGACACTGTAAAATTATGATCTTGAGCTTTTCTATAGAGCAAAGTGCCTAGATCTCAAACTAGGGTGGCCATAGGTGCTCCAGTCCTCTCCCAGTCGCCCCAATCTATCTGGATCTTAAGTTGCTGCAATTTCTAGGGTAGAACCTTCAAATTCTATCGTGTTCACACATCATCTTGTTCAAGTCCAGCACACAGTGAGGTAAGTAGCTTTCAGGTTAGTACCTTATCCTTCCCATTTTCATTATTTCATTTCATTTAAATATCAGTTAGAATTATCTAACATCATTATTTCAGTTTACGTCATTTATTTAATTTATGTACCTACTTAGATTAACTTAGAATATAGATTCCAAATCCATATTTTAGTTAATCAAAGCTCTATCAGAGATGGTGTTTGAGTGAAGAGAAGGCTGACAGGGAGGAAAATTTGTGAGTAAGGGTTTGAGGAGAAGCTAGGGCACACAAAGTTTATGTTTCAGTGATCGAACAAGTGTAAGAAGACATTTTTTATCATCATAATGTCACACAAAAAAGCACCTGGAGTAGCTCCCCGAGGTAGGAAGAAAAAGGAAGTCAAAGTAGAGGTTGAGGACACGCCTAAATCTAGTTTTTTAGAGATGCAATATCCTAAAGGTGTCATCATGGGACTGGATTCAGAGTCACATATTAGATGAATCAAAGTAAGCGACAACAATCATTGTACTAAGGATAACAAGGTTGAGTTAGACAAGAGCCCGGTGGTAAAAATAGATTTACGTACAGAGAATAACATGGTTGTTTATGATGTGCATGATAGAAGTTTTTGGTGGATGTTGGATTTATGCAATGTATGAGCTACCATATTTTGGAAAACCAGAAAAATTGTATCAATTATTGATGTCTCGAGTCCTTGAGGAATTTTTCTATTTTGCAGGGTGGTAAATGTGCCTTAGCGCGCCCTTAATTTGAAGGTTGAAAGGGTTGAGGAGCTCAAGCATTGAGATTGGCAGTGACCTTAATGATAACAAGGGCGTAGAAGAAACTTATATTGCACTAGCTTATATGAAGGGATGGCACATGATGGATATTGTTAAGCTAGAAAAGTACCCTGTGACCTAGGCAGTCACACACTTCCTTAAAAAATTGAATAAACAAGAGCGCTGGAGCTAGGTAAATAAAAGTTGGCTCCATATCGTCAAGAAAATGACTGATGGAGTGGTATATAACGTATCTTCTTTCATTGTTGAGACTATAATTAAGGAAGCGCACCATGGAGACAAGATAATTTTTTTTGCTATTTTATTATCTATTGTGTTTTGTAAATTGGGGTGCCTAATGGGCCAAAGGAGAATATTTGGCAATATCCCGAGGATTAAAAGTCCCTTGCAAACATATTTTCAAGATACACATGTGATGGATCTATGAGTGGACCTTACAAGCAATGGCTCGAACTCTAGTATAAGTTCTTGCATGAAGCCTTTGAGTATGAATGGAAAATACCCAAGGACCTTCCTTCAGTATTGGATAAACAGGCCCAGTTTGTTGTCTATCAACATTTTAGTATAGGAATATTTGGAATGATAGAATGGAAAGTGGAGCCCCTTGTGCAAGCTCCCATATGCCTTAATTGCGTGTTACTTCTAGGCCTCAGTCCATAGGTTTTCAAATGTGAGAAGATTGGGTTTTGATGAAAACAAGGTAGACTATGATTGGCATATGCTTCGGAATACATATGTATATCTAGGTATGCCTACTTATATAGAAAATTTGATCTTAGATGATATAAGTATCAGGGTAAGTGCACTAAGTTGGGGGGCCAAAAGTGGATAAAAATCTAAAAATGAATGAAACGCGATTGCGTTTTGCAATGACACGATTGCATTTTGTAATAACGTGATCACATCATGTTTTCTTAGGCTTGGGAATTCACGAACCTAAAACACGTACGCGTGATAACGCGATCGCATTATAGCGCGTACGAGTTTCTAGTGCTATGAAACTCATACGCGTTTTGGGCTATGTGAAGTTTAGGAGGGCCTAAAGGAGCCATATTTACTAAAATAAATGTTAAGTATAAGATTTCTTTTATTATTTCTTTATACTTTTATTATTTCTTATTTTAAATTTATTTTAGTAAATAAATTTAAAATAAGAAATAATAAAAGTATAAAAAAATAAAAAAATAATAAAAGAAATCTTATACTTTAAATTTATTTTAGTAAATATAAGAAGTTAGGGTCACTCTGCACCTGATGGAAGTGGTCCCATAGCTACTGACAATTATAATCTAGAAGATAGTTTTTCAAAATCTAATTTGGTCAGTACTTACTCATTTTTAGAATTTCAGCAATGAGCTAAATATTTCAGGCCATATATATTGTAGTTGGTCTTTGTTTTGCAAAAACATATAGTCATTTTGTAGGTTTTTTGACCTTATGGATTAGATTTTTGCCCTACCACTGCTTTGAATTGGTACTAATTTTGAAATTTGGTCCATAATTCACTTTAGTGACCATGAAATAGCTCTATGATGCTTGTCTACTTCTTACTAAAATGAGATCCTCACTTTGTAGATAGAGGATATCTCCCTAAATGGGATTATTGTCCTATGGAAAAAATGAGGTGATTGTTAATGTGCCTCCTCCTTAGGGCTCAAGGATCGAGGGTTGAGGGTTTAGGGCAAGGGTTTAGGGTTTAGGATTTAGTTTATGGTTTAGGGTTTAAGTTTTTAGGCTCAGGGTTTAGGGTTTAGGGTTTAGTGTTTAGGCTAATGATTAAGGGTTAAGGGCTCAAGGTTTAGGGTTTAAGGTTTAGGGTTTAGGGTTAAGGTTTAAGGTTTTAGGGTTCAAGGCTTAGGGTTTAGGGGTTAGGGTTGAGGGTTCATGTTTGAGGGTTCATAGGGTTTAGGGCTTAGGGCTTAGGGTTTAGGGTTGAGGTTTATGGTTTAGGGTTTAGGGCTCAGGGTTTAGGTTTTAGGTTTTTGAGGGTTTAGGGGTTCAGGATTTAGGGTTTAGGGTTTAGAGATTCATGGTTTAGGGTTTAGGATTTAGGATTTAGGGTTTAGGGCTTAAGGGTTTAGGTTTAGGGTTTAGGGTTTAGGGTTTAGGGTTTTAGGGTTTAGGGTTTAGGGTTTAGGGTTTAAGGTTTAGGATTGAGGGTTTAGGGTTTAGGGTTTAGGGATTACAGTTTAAGGTTTAAGGCTTAGGGTTTAGGGCTTAGGGCACAGGGTTATAAGGTTTAGGGTTTAAGGCTCAAGGTTTAGGGTTTAGGGTTTAGGGTTTAGGGTTTAAGGTTTAAGTGTCAGTGTTCAAGGATTTAGGGCATAAGTTTTAGGGTTTAAGGCTCAGGGTTAGGGCTTAGGGTTTAGGCTCACCCATTCAGGGCTCAAGGTAATGTTTTGGTCTTAGGGTATTATTAGTTTGAATGAGAGTATTCAACTAGTTTAGGGTTTAGGGCTTCGTAGGAAGTTCAAGGTTGAGGGTTTAGGGCTCAGGGTTTAAGGTTTATAGGGTCGGTGTTAAGGGTTTAGGGATTAGGGTTTAAGGTTTAAGGGTTAGGGTTAAGGGTTTAGGGCACATGTTTTAGGGTTTAGGGTTTAAGGCTCAAGGTTTAGGGGGTTTAGGGGTTAGGGTTTAGGGTTTAGGGTTTAGGGCTCAGGGTTTAAGGCTCAAGGTTTAGGGCTCAGGGTTTAGGCTCACCCATTCACTCAATTGTAATGTTTTGTGTCTTACCCATTCTTATTAGTATTGATTGAGAGTATTCAACTAAAAATGGTTCATCTACTTCGTAGGAAGAACATTCAAAGGGAGTCATCACAATTTGATGCCTTTCATCTACTGATATTTTGAAGGAGGGAAATTACAGATATCCAAGAAAAATTCGGTACAAATAAATGTTACCCAATACATCTATCTTATTTTTCCCATCGCATGGGAACTATTTCACTCAATGTAATGTTTTGTGTCTTACCCATTCTTATTAGTATTGACATAGAAGTATTCAACTGAAAAGGGTTCATCTGCTTCCTAGGAAGAACATTCAAAGAGAGTCATCACAATTTGATGTCTTTCATCTATTGATATTTTGAAGGAGGGAAATGTCAGATATCAAGAAAAATTTGGTACAAAGAAATGTTTTTTTGCTCTTTTGAATAATTCTTTCAGTTGCAAGTTGTCGGGAATGAAGGTTTCATTCGAAGAACAAAGCTTGATATGTCCAGTGCTTGTGTAAGCTGGTAATTTGAGAGGATTTTTGAGGTTCAAGTTTATTTTCCAAGATGCATTACTCAAATGTTTGAAAATGTTTCTCCAGATGCAACAACATTCTGATTCAGACACTCAATGATTCCTAAATGTCCAATCCTACCAAAGACCCCAGTAGTCCTCGATCCTTAGATATAGGGAGACACCATTACTTGGATTCCATTTATAACGATAGATATATTTGTAAATTCATGTTATGACCTCTAAATCTGTATGAATTTCAAGTTGTTTGGAAATCACATCACACCCTTCACTAGGCTTGATGACTACCCCTATATTTTTTAAGGTGCTTTTGAAAGCATCCATGGGTTTATCATAGAAGGAATTATCAATGAATGGAATGTCACTAAGTCGTAGGCCAGCTGAATCCCATTCAGAACTAAACAAGAAATATTTACTAGGTGATTGATAACCCCTTTGTGTTCTTAGCATTCCCCAGTTGTTATGCTTATTTTGAACACTTCAGGAAGTTATGTCAAATTTTCTATCCATTCCAGTAACAGAAGATCTTTCTCTTTCTCCAGAGGAGAGGATATTGTAGGAAATTCGGTTCATATCCTACACCTCGCGTTGGTATATTCTCTGTGTTTCTTCATTTCCTTTGATATTAAGTTTTGTGTTGCGATGGTTTATTTTTCTAAATTCCAATGGGTCATCTTGGCTTACATAATACCATACATGGAAATATGAGAAATGTGAAATTGGTTTCAGAGTGTGAAGAAATTGACATTCAAGAGCGCAAGTATATGTGGGGAGAAACAGGTTTGGTAGAGATGTGTAATATGCATTGCAAGGCACAAGGTAGATGTCATATCCATTTAGTTTCTTGTCCCACCTCTCATAAACAAGGTAGTTGTACAAGTAGACTCAATGATGGTTCTAGGCATAAGACTAGGAAATATACTCCTAATATTGATATTCAAAAAGATGAACTCACTCATGAGACCTACTAGAAATATATGAGGTTTAGGGTTAGAGCTTATGGCTCTAGATTTAGTGTTTAGGGTTTGGTCTTAGGGCACAGGGTTCAAGGTTTAGGGTTAAGGGTTTAGGGTTTAGGGTTTAGGATTTAGTGTTCAGGGTTTAGGGTTTATTATTTTATGGTTTAGGGTTTAGGGATCAGGGTTAATGGTTTAGGTTACAAATTTTAGGGTTTAGGGTTTACTGGTTTAGGGTTTAGGGTTTAGATTTAAATTTTTGGGTTTAGGGTTTAACATTTAGGGCTCATGGTTCATGGTTTAGGGTTTAGTATTTAACATTTAGGGCTTAAGGTTTAGGGCTTAGGGTCAGGGTTTAAGGTTTAGGGTATATGGTTTAGGGTTTAGGGCTCAAGGATCATGGTGTAGGGTTTAAGGCTTAGGGTTTAAGGTTTAGGGATTATGGTTTAGGGTTCATGGTTCAGGTTTTATGGCTCAAGGTTTCGGGGTTCAGAGTTACAGGTTTAAGGTTTAGGGTTTAGAGTCTCAGGGCTCTAGATTTAGGGTTTAGGGTTCAAGGCTCAGGGCTCAGGTTCAAGGTTTAGGGTTTAGGGTTAAGGTTTTAGGGTTTAGGGTTTATTTAGGTTCACAGTTTAGGGTTTTTATTTTGGTTTAGGGCTTAGGTCTCAGGGTTTAGGGTTAAGGGTTTTGGTGTTTAGGGTTTAGGGTTTATTGTTGAGGATTTAGGGTTTAGGGTTTAGGGTTTAGGGATCATGTTTTAGGGTTTTTATGGTTTAGGGTTTAGGGTTTAGGTTTAGGGATCAGGGTTTAGGATTTAGTGGTTTAGGGTTTAGGGTTTAGGGTTTAGGGCTTCATGCTTAGGGTTTAGGTTTAGGGCTCATGGTTTAGGGCTAAATGTTTAAGGTTTAGGGTTTAGGGTTTAGGGTTTAGGTTTTAGGGTTTAGGGATCATAAGTTTAGGGTTATATGGTTTAGGGCCTAGGGTTTAGGAGTTTAAGGTTTAGGGTTTTCAATTGTAGAATTTAAACGCTAAAAGCTTTAGGCTGAATGTTGAAATCCTGAAAATTACCTATGTACTGACTGAGATTATACTATAAAAACGTATCTCTTAAACCGTGACTAATGGAGCTGTGAGACTAGTTCCATAAGGTGCAGAGTGACCCTAATTTCTTATATTTACTAAAATAAATTTAAATTATAAGAAATAATTAATAATTTAATACTTAAACATTTATTTTTGTAAATAGAAGCATGTCAAAAGCACATATAATGTTCATACTATGAAGAACGCGTACATTTATAATGCCCCTACACATTATAACATGTACGCAGTTTTGTGTTTTTACTTTTTCCAAGCCATGCCTCAAGGGATTGGATCCCAAGTCTGAGGCATGTGACCTGCACAAACATAGCAAACATCGTGTTTTTGTAGGAAATATGCAAAAAATCGCACTTCCGCCATGATAAATCAACATAAAATGATTGATTCGTTTTTAAAAAATTATACTAACGACGTAAAGAAAAGTATCTTCTTTCTAAAAATGTAATTTTTTATATTTTTCTGACTAATATAAGGTTTCCATATTATTTATTTTCTAACTATGCCTTTTTATAGCTATTTTTAGTAATTTTAAACATGTCTATCTTTTGTCGTGTATATTTTTTTTGGCTCATCGAAATTGAAAAAAATTATATTAGCCAAACTAGGCCTAAATCTATACATATTCAAACAAAAAAAATCTAATTTAAATGATATTTTTTGAGGTAGTTGGTGGGGCGCATGATTGGAGCTTCATTATGTTTTTAAATTTAAAATTCTATGTACTAGAAAAATCATAAAAAAAATACTCACAAAAAATTAAAAAAAATGGAGCCCAAACTAGATGCTTCCTAGCTATCTTTCTACCAAAGGGTTTTCAAAAATACTAAATGGTGCTCAAAAAATGGTGGGGGGCATGAAAAGTCACTCTATTATATTTTTTAACAAAAATAGGAGCACTTGTTGGTATTTTAGTTATTTGACCCACTTAAACTTATCTGTTTTCAATAAAATTTAGTAGCTTAGAAACTAGACTCAAAATGCTACGATTCATGTTTATACAACATCTTCCAATTTTGAGTGTAACTATTTCAAAAAACTCGTACAAGTTGAAGTTTTTTATTTTTTAGAAAAATGTGTCTACTTAAGACCCCCTTTTAGCCTCCCAACTTGGTGCACTTACCCATCAATTCAATGAGTTTGAAAGTTGGAAAACTTTTCCTAGCTAAGGTATACATCTACCTTAAGCTCAAACTTATCAATGGAAGATGAATTCAAGCTCCCTAAAGTGCCAAAGGGGAAACACACATTGGGCACTTTGCAAGATGAAGAGCTTGAAGTGTCAGAATAAGAATAACTAAAGGAAGATAGTGACATCCTAGGTCATGGCACAAGGAGGCAACCAAGTGTGGGGGAAAAGAGGTCACACAAGGAAACTCCTTTGAGGCATGAGTAAGGTGGAAACATTGGAGAGGAGATAGGTGTAGGAGAAACATGGATGAGTGTTGGGGGCGCCGAAGAGAAATAGTACAAGAGGGTACTGAGGAGAACAAATCCGCAAGTCGTAAGTGTGTATGTGTAGGCCCTTCACAACCCGAGAATCATAAGACTTCTCACACTAATCCTGTACAATAGAAGAATAAATGATGGAAGTATGTGCTAAGAAAGAATGAGAAGGAGGAGTTAGATGGGAGTGGGTGCACAGAAACAAAACCACCTATTATTGAACTAGATATAGAAGGGCCTCAGGAGAAAGAGGTAAAATATGATACATAGATCTTCGAGGAGCATAAAGGTGTAGGTGGAAATGAGGGGGAAGAACCAAGAAAATATAATGGTGAACCATCTAGTGAGCCTATGAAGGAATAAGTATGTGTGAAAGGGGGAGGCCTTACATTGAATGAAGGGGTGCACATTCTTAAGGGTAGGTGCTGAGGGAGAGATAAGGAGGGGATTTATAAGACTCCTATTGTTAGATATATTGATGATCCTACAAAGATTAATTGCACTAGGTTCCAAAGCACTTTGGAGCCTGAGGATCTTTATGGATGGGAGCTAATGGACCCTGAAGCGGCCAACTTGCGCACCAGAAATTACTTGTCTTGGATTAAACATACGCATATCGATGAGCCTGAGTTCGATGTGAAGGAGGATGCATGCTTCAAGAGGAAAATGAAGAAAAAGGATCAGAGTGCACATTGGACGACGAGGGCCACAAATTTTACAGATGAGTAGGAAAGCAATGCCTTGAATAAGATGGTCACCAAACTTGTACGCAAGAATTTTGATAAAGAAATACTATAAGGGATTTGATGGAAGATAACAAAAGTTTGAAATCACATGAGGAAAAAAATTTTGCACATTAGAAAAAGGAATAGGAAAGGAATGAACAGATTCTAGAGTTCACCGTAGAGATTGGTGGGTAAATCATTCGTGAACATCCCAATTTTGATGCGTAAATAGATCATTCATATCAGTCTTTCTTTCATTTGCTTCATCACTATGTACACCTATTAATTGCGAAGAAATCAGGTGTGCCTTGGGAGATAGAAGATACTAAGGAAGATGAAACATCTAAGAAGGAAATGAATAAGGAAACAATAACACTATGAATAGTTGGGTATGACTCTTTAATCTAAACATTGAAGGATGAAATGATGAAGGCAAACTCGGTGCTAAATTTATGTGCAAATCTAGAGCCGATCATTAAAAAGGGATGTTGGTTGAATAAAATGAGGTCCTTGTTACAAAAAATAATGAAACTTTGGGACGAGAGGAGAGGTTGACATTACTAGCAGAAAAGTGTGATGCACTCATAGAAAACTGGGATCCTCACAAGGAGAAGATAAAAGAACTTGGGAAATTGATAACGAGAATAATGGATGTAAGATATGGGGTGGTTTCCAGTTTGGTGAATGCTATTATGGTGATACAAAACGAGGGAAAAAATATGACCTTGGATGATATGGATGGAGTGCTTGGAGACATTCCTGAAAATGAAAAGAAGGGGCTCAGTGAATGGAAGGAGTTGGAAGCAGATATAAATAATGAGTACCATGAAAATTTATTTCCTACAAAAGAAGAGTGCCCAAGATGTAGAAATATTCTTTCATGTACAATAATTATTTACTTCTTTATTCTTTATTCTTTGGAGAGACAAGGTATGAGTACCCATTGTCAGGGGTGGAAATGACATTACTATGGAGTAATGTTTATTGGACAAATTATTTCCTAAGTATTAGAGGTGCATAAGGATGGGACGCATAGAAAAGGGGCACATAGGTGCGCGTGGGAGTTCAAAAAATAAAGGGCGTGTCAGGAAAAGATAGTTTGGAACTTATCCATTTTGCATGCACAAGCTAAGAATGGATTATAATGCAGAGAACACATTAGCTAAGGACGTGAAGACTTGAAGGATACACCAAGATATTTTGGGAACAAGAAGTTTAAGCGTCATGCAAGGTTGAACTAATAATATGATGCAGATCTGGTCTTATTAATAGATAATCTATTATTAGGAAAAGCTTGCATGCTTTCTTAGTTGCTTTTGTATCGGTGCAAGGATATTTTGAGCATGTAACCTATTTTGAGAGTACATGGGTGGTGAAGGGAAATTCCTTACCCGCTATATATAGGTATTGTCTTACACAGTTTAAAGTGTACTAGGTATGCTTGGATTGTGAAAGAGTTATGTTGCGGTATGATGCGTGCATGAGTTTGGATCAATGTGGATGGTTACTAGTTATTGATGTCTCTATTATTTTTTATTGTATGGTAAATCTGATCTTGATCCTTTTTAATTCATTATGTATAATGGTAGTGAGTTGATTCTTGCTATGCTTTACTGTAATTACTTATCATGGATGTGGAATATCTAAATGATCATGCTAACATCTTGACAAAGCTGGTATAAAAATATGGACCTGTTACATTTTCTCACTTCGGGTGAGTGCTCAGATCTATTTGAGTGATGTGTTAGTGCATCTAGGGTTTTGAGTAAGAAATAGAGACTACACAAACCTAAGAAAAATAAAAGGCCCCCATGAAATCATCCCAAACCAAACCATCCTTACCTCCATCTATTATTCATGAGACAAATTCATCCTCCATATTTCCCATAGGGTATTACACAACTATGTTTCATCAATTACTCCAAGATTCTGTAATCACACTTCCATATATCAAACCATTTGATCCAAATGCACCAATACCCTCATGTTTTGATTCTAACCTCATTTTTGCATACCATTTTGCACTAGGACATGACACATAACACTATAGAGCTCTTCAAACAATAATTCATAACCTTATCAATGATGATGTCATTCTTGTCAAAGAGGAACCAACTCTTCCACCAACCACCTCAACTTCTTCATCCCAATCTTCATCCACTAAGACATCTAGATCTCCTCATTCATCTAAGACTTATGTCACCAATCCACCTCCAACCTCAACTTCTCCCAAATAATTTCCTCCACTCTATATTGATGTTGTTTAGGTCATAACTCGTTCTCATCCCCATGAAGTCCAATCACCCTCGTAATCCAAATCCGAAGTCATCATTTCTTCTCCTTCTAGCAAGCCCACTCTACCACCTTCCTCATCAAAACCTAAGGTCTCTATCCTAGCTGCCCCTCATCCCGGTACTATTGAATGAAGTGTTTTGAAACAAATTCACCAGTCCCTAGTTAGAAT
Source organism: Taxus chinensis (assembly GCA_019776745.2). Classification (NCBI taxonomy): domain Eukaryota; kingdom Viridiplantae; phylum Streptophyta; class Pinopsida; order Cupressales; family Taxaceae; genus Taxus; species Taxus chinensis. The sequence goes on from CM034150.1 coordinate 733,195,094, forward strand.
GTCACTTTACGAGCTTATACAAAATTTCCTAGACCATAAACAAGTCATCATCAAAACTCTTAAGTGCATACCCACTCCTAATGATGAGGCACAACCCTGTTCATCTCTTGTTGGGTCCCTAGCTGCCTTATCCTCCATATCCTTTCATGGCACTAAAATTATAGATATTACACCAGAGAAACATGACCTTCCCCTCTTCATCACATTCTGTATCAATGAAACATTCATTTTTCAATCTATGATTAATAATGGAGCTATCATCAACATAATTTCATCTCACACTTTTGATTAGCTGAAGCTCCTTAAGTCCATCATCACCCAATCACCTGTAGTCCTTCAAGAAATTAATAATGCCATTGCCCCTACCTTAGGCATAATCATTCTTATCATTCGTGTTGGTGAGAAGATCCTCCATAAAATTTTCTATATTGTTGAGGGGGAGTTTTAATATAATGTCCTTCTAGGGCAACCATGGAGCCATGCCATGTGTTGTGTCCCTTCTACCCTCCATCGATGTATCAAATACAAACATGAGGAGTATATTTTAACTATCCACTCATACACTCTACCACTCAAATAATTTAACATGACCTATCGACCCAACGATGTCCTCATTTATAATCTGGAGCCTTCCAAATCATCCACTAACTTATCCAAGCTCCCTAATGATAAATCCTTAGACAAAATGATGGATCACTTTTCATTGGGGGAGTATGGCCTTCTCACAATTAACACATTTCCCACACCTCAAAGATTTGATAAACCTAATAAAGCTCTCATGTATCAACCAAATGTTGGGTACATCATTTCATTTGGTCCACCTTATCTTCGCACCAACCTCATCTATGGTGGCATCGATTTCCCTTCTTCACACATTGACACCCAACCACACACAAAACTCTACACTAATGGATTTGATTTTATTTATAAGAATTCCTTTTGTTGGTGTGTGTTATTTTCCACATCATTAGGTGAGTCATCTCACTTAGGTGAGATCGTAGGTCCACGTGTCATTTAGGGGTCATTATGAGATTCCCTTATGCATCAGTGCGTCAACGCATCATTGCGTCAGTGTGTCATATGTGTCATTGGGAGTTACAGTTCTATTATGGGAATGTAACTCCCCCTCTCTACTTGAGTTGTCATGATTGCAGCACTAGGGGTTACTCAGCACCTCCTATATGTACAGCCCATTTGATCTATGAGATAGAGGAGAGTTTTATGGCTTAACCAGGTTCTGCCCGTTTGTCGAATATTTGCATGCACATTCAATTGATGCTCACTCCTCCCAAGATCTTTTCACGCTGTCGTTCGCACATCCATTGATGTGCATGTTGTCCCTCGTGATCCTCGCTTGTGGGTTTTAAACCCTCTTTTATGGTATCAAAGCGGATCTTGTGGATCCGTGCACCCTTCATAATTTTGTGTGTTTTCCGACTTCTAGTGTGATATACAGATTTTGTCGCGTGTGTCGTAATAGAAATTCAAACCATGCTCTTCTTGCATTGATTTGGGAACCATACCTCCTACACGTGTTTGATCACGGTTTGTTTGGTCATGTTCGAGTTTCTGGTGTTTTCGGAGTTTGGTGTCTTCTCAGGCTCATTAATTCCTTGCTTGCATATGCTCGTATTTGCATGCTTTACTTACATTTTTCTAGGGTACATGTACTTGGTTCTGTGTGTTTGGTGTGGTGCTTTTTCGTATAACTTCGTGCATTTTCTCTTCAAAACTTAGGTTTTGCTGCATTTCAGAGTTTGCAGATCCATGTTTTTTCATAACTTTGGGTTTTCATTAGCACGGTTTGCATTGCTCCCAACAACCTGAACTCTTGGCATCTACTACTCGTGGTTTGGTTAAGGCACCTTAGATGTTGGTCTGTAACTTGGATTGAGCTATGTGTGAATGGTTTTCTCTTTCTTGTGTTTTTCGGGCTCCTCTGGTTTGCTCGGCTCTGCAAAACCACTCCAGCTTGTTTGGTGACCCCCTGTCTTGTTGTGTTACATGTAACAAGATGTAGGGTTTAACCGCCTTATGTGAAAAACCACTCAATGTTCTTCTGCCTTCTCCACATTGATCATGCCTATGCTCGTGTATTTGGGAGTGGTCGTCTCTTCTGGGAGTGGTCATCTCTGTATTGAGTTACACGAAGCCTCAGACCATTTCAGTGTTACACATCTAAACATGTGGCTTTACTTGACCTCTGCTACCTCCCTGTGTTCTTTGTTGTTGACTTCACTGGAACATCTATCGGTTCAACATTCGACCTCTCTCTAGCTCAAGCCTATCAACCTCACATGGCACGTGGCTCAACAGTTCCAGCCGTGTCCTCTGTTGCGTTTCCCTCTGCAAATATATTTTTTTCTACATTGGAAAACACTCCTATTCTACATGTATTCTTCTGCATTCAATTGGCATTCTATAGGGGGCTCACCAGCTCACCATTTGACTTGGCGTATCTGCTCCTTCTGTTACTTGGCGTCCACAACTCGCATGCACCTACCAACTCCTGGCTTTAATGTTCATCTCGTCGCTTTCCAGTGACTCAGTCTGCTCTCTGTGACTTGGTTTCCACACCCAGACACTTGGTGTTCCCAGCTTGTTCCACATGTCTCAGCTTCCACTTGGACCATCTACCACTCTCAGCTCGACTTTTACCCACTGGTGAGACCAACTCAGCACGTTCATGCTACTCCAAAACACATCAACACCTTGCATCAGCATGGTTTGACACTCCATGATTTGACCACGTGGGCCCCTCCCTTTTAAACTTGTTTGACGGTTAAAAAAAACCTATTTTTTAATTTTTTGAGGTCAGAAAACATTCACATGGCATGTAATTGATTTTTAGGCTCTGATTTTGCTTGTTTTACTTACCTTCCTACGAGCGTTGAAGACAGAGGGCGAGGTCCGGGGTTGGCAGGAGGTTAACCCCCCCTCAGAGTCAAAACAAAATATGCCTAAAATTTTATGCCATTTCCAATGAGAAGTCACATGATACCCTTTACACTCGTTTTAAGCACTTTTTAAATCAGTTTGCAACGTTTATTGACTTTTTCCATCAGTTGCGGGAATTGTATTTATGCCATAACTTTTGACTCGCTGCTCATTTTTTAGCGCTTCCTTGGTGAAAGTTGCATGATTTCTCACACACTACGTGATGGCATTGTCAATTTTGTAAGTGCACTACTTTATAAAGTGCCACATTCTCGGGGGGGTTGATTGTACTCTTGGGCCTGCACTCGCAGACGCATTATTGGCCGAGTCCGACGTCTTGCTTTTGTGCATATTTCATTTTGCATCATGGAGAGTGCTTCTTTCTAGACATGAGCGTCGAAGGATTGCCTTACAGCCTCTGCCACTTCTCACCAGGAGAGGGAACTATTCAGCTTGGCATGCTTCCATGGAACATTACTTCACCCATGAGGGTCTTTTACCCTTCTTGCTTGGGCCAGTTCCTGCACCCGCTGATCATCATTGTCAAGAGGACTTCATTGACACTTGTGACCACATATATGGTCACATGATGATGCATGTCTCTCATTTTTCTCTAGTTTCACGTGGCAGACTCAGATCCACCCCACCGCGTCTGGAGAATTCTTCAATCCTTCTATGGAGACCCTTCACATACTGTCATCATTGTTCATACTACTGATTCAGTCATCTCCTCCATTTCTTCATGTGATGATAGTTCCACTGACACAGGATCGCTTGGTTCTACTTCTAATGATGAGGATTGTGCACCCAGTTCTAATGTAGAGATCATTACAGAGGACTTCTCTCCTCTTTCTCTCACTATTCCAGACATTATTGTCACCCCTCCCATCTCATCAAATATCAAGTAGTCTCATACTCAATCTGATACTATCATTACACCAGCCTCCTTTCCACTTCCAGTGTGTGAGGCCCACTTCACTCCTCTACCTTCATTGGATGACTCATACCTATCTAACATCACTCTTCTGTTTGTTGAGCCCCCTCATTGGGACGAGTATATGACTGACCTTAGTCGTCTTTTTGCAGAGTCTACTTATGATACACTAAAGGTCCCTCATCCATCTACAGGTGTTTCAGAGGATTTCATCATCTATGTTGTTGGGAGTGCCCCTTTCGAGACTCTTACCACTTCCACATTTCCAGAGACCTTCATTGATCCACCCTCAGCTGTGGATCCCTTTTCTATTGTGGAGGATGTTTTGTTCCCTTCACATCACTTGGACATCCTTTCTGCGGGTGTTCCTCTTTTTCACTCTGACAGTTCTACACACGTGGCACTACCTTTGGTTCCTTGGCACTCACTCGCTAGACCTATGTCACACTTTCGTGGACCAGACTCAAAGTTCTTCGTGCTACTACCTTTGGTTTCCTTTGTGGAGTGGGCAGACTTTCAACATGTCATTTATGTCCTTCCTAAGGGTAGGCACACAATTTTGTGTGGGTGGCTCTTCTTCAGTCCAGAGGTAGAGGATCTCATCATCAACATTCTTCTGGGAGACCTCCTAGAGATGCAGAGTTCAGATCCGTCCATGGCATCTTCTGCATTCCTCTCATCTCCCTCTTCTTCTCTCTTCTTCTTCTTTCCGAGAGATTGCCTCTTTGTACATGGGTACCTTTTCAAGCTTGTTTATAGCTGGAACCCATCCTTGGCATCTTTCTTAGATTAGAGAGTGTTTTTTTCTCTTGTGGTGGATGTTTTTCCCACTGGGTTTTCCTTCACTACTTGGGACTTTTTTCTTGTACATGGGTACCTCATTAGGCTTTGTGCCAGGACCCATTTCTCATTTTTAACTTGCCACCTCATCCTAAGTTACGATGAAGGGGGGGTGTTGGTTTGTGTTATTTTTCACATCATTAGGTGAGTCATCTCACTTAGGTGAGATCATAGGTCCACATGTCATTTAGGGGTCATTATGATATTCCCTTACGCGTCAGTGTGTCAGCGCGTTAGTGCATCATATGCGTAATTGGGAGTTACACTTCTATTCTAGGAATGTAACTCCCCCTCTCTACTCAAGTTGTCATGATTACAGCACTGCGGGTTACTCAGCACCTCCTATATGTAGGAATACTCCCCTACTCTTGACTTTCTCTGTTGTGCCGACAATGACGCCATATTTTATCACATGGGGGTAGAAGATTCCTATCTTCACAAGTCTTTTCTATAAGACACATCCACCCTCCTCTACAAATCCACCATCGACATCAATACAGGTACTCCTCAGGATCCTTACATCCTCAAAGTGGGTCAATATCTTGATCCATGTGAGCTTGAATCCTTCACCGCCTTTATTTCTTTCCATAGCCAAGAATTTGCATGGTCATACTCCAACATGTCAGGGCTCGATCCATCCATAGTTCTCCATAACATCATCACCTTTCCTAATGCTAACCTGGTTAAGTCGAAGCTTTTCCACATGCACCCTTGAGTTTCCCTCCTTATCAAAGAGAAGCTACAATGCCTCCATTCCACCAATTTCATCATCCTTATTGACTATTCCCAATGGGTTTCCAACATTTTCCTCGTTGTTAAGGCACCTAGTAAGCTTCACATTTTCACTGACTTTCGAGATCTAAATCTTGCTTTCCCTAAAGACGACTTTCCCCTTCCCAACATCAATCAACTTGTAGACCTTACTTTAAGCCATGAGATATCTCTTATGGACGGTTTTTATGGTTATAATCAGATCCTTATCGCACCAAAATACCAACATAAGACATCTTTTAACACCCCTTGGAGGACCTTTTACTATCGCATTATGCCCTTCCATTTGAAAAATGTCAGAGCCACTTATCAACGAGCATTGACCTACATATTTCATGATCTCATCCATAAGACTATTGAGGTCTATGTTGATGACCTCTTGGGTAAATCCAAACATTGACATGATCATATTTCCATCCTTGAGGTCCTTTTCGAGAACCTTATCCTCTTCTTCCTCCACCTCGATCCAACCAAGTGTGTGTTTGGATTGTTTACTAATAAACTCCTTGGCTTCATGATTTCTATCAAGGGTATTGAATTTGACCCCACCAAAATGAAGGCTATCCTCGAGATGCCCCCTCCTTCTAACTTGAAGAAGATTTGCAATCTTCAAGGTCATCTTCAATATATTTGTCATTTCATCTCACAAATCTCTGACCGTTGCCAACCCTTTCATCATATTATTTGTAAAGACGTCAACTTTATATGGGACGATAACTACCAAAAATCATTTGATGACCTCAAGCAGTACCTCCTATCTCCACCTATGCTCACCCCTCCACGTGAGGGGGAGCCCTTGTATCTCTATATCTATGCCTTTGATCATGCTCTAGGCACCATGTTGGCACATTGCAATGAGAAAGGTAGGGATAAAAAATTTTATTACATTAGTCACACCCTCCATGATTATTAGAATAGCTACACTGAAGCCAAAAATCTATGATGCACTCTTTTCTTTGCCACTACCAAGCTTCATCACTATCTTCTCAATCATAAAAATTATGTCATCACTAACTTTCATCTTCTTAAGACCATACATTCCAAACCTTGTCATAGCAATCACATCACTTGATGGCTCATTCTCATGACCAAGTTTCACTTAGAGTTCATCTCATAAAAATAAATCAAGGGTCAGGATAGCGCAGATCAATTAGCTAACGCCCCTCTTTCTGATAATTTCCTTCCTCACAAACAGTTTCCAAATGAGTCTATCAACAATTTTCAACATGAATATTCTCCTGTCAAGACAACTCTCTTCTTTTGTGGCTCTAGTGTCAACAAGGGGGGGGCACCGAATTCATTATCATTCCTCCTTGGGACACTCCTATTCCTCCAACCAACAACCTTAATTTCAAATGCACTAACAATATGGATTAGTATGAGACTCTCATCCTAGGTCTTGAAACTATTGTCTTGCTTGGCATTGAGGTCCTTGATATCTATAGGGATTCTCAACTTATCATCAATCAAGTCAAAGGTGTTTATCAATGTAAAAATGACATGCTTTGAAAGTATAATAACATTGTCGACTTCCTCCTAGAGGCATTTGATTTCTACACCATTCAAACTGTTCCTCGCTCATCTAATTGTTTCACAGACATTATGGCATTTCTCGCATCCTTCATCCCTTGTAAAACTAAAAAACTAAACTTTCTATTGTTGTTCAGTGTCAAGATCAACCACCTCATGTTCACGAACTTCCTGGTATTAACCATGTTTATACTAACCCTCATGACCTTTGGTATTCTCAAACCTTTGATTATCTATCCCAATCCTTAATTCCCTCCCACTTATCTAAAAATGGTAGGAGTTCCTTTCTTATACGTGTTAACCACTATGTTATCCTTGGCAGCATCCTGTACAAGCATGGCTTTGAAGTAATTTTGTTCCGTTACCTTAAATCCCACGAATCCATTTGAGCTATCCAAGAAGTCCACGATGGTATATGTGGTGCCCATTTTAATGGATTGGATGTCACCAAACATTTTCTTTTCATGGGTTATTATTGGCCCTCTATTAATCAAGATGGTTGTGATTATGTTAAGAAATGCATCAAATTCCAGTAGCATTCTAATGTCATCCATATTTCTAGTCAGGCCATGCAACCAGATCAATACCTTTGGCCTTTCTCATAATGGGGGCTTAACCTCATTGGCCTCATCAATCCACATTCTTCTCAACTCCATCATTCCATCATTACCACTACTGAGTATTTCACCAAATGGGTGGAAGCAATTCCACTCAAATCAACCAAATCTATTCAAATCGTTAAGTCTATCAGCACATCATTTGTCACTTTGTCATCCCTCATAAAATCATCATGGATAACAGAAAGTCCTTAAAAACTAAATAGCTCAAGAAGTTATGCAACTCATTTAACATCAAACTAAAATTCTCTTCTACATACTATCGTTAAGCTAACGGTCAAGCCGAAGCCACTAACAAGGCTCTCTATAACATCCTTGTTAAGACTATTAATAGATCTGGTCATGGTTGGCATCTTCACATTCCCTTCGCTCTTTGGGCTTATCATAATAACATCCACACCTCTACAGGCGCTACTCCTTTCTCTCTCATCTACGACACCGAGGCAGTTCTTCCTCTTGAATTCTGAATCCCATCCTTCATGTTTATCTTCGCAACTTCATCTTTGATGAATACTATCGCCAAGAGTGTCTAACACAGCTTGAGTTGTTAGATGAATGTCACCTTCTTGATCTTAAGCATCATATTGTATATCAAGAGTGCATCAAATGTGTTTACAAAAAACACCTCAAGGAACATGAATTCAATATCGGTAACCTTTTACTTATACAAAATCAAAACATCACTACTCTAGAAAGGATCCCACGTGGAAATTTTTCTCCCAACTAGATTGGGCCTTACATTATCACACATAAGTACGGGTCTGGTAAATAGAACCTCTTAACGCATTGCACTTATGGCCATTCTACTATTAGCATATCTACCATCATGCACTTAGCCATCCTAGTTTCCATCCCTCCAACATTATCCATTTCATCTTTCATTATAGTGATCTAGAATTATGTGGCCTATAGTCACTTTCCTATATGTGACCTTGAATATGGGCACCATGAATTTTCTCATAGTATTTTCCTTATGGATAGGTTATTCCTTCTTAGTGATAAATCCATGATCATTACATCCATCATCCTCTTATTAACCTATTGGAACCACACTAAGGGTCCACATGTGTCACTTGTACATTCATTATCCCCTCCTAAGTGGTCTACCTAACTATCCCCAACTCTTGCCCATAAAAATTCAAAAGAAAACAGACTGATCCCTTAAATGAAATTTGTTCATAAAATCATAAAAAATTCAAAAAAGTGTAGACGGATCCCTCAAAGGACAACTATTATGCATATATTATCCCTATCATCTATTAAAAACAAAAAAAAAAGTCAAAATTCAAATGCATAAAACAAAAAGTAGACCACTCCCTTGAAGGATGAATACTCCCTTTATATCATAGCAATGAAGGCTTCCTGCATTGATAAACATTCTATCTTATACAACAAAGCATCAAAATCAAAAGCAAACATCCTCATAAATCTTGCCGCATTGATCAACTTTCTTATTCATGGTAAACTTCATGTATTGATCAGTTTGCGTCCCATTACCCGGAGCTGGGGCATAGACCTAGGAACACAAACATATGGAGAACCTCTATTCCCACATACCAGTCACATCTAAACCCCTTATCTTGTGTATATATTAGATTTATAAGTCCACTTTCCATATTTTTCACATGAGCCTTAGGATAACTAACTATCATTGGTTATGTGTTAACACCTGCAATTAGCCGTAAATGCATTTCCTTGAGGGGATCATTTTCTTGTTTACCTCTAATCCGATTCGAAGCATATTTTCCACGAACAATCCTTGCTATGATCATCATGTCATTTATCTTGTTTTGTTCACCTTTTATTGGGATCACATAATTCCCTTGATGGTAAACTATAAATGGAACCTCTTAACGCATTGCACTTACAACCATTCTACTGTTAGCATATCTACCATCGTGCACTTAGTCATCCTCGTTTCCATCCCTCCATCATTATCCATTTCATCTTTCATTGTAATGATCTAGAATTATGTGGTCTATGGTCACTTTCCCATATGTGACCTTGAATATGGGCACCACGACTTTATTCATAGCATTTTACTTATGGATAGGTTCTTCCTTCTTGGTGATAAATATGTGACCATTACATCCATCACCCGCTTATCCACCTATTAGAACCATGCTAAGGGTCCATGGGTGTCACTTGTACATTCATTATCCCCTCCTAAGTGGTCTACCTAGATATCCCCAACTCTTACTCGTAAAAGTTAAAAGCAAATAGACTTATCCCTTTAAGGAAAGTTGTTCATAAAAGTATAAAAAAGTCAAAAAATTATAGTCTAATCCCTCAAAGGAAAACTATGATGCATATATTATCCATGTCATATGTTAAAAATAAAAATAAAATTCAAATTCAAATGCATAAAGAAAAAGTAGACCACTCCCTCAAAGGATGGCTACTCCCTTTATATCATGGTAGCAAAGGATTCCCGTATTGATCAACCTTCTATCTTATACAACAAAACATCCAAATCAAAATAAAACATCCTCATAAAGCTTGCTACATCAATCAAATTTCTTATTCATAACAATTTTTCTGTATTGATCAATTTACATCCCATTACCCAAAGTTGGGGCATAGACCTAGAAACACCAACCTATGGAGAACCTCTATTCCCACATACCAGTCACATATAAACCCCTCATGTCATGTATATATTAGGTTTATAATTCCCCTTTCAATATTTTCCACATGATTCTTAGGATAACTAACTATTTTTGGTTGTGTTAACACCTGCCATTAGCTACAAGTGCATTTCCTTAAGGGGATCCTTTTCTTGTTTACCTCCAATCCGGTTTGAAGCATCGTATATTTTCTTGATTTGGATGTTTTCTTCTTAATTACAGTGTATATTTGTAGTCTAGACACCCTTACTTTTCTTTTCCATGCTTTCTTCCAGCTTTTCGCTTCATTTTGTGCATGTTTTGGCTTTTAGTGCCAAGACAACTGCCCAGGAAGGGCAGCGGTCATGTGTGTTTTTTCTAGAATTCTCCATACATGATTTTAACACACGTGATTTCACTTAATTTGACTTTTAAGGCATGTTTATAATTCCAAATGCCAATTTCCTTATTGCATGGTATTCCCTCCCTCTTCTATTTTAAATAGATTCAATTAGTTTGAACTTCCTCTTCACCCAATGATTTGGCACTCCAAGGTTGCCTTGTGCATGAAGGCACATCCCAGCCAATTGCTATATATTCCATGCTTGTATTCAAGCAAAAGGCTTGAGAATTTTGTGTATCTTGTATAGTATTGCTGCCACAATCCTGCTGGAAATTGCATAACCAAGGTCTGTTCACTTTTGTTATCCCTCTTCCACTTGCATTGCAACCAAACTTCCTTCAAGTTGTCATTACTCAAGCACCTTCTCCTATTGCTTCCTTTGTATTCCCAATTCCTTGGACTCATATGGACACACCTAGAAATGAAGGATAAACTGAGGTGACAAGTCATTACACAGCTGGATTTACCTATGTTCTATGAATTCCATGTTGGATTTGTTGTTATATTTACTTCATTGCTGCAATTTATCATTGTTGCATCATATCAAATAGAGTTGAAATCAATTTCCTTCCATTTGCAAGTAATTAGTTAATTTCTAAGAGAGTTTAAATCATTAATAGAAGCTCCCGATGATGGATCCTCTTCTTCCCATCCCTGTGGATTTGAAGGAGAGAATATCTCTAGGAGGTTGTCTACATATCATAGATCATTTGGAAAAGTTCTTTTTTTTAAGTTAGTTTAGTTTCAATACACTCATCACAAGTGAATAACCACACCGGGTTATTTTTCTTGTTTAGTTTTAGTGTAGAAGTAGATTTGATTACTTAGAATAAAAGTCATTTGTTGTTTGTAATTATGATGTTTCAATTTTCTTGATTTGTTTATATTAGTTTCCCTTTCAACAATATCATAGATTGTTAGTTTCATCTTAGTTAATTTGGAAACTGCAAACTAGTTCAACATTGAAATTTAGTTAGACAAACCATAGGGAATTTATGCTACTCGTTCAAAGCCAATAAATCTTCCCATTTCCAACACAGCTACAAGGAGATCACACTACCAGATCTTAGTAAGTAATCCTCCTATAAATAGTCACACATATTTCCACGTCAGTTGCTCCGGCACGACCTCAGAGGGTCAAGTGCGGTTGAAGGTTGCATGTCAATTTTCATTTCTACAAATTGGTGAACCCGACATTAAGGATTAATTCCTTTATGTTTCCTTTTCTTTCATTTCTATTACCTTACCTCTCTATTTCTTCCCCTATTTTGGTAGGTATATTATACTTTCTAAAATATTTCTAGAAGAGAGTTTGGTGGGCCATTTGTCTCTGATAGATATTACACCAATGTTCAACCACAATAGTCGCCTTCTCTTTCGAGGTGGGGTGAAAAATACACAAGAAATGTCCAAACCTCCCATAGTTACATTTCAAACCCCATTATTTATGTAAGGATGGAGGAGGTTAATCACCCGTCAAACATGTAATACGGTCAACCCAATGCAAACCAAGTTGTTATCACAAACGGAACAAATTATTATCATAGATATTTGTCAAGACCTCACATTACCATGTAATCAATAGAAGATGATACATTTGCACGAATAGCTAATACTCTTCGTTAGATAGATAAGTCTTTGGATAGAATGAAGGATACAACCTTTGAGATTAAGAATGCCTATTCTAATGTTCTTACTTCTGAGGAAGACAAGAATTATAACACTAAACAATTCATGATAGGGTATTGTGTGCCTTCTCAATCAAGCCCTATGCCAGATGAACCCCAACAAGGGACTCAATCCTCTCCCTTTGATCTTATTTATACTTTAGTAGGGAGGATTAGAGAACTAGAAAGTGCCTAGATTTCATAACCAACACATGCAGTAGGGCAAAACATGAGGTATCCAGTTGACAACAAAGGATGCATCCCTTCCAATGAGCAACCAACGTAATATCATGGACGAAAAGGTTATCTGGTTCATTCAAATCCAGGTGATCTTCTCACATGGTTAGACACACTAGGGATGGGTCCTCATCCTTCTCAAGCTTATCCTACACAAGGGTTGGTCAAAAGTGTGCTCTCAAATGCCACCACAACAGGAAATGCATCGTTCCCTGGTTTTACGCCCACTAGTCCATATCTTAGTACTATCCCACCTTACATACATGTGTATTCCAAAAAACCCCGAATGGACCCATATGCCATTCCCGCTCCCTACATGCCATATGAAGGAACCCCATACGTTCCCATCAATGCTTATATTATATCTTATCCAACTCCTCCTTCACCTCCTCATCAAGGATCTTTAATGGTGGAATCTTATGCAATGGGTACATATGTTGAGTACTTAAGGAGCCTCTTGACTTTACCATACGTGGTGTCAAGATTCCATGCCCATTGTTGGATCTTCTAAAATGTAAGGGATAAGGATACCTGAATGCTCATATCAGGGAATCACTTCCTTGGGATGTTTTGGTGGCTAAGATCTTTCCAAATACTCTAGAAGGAATCACACTGGATTGGTTTTACCGTATTCTAGAAGCTTCTATACATTCCTTTAAACAACTTGTTTCCAAGTTCATCAAAGCATTTGATATGAACAAGTTGTTGCACACAGGGATTAGGGAATTCATGCATATTAGACATGAGTAAAATGAATCTGCCACCCATTTCATCCAGAGATGGAACCAAGTTCTTTATTCCTCTGCAAGTGTGCCCAACATGGACCAGATGGAACTCTATGATCTTTTCCTTCACTCGCTCAATCCAGAGACTAGGGAGGAAGTCCAAAAGTTTCCTTTTCACAGTTATGAGGAAGTATTGGAAGGTGCACTTTGGATTGACCAAGTTGTTATAGATAGTGGGTGTAAGATCTATGGTCCCAATGAAAAATTGGTATCCCTAAATCAAAATAATTAAGATTATCAAAACAATGGTGCCAACAACCAAGGACCTGTTGGGTTTCAAAATAGAACATGGGTTGAAACCAAAGTCAGGGGACAATAAGTCCCTCCTCTTTAATGGGAGAGGTTCCCTTATTGAAAGCTGGAAAAATAAATGTACAAATCTATAACTATCAATGTTTGGATCCTAGTATCCTGGTTTGTTTTCATACTCAAAAGATTATCAATCAGAAGGAATGGAAGGATAAAGAGATGGGAGAAGGAAGAAAACAACAATGCTTTTGGGAAATATAGATAGCATAGTATCTCCCTACTCGCATTGAACTAAGAAAATTTAGAAAAGGATCAATTACTTCACCACCAATGCAAATCTGCAGACACAAAGTTCTAAAGATTACAAAGGCCAGAACACAAAGTTTTTATTGAATGCAAAACAAATGATAAATTGAATCAGGTAGATAAAGAGAGAGATAATAGGGAAAAATAAGAAAGAAAAAAAACTTCTGCATTGAATTACTTCCAAATTTACAACATTCCCAGAAAAACTAGAATCCCCTTTTTCATGGCCAAAACCATGTTTTTATAACAACTCGTATACACCCATAATTTGTCCCCAAGAAAATAATATCTGAAAGGAATAATGTTTGTTACAGATACGCATGTGGAAAGTGACATGAAACAAAAGCACTCATGAAAACTAGAGGTTCAAAAAGGTGAATATTTCTGGTGTTTGAGCATGATTACTTTATCAGGGGCATCTCATGATTTTCTTCTTTATGTGGTCCTGTCATTTCCACCTTTTAACCATTTTCATAGCACTCAAGTGCTTACTAGTAAGTTTTCCCCTTTTTATCGTGTATGCCCGATAAACTCCATTTTATGATAATCGAACTTTACATCTCTTTAAACTTATCGATTTGGCTCCACAATAAACCAAAAAAGCATCTCATGGAGAAACGACAAGGATACAAAGAAAAATAATGAAGAATGATCCATTTTTGCATTTTGCAGAGCTCTGGTTCGTTAATAGCGTTAAAAACCAGATGAGTGCATTTGGCTATCTTTTCCCCCTTTTCCTTCAAATTTGGACCCTACAAATGGCAAGATCCAAGCAACGAAGGCCCTAGGGAAGAAATATGCATTTTCCTGACATTTAGGAGAAAAAGCATGATTTCTCATTTTGCTCGTCCCCTCTGCAACTTTGCTAAAGGCCGGACACATGGCGTCATCTGAGTGGTTGAGGAAATGTGATTCAAATCTGCCATTTAAACTCTTTTTAACAAAAAGGCTCAAATTCTCAAAAACCTCCACCAACCTGCTTTGAATTTTCAACGTGAACGCATGGCACACCATGATTGGAGAAGGGGTCGCGGCTCAATTTGCAACAATTTAACCCTTTGGTGAAAAAGGCTCAAATTCTCAATTTCCTCTGCAGGCCCATTGCTTTGATTTCATTCTTCAACATGTGGCATCACTTGACTGGTTACGGGAAAGCACTTCAGTTTTATACTTTATCGACTTTTGAAAAGGGGAAAAATACCAAATTTTCCCCCAAAATTCCATGCCTCTACCGTTGATTTTTCAATGTAGGCCACATTTCCCTTTCTGATTGACTGCGGGCCTCAACTTATAAATTATCCCTTCGCATGAGCGGGGCCACGGGCCATTTTAGAACTTTTCTCCCTTTATGGAAACAAGGCTAAAATTCCTAAAGTCCTCCGCTGGTCCGCCACAGCGCATATGAACTAAAGAATAACCACATGTCCCTTTCCGGTTCTTCAACACATGGCATCACCTGATTGGTTGTGGGGATGTGCTTCACTTTTTATCTATCTTGAAAAGGGGAAAATTTCCAACCTTTCCCCCAAAAGTCCATGCCTCTACCATTAACTTTTCAATGTAGGCAATGTGTCCCTTTTTGATTCGCTATGGGTTTCAACTCAAAATTTATCCCTTTCGCATGAGCAAGGCCGTGGGTCATTTTGGAACTTTTCACCCTTCCCTCGTAATGCCTTAGAGAATAAAATGGTTCCGCTACCCTGAACTTCTGCCAAAACTACTCCAGCCAATCAGGGACCGACGGGGATGTGGGGAAAATCTGACATTCTTTCCAAAATAACCAAAAGTGATAAGTTCAAAAAGAAACCCATCCAGCTGCATCCAATGAGAAGAAAACATGTAGCTTCACCTTTTCGAGTAAGAATTTGATGGGGAAAAGAACGTAGGAAGTTGCAAGAAACGGGAAAAACACCATTTTTGCTCCCGATGAATAATTTCTTTCTTTGCAAAAAGCTTAAAAATGAAATATGCAAGGTCCCACGCATTCCAAACGCATAAAAGAAGAACTAAAATCATTTCCCATCCATTGAAAATAGGTAATACATTTTAACGACAGCAGACTGAGGAAATTTTGATTATTAATGTTGTGGGAAATGAAAACGAGCATCTGAGGAGTTTAAAATGTGAATTTCTTCTATGGTAGGGCTCCAATTTTCATGAAATTAGATTCGAAAGGATCGGCAAAATTGAGAGGACAACATGACCTAAGGGTGTGAATCGTAATCATGGTGCTATAATGAATAGTATTACTGATCAAGCCAATAATGTTGGTTTTCCAAACAACGGTAACAATAACAATAACACGGGCAATCAAATATCCCCTAAAACTGTCTCCTAGGTGAACACATATGATGTAAACCATCCCTCTCTAAATAAATATCAAACCCAAGGCCCAAACCAGTATAGAAACTCTGGCCAAGGGGCAATGAACTATGGTTATAACAATCAGTTCCAAAATTATAACCGACATTATAATCAACAACAACAAGACACTTACCAAAGGCCGTGCAATTACGACCCTAGCCTATATTGTGGTTTCCATAAGGTTTGGGGTCATGATGCTAGAACTTTTCATGATTGCAAAAAATTCTTACAAAGGCTTCATAAGAACAAAGGGAGCTTTTTGTTGATATGTTCTTAATAGAACCTAAAACAAACTCACAGTCTGACTATACATGACCTGTAGCTCCTCAAAATGCTAATGTGAGCATATTTCGAGATCCACTCCCTATGCATCATGAAAATTTCAAGGTACATTCACAAAAAACAAATAAAGTCATTCCTATAGGAAACAATGACCATGAAGCCTCAACTTCCAATAACTCTCAGGTTGTTCCTAACCTTGGTTTGAACGACAACACAAAGATCATGGGATTAATTGAGCTAGAATTTGAACTAGAAATTAATGCAATAACTCAAATGAAGGAGTACATTTCACAACCCCCACCCACTCTTTCCTTCCAACAAGATGGTGCTCCTACAATCTCAAAACCAGTAGGAGCCTATGATTTAATATCATATTTGAACAAGACATTTTCTCACATTTCGTTTCTAGATTTGCTAAAGAATTCACATGCGCATCATTCTACATTGTTCGATGTACTAGGTCTTGGTCATCTAATCCATGTTATGCCACCTCTTAGCACTCAAATAAATCATATTTACTTTGACATACATCATTTGGGATATAATGATAGGGATATTTGGTTTGTTTTCGATATAGACAAGATTCATCTAACACTGAAATTTCCTGAAGAGGTGCTCTTGCCTTATATTTACAGGTCTGGGTTTACAAAAATTACATTAAGAGAGCCATGATTGACGACGGAGCTGTTGTAAACATAGTTACCTTCTCTTTCTTACAAAAGTTAGGGTATGCAGAGACTAATTTCTCCTCTACAAGAAACATGTTATGGGGGTACGACAATCTTAAATAGACCTCGATTGGAACCATATTTCTTCTAGTCACGCTTGGTAAAAAACCATCTTGACATAATTTTACATTATCAACAAGGAAATGAGTTATAACATGATCCTTAGGAGACCTTTGATTCATCGAATGAAGGCTATCCCCTCTACCCTGTTTTAGGAGATTAGATTCATCCATTTGGGGAAGTTCTTCACCACTCAAGGGGGATCCTAAGCCCTTCGATATACACTTAGAAAACCTCAAGAAGAGTAAAGGAGTCCATACATAGTATGAACTTCCTACAAATCAATTGAACAAAACACCTCCATAAAAAGAGTTAGTCATGATTACCCCGAGTGTGCTGAAGGTTGAATTTGTTGACCCAAACACATTTGTGGTGGAAAAAATAGATAAGGGTAAATCAATATCTGTAAAAACATTTTCCACTAAAACCATAATGGAAATTCTAAAACTCTTAGAGAATGATGATCCGATCTTCCTCCTGTTCGAACCATAGGGGATGGGTTAGTCTTCTTGGTTTAGCATGTCTTCCCTCTGATGACATAGGTCTAGGTGTAAACATGATAGAATTAACAAACGAAAGAAGGGAAATTTGATGATTGAAACGATGTCCATCAAAACAATCTCTGAGGGTTGTTCTATTCTAAACCCAAGTTTTGACCCATGTACATCTGAAACTAAGCTCACCATATCCATGGGGCAAGGCTCTCATCATTCAACAAGAGTCATAAGTAAACATGCAACGCTCTACATAGGAGAACAAGGTTGAGGCATTATAGTCATGCTCACTCACACACCATGTCTCAAGAATGTGACAAAGAAGTGTACATGAACACCTCTTTCAAACAAATTATTTTAATGATTTGGACATATATACTTATGGGTAAGGGTTGTAAGTTTAAACCTAGAATGGTAGGCCCTTATCAAGAGAATGGAAATTTTGAGGATCATGGTTCTCCACTATGTACTTTTGGGGGGTGAAGAATTCAATATTCGTCAACTTTATTCACCTTAGCCATCATGACATGTAGTTTTTCCTGCATATATCCATATGTACATTGTTACATCCACATTGCATTTTCATCTGTCTAGTTCATCTTATTAAATTTGTGATCAAGGGACCTTATTCTTATAAAAATTCCTAAAAACTTCTAAAAAACATTAGAAATAATATTCAAATCATATCTCTTCAAGTCCTCGCAGTGTCATCAATTATTTCTAAATCATTTCATTAACCCAAGCATGATAAGACAAAGCTTTGACAGTAACCATATAAAGGCCTACATACTTGGTTTCTGCTTATAGTTTCTTCTAGGTTAGGTGTCTTTTCCTATAGTTTGTTTTAGAAGCTTCATGGTGTCGCATCTATCCCATATAAATATCTTTGGGAATAAGAACATTCTGAGACATTTTACCTAGGATAAATAAGTCAAAATGCAAATCCACATAGAAAATTGTTATTTTACACATTTCTTTTCCCTACTAACCTTTCGGTGTTGAGCATGTGTCTCTTATTAGTGATGTAGGGTTAGGAAATGAGAGAAGTTCCCTTACTCACCTATGCCTTATCCATGGTGATGAGCCTATAATTCCTAATAGTAGCATGGGGAAAGGTGTAGGGGCTCTCTTTTATAAACTTAAAAATTAGAAACAGTTCATTCAAATGTTGTGAAATTGTAAATAAAAACAAAGTGAGTTAGATGTCCAAAATTCCAAAAAAGAGTTTAAAACCTCAAAACCAGATTTTTTCAACCAAGTGGCCATCTACAAATCTAAGTCTAGATAAAATGGAAATCAATTCACATTGTAAACTATTATGAAGCAATTGAGTAGAGTGAGGTTATAGTGTCTCAATTTGTTTTTTCCAAGTCCTTGTCTTTCTCTCATCATTACCATTCAACAAATTTCCATAACTTGTGCCCCTTTCTAGATCTTGGTGTTGAGCCCTTGCATCTTACTGGTCACATGTGTAGTTAGGAGAGGGGTAAGTTCCTTCACTTATCATATCACTCTTTCGCCACGTTTTTCCAAAACAATACAAAGTATCCAAAAGTTGCTAAGAGAAAACTAAAAGTTCATTATTACAATCTGATTGCATTATCATATATCAGCATTACAAAAAAAAAGAGAAATCTTTCTGCTAGCACTTATATCCATTGCATACATTCTATAAAGCATATAAAAGTGGAAGTTATAAAAATATAGAGTACACATGTGAAGTGAGCCAAGTGGAATTCATACTCAAATATAGTGAATTATTGAACCAAAAAGGAGAGTTTATATATATCATAATAAGTCAAGTTTGTATACAATGCCATCATGTGACTAGGCGTGGTCTAAACAGGCTTGACAATGATCCCAAAATATACAAAAAAAATCATATAATGCCTGAATAAAATAGAAAACTAAGAAATAAAAGGCCCATCACCCTATCAATCCCTGTGGGATCCCTCAGATGGAGCACAACTACGTATAGGACTCCTACAGTTACAACGACAATAATGTACTGAATGGTGGGAGTGCTCGTAGGTGGCACGCCATTGGTTGTGGAATCACTATCAAAGAAACTCCACCTCATCAAACAATCAATTGTCTCATATGTGGTCACCTGAGTGTGGAGAGAAGTCATAACCTCCACTACCCTCCAGATGGGTGCAAACACATCATTGTGTTTGTCAGCTGTAAGTGATTTTCCTATATCCTCATTCAGCTCAGCTCGGGTCTTCCCCAAAGGGATCAACAAGGTGTCCACACACACCCATAAAATAAGCTCTCACCACTCCTGTATAGTTGCTGCAAGTAGAAATAAAAAATAAATGATGAGTTAGAAAGTTACAAAAACAAAACAAAAAGAAACACCAACTAACATTTCCAACTAACAAGGTCAAGAGAAGAGGATCAACATACTCGAATCTCCAGACATCCATATAAAATCAATGGCTAATGTTGCTACTGTTGATGGCTTCGGGGCCTCCCTAAAACCAGAGGGAAGATGTTGTCCCATCACAAACTCTTCATCCCCCTCTCCATCATAAAGAATTGGTTCCTCAAAGACAAGTGTCTCCTCCTCTACAGTCGCCTCCTCCCACTCCGCTCTCAAAACATCCTGAGTATCATGCCACAAAGAATTTATCTCCTCCTCCATGTGAGCTGCCCCACTATGCTCACCACCCAATCCCTCTTCACCAGTCTCCTCTCCGTTAATTTCCTCTCCATCTGAATACTTTCCGGTCTCATCCCCCGTATACTCCTTTGAGTCGGATTCTATGTCTATGGGATTGTCCTCCTCTCCCCTAGGAGTAGGGGCGGCCTCAATCAAAAGTAAGGGTGTAAGAGTAACACCAGCTACTCGTCGGGAACATGAACAACTCACCTAACTATGATAGGCACTCCTAGACCCACCACTATCCAACCTAGATCTTTGCAAGGCCCCTTTTGGGCCTCCTTCATGGTCCTATACACAGGTGCCACTGAGGGAAGCATATCAATGAAAGTAAATCCGAACTGTTGAGGAACTCATCCAAATGGGTGAGTTTCAAGCTTCCCTGTCCTATCAACTAACTGACCAGTAGTGTAACAAGCTTCCACTGTGGTCCCATCCTATCCCCACAACCCTATCATGTCTTGGTATGGGGTGGCCACCATGTTTGTTATGGTCAAATAAGCCACTGCCTGATGTGGCACTCTGAGAACTATCATCGGTGTCCATCTAGCAGCCCTAATGGCCCCTGGGTCATGTACTAGCACTCCCCTCCCATAGGGGATGATCCGCTCATACACCCAGCTCATAACCAGTGTCGGGTGGCTCAAATATTTCCCCTGTAATCTGACAATCTGATATAGGTCATGATAAGTACTACCAAGTATATCTTCTCCCCAGGCATAGATAAGACCATGTGCCTCAATCTATGTAATGATGAGAGCCCAACAATAGAATAGTGTATCACCTCCCTTGTCCCCAATCAACCGTGAGGCCAAGAAACCCATGATGGCCTTGCGGATAGTATGGATGGGAGCATTAGGAATGGATTAGACCTTATTCCCCTTCATCGAACCAAAGGAAACAATGACATCCCCCATATATTTGGCTCATAGAGTCATCATGGCTCTGGATCATGTTGTCTCTAGATTCAATCATCTTCCTAGTATCGGAACCCCAAGAATATGGTACACATCCTCTAGGGTGATCGCCCACTCACCCCTAGCACCCAATAACTGGAAAGTATTCTGGTCTGCATCCCAATAAGAGAACATATCACATAGTATGTGACTGGTAGGAGTAACATGGGGCACCCGTGCAATCCTCCTTATGCCCGCTCTCTGAAGAGTATCAGTCTCATCCTGAGTCAACTGATCCAATATCACTGGAAACCAGTCATACTCCCTCTCGCAACTCCAACATATATACTCTTCCTTCTTATACATCCACCAAAACACAAAAAAAAAAATCAAGTTAGTGACATATTTCGAGAAAGAAGCTCATCAAAAACAAAACAAATATTAAAAATCCAAAAAAAATTGAAGTTATCATGGAATTTTTGTCATTCTGCTCAAAATTTCCACCTAGTGCAAGGTGACGATCCTGAACCAATTCGCCATATGAATTTTTTCCCCTAAAAAAATGCAAAAAAGTGCCCAAAAAAAGACCATTTTCAATCAAATAAAAGACTAAGCACCCCCCTAAAGACTCATTTAAGACAAGAAATTTCAAAAATTATCCCCCCTAGGCAAAGATTTTGACATTTTTCATATTTTAGGTTTAAAAACACACAAGTGAGGAAAACTAATCTAAGACCGCACTGGTCAATCTCCCACTTGCAGAGCCATGATCACAATCTCGCAACGAACATTTTGATTATTCTTTCAATGAAAATGGTCAACGTGGGCCCAGAGCTCAAAAATCACCAACTCGATATGTGCAAATGAATTTGAAAATGAGTTTGTTTAGATACATATATGTAGTTATAACTTCATTTTGAGTGTATATGTTTTTAGGGCTCGAGCGCTGGCACAGGTATATTTATATATCCCCACACAAATGGTAATTCCTCTTGTCATTTTAATTTCATGTTTATTTTTTAATAATTTATCCATCTACACTTGAGTCTTCTCTTCCTCTTACAGGTAGTGAGAGTTTGGATGGCGACGTTTTGCCACACAGGAATGTCAGGTATAGCTTCTAACTCCCCATTTCAGGAACGCCATACTCAAACTCTACATTTTACACCTTTTTATGGCTAAGATGCTTTTCCAGGGGGGAATATGTACGCACCCAAAAGTGCATGTGCTACATTGTCAAAAAAATGGTTACAACAGTCCTAAATGATGATTCATGTCTTTTTAGAAGGTGTTTGAGTTCCTAAATCCATTCGCAATGTATATTTGTTTCCTAGACATCCTTACTTAGCTTTTCCGAACTTTCTTCCAACTTCCCACTTCATTCTTGGTATGTTTCGGCCTTTAGTGCTAGGACCTCTGCCCTGCCTGGGTGGTGGTTCTGAAACCTCCACCCAAGTAGGGCGGTGGTTCTGTGTGCTTTTTCCAGAATTCTCCATGCATGATTTTAACACACATGATTTCACTTAACTTAAATTTTAGAGTGCATTTTTTATTCCAAATCCCATCTACCTTTTTGCATGGTATTCCCTCCCTCTTCTATTTTAAATAGATTTAATTAGTTTGAACTACCTTTTCACCTAATGATTTGGCACTCCAAGGTTGCCTTGTGCATGAAGGAACATCCCAACCAATTCCTATATATTTCATGCTTGTATTCAAGAAAAATGCCTAAGAATTTTGTGTAGCTTGCATAGTATCACTACCATAATCCTGGTGGAAATTACATAGCCAAGCTCTGTTCACTTTTGTTATCCCTTTTCCACTTGCAATGCAACCAGACTGCCTTCAAGATGCCATTGTTCATGTGCCTTCTCTTGTTGTTACCTTTGCATTCCCAATTCTTTGGACTCATATGGACACATAAAGAAAGAAAGGATAAACTTAGGTGACAAGTCATCACATGGCTGGATTTACCTTTGTTATGTGAATTCCAAGTTGGGTTTCTTTCCATCATTGCTACAATTTATCATTGTTACATCATATCAAATAGAGTAGAAATCAATTTCCTTCCATTTGCAAGTAATTAATAAATTTCCAAGAGGGTTTAAATCATTAATAGCAGCTCCCGGTGATGGATCCTCTTCTTCCCATTTTTGTGGATCTGAAGGAGAGAATATCTCTAGGAGGTTGTCTACATATCATTTATAATTTGAAAAAGTTCTTGTTTTAAGTTAGTTTAGTTTCAATATACTCAATACATGTGAATAATCACACCGGGTTATTTTTCTTGTTTAGTTTTAGTGTAGATGTAGATTTGATTATTTAGAAAAAAATCCAATTGTTGTTTGTAATTATGATGTTTCAGTTTTATTGTTTTGTTTAGATTAGTTTCCCTTTCAGCAGTAGCATAGATTGTTAGTTTCATCTTAGTTAATTTGGACACTGTAAACTAGTTCAACATTGAGATTCAGTTAGACAAACCATATGGAATTTATGCTACCCGTTCAGAGCCTCTAAATCTTCCCTTTGCAAACTCAGCTACCAGGAGATCACACTACCAGATCTTAGTCACTGATCCTCCTATAATTAGCCACACATATTTCCACATTGGCTACTCCAACACAACCTTAGGGGGGGTCGAGTGTGGTTGAAGGTTTGTATTTTAATTTTCATCTGTATAGTGACTATTGGTTTGAACAAGAGGTGGTAAATATTATTGAGCTATTGTGAAACTTCTAGGAATTATTCCCACGAGGCTATCATGAGTTAAAAGGAGTGAATCACTCTTTGGGGAGATGAGGATCAAGTGTAAGGAAGGTGCGCACTTGGTTAGGAAGAGGCCTTATAGGATGAGTCTAAATCTACGCGTCAAAGTAAAGGATAGGATTGATAAGATGTTGAAATATGGAATCATTGAGCCCATTGAGGAGTCAGAGTGGGTTAGCCCACTGGTGATAACAATAAATAAATATGGAAGGATAAGGATCTATGTGGACTACATAGATTTTAATGTTGTTTGCGTCATAGATCCTTTTCCCATACCTTTTACTATGGAGATATTGGAAGGCGTTGTAGGGCACGAGATATACCCTTTCACTGATGGATTCTCTAGTTATCATCAAGTGTGGATTTCTAAAGAAGACCAAGAAAAGACAACTTTCACCACTAAGTGGGGAAGTTTTTCATATATAGTTATGTCCTTTGGATTAAATAATATGCCTGCAATTTTTTCACACATTGTTGTGCGAGAATTTGAGGACTTTATACACAAGTTTTTACATGTTTACTTGGTTGATTGAACTGCATATGGGCTAGTAAAAGATCAGTGTGACAATTTGAGATTGATGTTTGAGAGGTGCAGGTAGTTGAGAATCTCTCTCAACATCAAGAAGTGTATTTTTACTATGCCCTTTGGGACCTTATTGGGACACATTACATGCAAAGAAGGGTTGTTGGTAGATCCTGCTAAAGTTGCAGCTATCTTGAGTTTAGAGGAGCCTCCCAGTCAGAGTGTGGTGTGCAGATTTTAGGACATATAGGGTATTATATGAAGTTCATCAAAGGATGTGCTAATATTTCCGTGCCCTTGGAACAATTATTGAAGAGTAAAGGAAAGTTTCATTGGGATGAGGAACAAGAGCGAGCGTTTGAGACATTAAAGGAAAGACTTACTTCTGCACCCATTATGTGCTTTCCTTCTTGGGATAAATCCTTTCATGTACAGGTTGATGCCTCTTGCATGGCCATTAGCATAGTATTTGTACAACCCAGTGATGGGATTGTTGATCATCCCATATGTTTTGAGAGTAGGAAGTTGACCCCAGCTAAGAAGAATTATACAACTACAGAGCATGAACCATTGTCTATTATTTACATGTTGTATAAGTTTAGACCATACTTGCTAGCAACTCCCTTTATATTTTATATAAATCAAATAACACTTAAATTAATAAGCCCATTTTACAGGGGCACTTATGTTGGTATATTTTCTAGTTTCAGGAATTTGATTTTAGAGTTGTAGTAAAGCTAGGAAAGAGTAACTCTAGACCGGATCATTTTTCAAGAATAAACTTAGGTGAGGATGCAAAGAGCATTGAGGACATAATTTCAGATGCATAGTTATTAAAATTAAACTGTGTGCCCTCTAATTTGGAAGACATTGTTTTTTTTTGTGTACTAGTATGGCACTAGAAGGGATGAAGAGCTTAGAGAAGAAAAAACTTTCCATACATGTCATGCCTTACATGTTAATCAGTGGAGATTTATCCAAATTAGGTCATGATGAATTTTTATGCCGGTGTGTACTTGAACATGAGCGTAAGGCTATAATGGAGTAATCTCATGGTGGGATTTCAAGAGGATGTTATGCAGGTAATGCTACCATGGGAAATATTTTTTTGGTAGGTATTTAGTGGGAAACAGTATAAAATTATTATCGAGAGTATTCCAGGGTGTGTGATACTTTTCAGTGCCTTGGGAAGCCTGGGCATAGAGATGAGATTCCCTTATGACCTATTGCAAGTGCAGAACCTTTTGAGAAATGGGAAATTGACTTTATGGGTCTTATTTCCACACCAACGCATAGTAATGGGTTGTGATATATTATAAGTTGTATAAATTATCTGACCATATGGGCAGAAGCAATGCTTACAAACGATTGCATGGTAGCTACTGCAACAAGGTTCTTATGGGATAATATTATCAGTAGGTATGGATGTCCGTTGAGCTTGACAAGTGATATGGGCACACATTTTTTGAATGATAATATCATAATATTGTTGGCTGAATTTATGGTGGTGCATCATAAGATAATGCCCTATCACCCACATGCGAATGGGACTGTTGAGGCTTTCAACAAGATATTGGGGCATACATTGACGAATCTCTATGATGTTGGAAGGAAATACTAGGATGATAAAGTCTTTGTAGTAATTTGGGTGTATAGAACTACTTACAAAATATTGAACAAATCCACACCCTTTCTGTTGGTGTTTGGCGCAGATCCTATTTTACCGGTGGAATTCATATTACCCTCCCTACGTATCACGCACACAGAAGGAATGAATGATGAGAAAGAACTTGAAGATCGCATAGATAAATTGATGTAGTTGGATGAGAGGCATGCCATCGCACGTTGGAGCTAGAAGACCAAAAAGGCTAGGTAGACGGCATGACATGATAGACATATTAAAAATAATCAGTTTGAGGTTGGACAAATGGTTTTGCTTTATGAATCCAAGTTTTTGCACCACCCTGGGAAATTGAAAATGCATTGGTTGGGACCATATGACGTGACATATATACTTGATTCAGGTTCTTGTCAGTTACAAGCATTAGATGGCATTCAGTTTCCTAGTTATTTCAACGGGAGTAGGTTGAAGCCCTACTATAAATAAGTCTTCTTGGTGTTTGTAAGAAGGTAGTGTTACCATTTATATTAGGTTTCCATTTTATGCATTTCCTTTCTATGTGTTTCCTTATATTGTTGTTATGCCTTTTCAATTTAGCTCAGTGTTTTTTCCTAATAAGTGTGCTTGCACGCTCGTAGCTGATTACTATCTAAGTGGTTTCATGCACAAAGGACCGCACATACTTTTAGTGTGAGGTGGAGAAGTACACAGATAATAATTTTTGGTGCCCTCTTGATACAGGTTGTTTTTATTGAAGGCTTCTTCTGGAAATTGGCACAAAAGAGAAAAGGATGTTATAAATAGTATGCATAAGGTGTTCTGAAGAAACTGAGTTGATTAAAGACCACGCAGAGAAATTGATCACACAATGTAACGTGAGGTAGGAAGAGACAAGGGAAACTACTTGGGATATGGCACAAAGGTTTTGTAATTCGGCTCATGGAGGCATGCGAGGAGGACTGTGACTAAGGAGTAGTATAACACACCAGAAGGTTATGACTACAGCACGTGAAGTGGAGTCACAGAAGTTTTCAAAAGTGGAAAGAGAACTTTAGTAAAAAAGTAACTTAAAAAGTGTGGGTCGAAGGGACATGAGGGTCATACAAAAATTATAAATAGGGGTCGAGTGTATTCATTTGGATACCTTTCCTTTGAAGAAAACATATGCTATTGAGCAAGATAAGTGAGATGAAGCTTTAAAGTGACATGGATATTGTAAAAACTAGAGGTTCATGAAGACTGTGTGAATCCTTAGGGAAGGATGAGTTAGATTCAATAGTAGAGCACATAGAAGGATGATTGCGTGTATTTGAAGCGGTCAAGATTCACAGAGCTCGGGTAGGAATAAAGTTGGTAACGCAAAACACCTAGGGCACACAATTACAATACAATGGCACCAAAGGCACAAAATTTGAGAACAAAGAGACTTGAGGTTGTGGAAGAAGAACCCCTGGAGGAAATATACTCAAAGATACGGTATCCCCCTAGTGTGTTGAGGGTAGAAATCTAGAAATCAAATCTCACTTGATGTAAAATTAGTTAGTAGAATCACTGCACAGATGAGAATGAGAAGAAAATGAGGACAGACTTGGAGAAAGTCCTCTGATGAACATATGAGGCCGGAAACCCATTAATTGATGACTATGTGAAGTGGCAGTTGAAGAAGACAAGTGTATTTCAGTTGTGGGAGCATCCTTTCTTTACCAAACCCACACCTCTTCAATTGGTCGATGTCACAGGTTCATGAATATTTCTTTTACTTTGCGGGGAGAAGGATGTGAATCACCACTCAATTGATTGAGAATGTCACATGTCTATGAAGTACAGGAGAAGACATGACCTTAGACTTGTGTGCTATAGTAAAAATCAAAGAACTTGCAACGAAATTGAGTTATAAGAAGGGTGGTATGGAAAAAACCATTACGTATTTGGATGATCTAGCACTTAGGGTTACCTCACAACTAGAGAGTTACAAATTGGGAACTTCTAAGCGGTAAATGGACATAAATAAGAAGTTTCTATATGTACAACACAAAATTTTGAAAATGGCACACTACAACCTGACATAGTTTTTCATAAATGGGATTATTGAAGAGGCAAAGTTGTAGAATGAAGAAGGATCCAAAATCACATGGGCATCAATTTTTCTATTGATCGTACTTTGGAAAATTAGGGTACCAAATGGGCCCAAGGATAACATGTGAGTCTACCCACTAGTACACCCATCCCCCGTAGTGCAGATTGTAGGGTACACTTTTGATGGCACCATCACAAGCACGTACAAGGCTTGGATTAATAAGTGGTATGACAGACTTCGCAGGGCATTTGACAATGAACGGTGTATTCTGCATGAGTTTCCCATAGTCATCAGGGAGCAGGTGAGATTTGCAGCTATGCAACACTTTAGCCTTGCATGGTTTGGGATGGTGAAAGGGGAGATAAGCCTCTAGTGTAAGCTACCATTTTTAGTCTTGAAAAAATACCTTAAATGCTCCATTAACAGGTTCAACGATGCACAAAATTTGACCTATGATGCAGAAAAATTTGATTCAGATCTGCACACGTTGCGCGAAACTTATAGATATGACTCCAAGTTTGGATCTATAGACGTAGGCATGAAATAATGCACGGAATTAGAGCAGTCAGCATGCGAAGGTTCACACTTTTGATACTTAGCCACATTTTGAGCCACGAGAAAAAATTGGAAAATAAACGGTAAGGGTGGAGGCCAAACAATGTTTTGAAGATAAGATTGAGCATGAAGACTTGTAGTTAAAGAAAAGTCTATTTTCGGAAGGAGCTCATGCAGGAAGAAGATAAATCATCATACAAAGTTCAAACTAATAATGGGATTATATCTAGAGTGTAAAATAGAAGATAATCTATTATTAGGTGAAGTTTGCATGCTTCTTTGGTTACCTTGTAATGCACGCATGGTTTTTTGTGGCATGCAGGCTATTTTGAGAGTGCATGGGAGGTGAAGGGAAAGTCCCCACCCCTATATATATGTTATGATTCACACTATTAGAAGATACCATGATTTATTTGTAAGGTTATGATGTTGTTTTGTTTATGCGCATGATCTTATGATGATAATATTGATGTATTCAGTTATTATAATTCATAGTGGATTAATATAATGGATCTATGTGGTTGGTTACTTGTTATTGATGTATCTGTAATTAGTTCTAGCTTGGTAAATTTGATATTAATCCTAATTTAGTTCAACTTGCATATGGATGTGATTTTTTTAGTATATGCTTTGCACTAGTTTTATCTGTTATGGTTATTGAATGTATCTTCATGCATGTTAACTCCTTGACAAAGCTGGTATAAAAAAGTGGGACCTAGTACCTTTGCACACTTTGGGTGAGTGCTCAGATATATCTGAGTGATGGGATAACATGTCTAGAGTGTTGGTAAATAAAGTGAATACAATTTCTCATCCCTAAATATTCCAATTTTTATCTCTAGGCCATCATTTAATAATTTCACCCATCTATGACCTTTATTTACTCATTTCCACCACCCACCTACTCATTTATTTTTCCTATGCAATCCTAGCTCATCCCTATCCATCTAAACCCTAACCCCACTTCATTTGGGCCTCTTTACCTCGATTTGGAAATCATTGCACCACCCAAAAAAATGTCTCTCTACAATCTCCAGTGACTTACCCAAGTCACCATCGACCCTATAAAAACCCATTTACCCCTCCTTGTGCAAGGATGTAATTTTGATATTTTCTGAGCTCTTGGATCTTCCCTTCATCTCGTGACCTCCCTTTGCATCTTCTAAGCTATTTGGAAGCCCTCTTGGAAATCTTATGTTCATTTTGGGAGCTTTGGAGTCCTTTTGTCATTGTATGCTTTGATCCATCATCATCATCTTGTTACAGCCATATTCATTGGTGTTTACAAGTTCTACAACCCTCCTAATGCCTCGTTCTTACATACAACCACCTTCATCCTCATCTATAGTCTATCATTTTCCCATTTCATTCATTCAAGTATAATTCAACCCCGATCTCCATTGATCTAGTCTGGTCTCCATTGATCCATCACTTTGTTTTTATTTTCCTGTCATCTTCTCCATCACTTGTTTGATCCTAGTCATTTAGCTTTCATATCCAATTTTCCTACTTCCTCTACCTTCTCAGATCCATCATGTC
The DNA here is from genome assembly GCA_019776745.2 of Taxus chinensis. Classification (NCBI taxonomy): domain Eukaryota; kingdom Viridiplantae; phylum Streptophyta; class Pinopsida; order Cupressales; family Taxaceae; genus Taxus; species Taxus chinensis. Next base: position 733,225,546 of record CM034150.1, read on the forward strand.
AACCTCCAGTTTCTGTCAATCTAGCTCAATCATCATCAACTCATTCTATTCTCATATTGTATACCATATGTTCTCCTAATTTTCTTGCATCCTTTATGTTTTCTCTTGCTTTAGTCGTTGTTATAGGTTTTTGTCTTCAGTTTATATCCATTTCCAAGTTTAGATCCAACTACAAAAAAGCTTGTGGGATTGTTTTGGTGTTGTTCCTTCTTATCCATCCCCATTCATCATCTACTAGCCCTCTGCAATATTGGGTCACCATCAACCCCTGTCTAGCTTGGTTTATTTTGTCGTATTTAGATCAAATCTGCTTTCTGTCATTCTAGATTTAGCTTTTAGTTTCTATTTTACTTCAGATTCTACATAGACACTACATCCAATTTATCAAATCCAATTTTTATCTTATCTTTTTTACAAGAGGGTTGACATTCATCCTAGGAAACTCACACTTCTCGGGACTGGATATTCCAAGAAACCCTCCATATATCTACTAATCCATTTTCCCTCACAGTATTCTTTTTTTTGTAGATTACTTATCTCGCAATGGAGAGGAGTTCATATTTCACCTATATCCATCCATATCATCCCAATGTACCATAAACCCTCCATATTTTGGATTTTTTTGTTTCTTTTATTACTAGTTCGCTACTCTGAACAGGAACAAAGAAATTTGGTCAACAAAGTGATTTATTTCAAAATCACTTGGCTACTCTCATTACACATTTCAATAAATCATTAGAGTTCAACGGGGATGAAATTTAAGTTCTTCTAAAAAAAATATACCTAGAGAACAATTTATCTCATTTCACACTCAAAATGATTGATCAAGATAATTCTTTAATTGAACCAACAAAAAAATGGTATTAGTACACATCTATGAAAAAAGGTGTATCCTAGTAGCATCCTACAACAAAATATTAGTGAATATTTCTGATTATATGAATTGTGTCAAATGATGATATTTGGATCAGTGGAAGAAGAAAAAAAATTTAGAACATTATCATTTTTTAAGTCAAAACTTTAAAATTGATTGGATAAACATCTAGATACTTGTTTGAGAATGCATATTTCAGGATATGTTGTAGACACATTTCCTTATGAAATAATACTAGAAGTATGGAGTTATCTTACAGAAATGTGAGGGGTCTATAATACATCCAACAACAAAGAAAATATGAACATTGAATTTGAACATGCCAATGAGACTATAAATACGAGTGTTAGTTATGAAGGAGTTAATGAAGGATTGTTTCAGCTACTTGATTTTGACTAAAGATTTATGAACACTATATTTATATAACACAAATTTCATATCACATAGTTATATACTTGTGTTCTTTTTTGAAAAATAGTTTAAGAATCATGTTTTAATATTTTTGATTTACAAATCTACAATTTAGTTTTATGTTGTATTTCATAAATAAGATATAACAAAAAATTGTCTTAATAAATATTTGTAAAATAATTACAGAGTCCAACACTTGGATTTCATTTTATCTTGAAAAATGCAAAGACATTTTTATTAATATAATTGTGAAGAGTTTGTTATGTGTTGGTATCTATTTTTTTCCATTGGAACAAGTATTTAAACTTAACGTTATACAAAAAAAACTAGGTGAAAAAGAAGGGTTTTAAAGCCCCCCATAACCTTTTACAATGCACATGATATATCACTTAAGCTCATAGTTACATACCAAATATTTCTAATAAGGCCCACAAGTAATACAGATCTATAGAGAAGATTCGAATTCAAAAAACAAAATAAGAAAAGAGTTTTTTTACAATCAGGTATTGTATCCCAGTAGTTTTTCCTTAGAACAAACTACATATGGAATATTTTCTTAATTTATTCTATATCTTTTCCTCCTTCCTAACTCGAACCTTCCATTAAGATTTCCAATTGAACTAGATCAACTACAACAATATGTAAATTGGAAAGTATTTCTCGTTCTCTATTTTTTGCATCTCCCACTGATTCTAAAGAAGGATCTAATACAATTTTCTTCTTTAATAAAATGTCAGGATCCATTTTGTTCTCCTTTATAATCCTTCTTAGTGTATTATTATATTTGTTAAATAGAACATGTTTTTCCTTCAATTATATAGTTTCAATTAAACACTTATTTTTAGTTTTCAAATGCATCTCAAGAATTATCACCTCATTCCTCCGATTCTGATACTTTGACTTCATTTAGAAAAAAATATTTACACAAAAAATTATAAATAACTATCATAAATCAACTTTTCAAAAATTCTTATAACTTACCAAATACTTTTTTTCTCTCCATTTGAAATAACAAGGATCTTGTCCCTTGACCATTTATTATAATAGGCTTTAAATTCTGCAATCAAATTTTTAATTTATTTAACATAATATCTATAACACCATCATTGTATGAATTGGAAAAATGAATGGTACATGATACAGCTTGATTCATTAAAATATCAAGTTTCACTAGTTTGTTTTGTATAATAGAATATAAACAATTTCTTTAGTAGTGATTGTGAACACATACCTTAATTTATTTAATCATTTATTTTTCCCAAAACTCTCACATCTTCAAAATTTCAATATCATTCAAGATAATACTCGAAACAGTAGCTAAACAACTATCCTCCAAAATAATCTCCAATTTTAATCATCATCGGTCAATGTAGTTTTCCTTAGAGGCGTGTCAAATGTTTGTTGTAGTTATGGAGAATTATACCTTAAACATGAATCATATCTTGACGATTGAATGTTTCAGCTACCCCCAACCCTACATTTTCAATCCCAATATATTCTTCATCTAAATCAATTTGATTCAAAACCAAAGTTCCCCTTGCACTTTGTACACCCCCCAAATGGTAAATTGAGGAACTCGACATAAGATAAATGGAGGTCTCCCCTATTGGTTATTGGAAATGAAACTTTTTTCCCAAGGACCTGTGTCTAAACATTTTGGAATTACAGTGGCAGTGGCATCGGCATCTTTTGTCTAAAACCAATAGATTTTTGAGGTACTATAATTGGACATCATATCTGAATTGAGGAACATAAAAAGAATTGAATAATTAAAAATTAAATAACTATTTTTGAAATAAATATTACTTAAATGCAGAGAATGTATCTACGATGGTTCTTTTCAACCGTGTATTAAGAGGGAGTGAAAAGGGAATGGGGGTGAAATAAACACCTAATTAACCATAAAATTAATCAGGAGGTTCATCCTAAAAAATTCAAACCAAAAAATATTGAAATGTAAAACTTAAGTAGAAAGTTAGAAACATATCTTCACCAGCAAGCTAGTTGTCCTGATCCTACATATGTTGCATTTATTCAATTTCATATATTGATCCTATGGTATCTGAGGTGCCTGCAAATTTTTAAAATCAAATACTTATGTTAATAAACATATAATAAAAAAAATTCAAATTATGTTTATCATTGATTCATTACTACAAATTAAAGTGTCATATACCTATAAAAAGGGATGCGTTTCTTATTTCCATTTAACGAGGAGTAAGAGAGATCTTCATGCATTTAAAGTTTTGGTTCATCAGGGCATTGATTCCTCTTACTCCCGTATGGTATCTCCAAATACCTTGGTTGGGTAAAGTCCTTTTAGAGACGAGTCTCTTCATTGGGCAGATGTTATGTTCTATTCTATTAAAATTAAAAGAATATTAATAATTAATATGAATTGTAATAAAATAATAAAATTACAGTATTTTGAATCATTGAATTGAGAAATGGTAAATTTTCAACTCACCTCCATCTCTTCAAGTAGCAAGGACAAAGAGTTATCTTTTATATGGAGCACGGTTAGAACTACGATGTTGTGAAAATTGTCTAAAGATTCATAATATAAACAAAGTATATAATTAGAGAAATTAATGACAACATTTTCATTCACAAGAGCATTATTCAAGTCACCCCTTATCTTGGAGGATAAGTAGGTTCACCAATCATATTTTTTGCTCCCAAGAGTATGGGTGATCTAAACCAAGGCCTGAATTGGAATATCTATATATTTTCCCTATAAAACTATTTGGGCAAGTAAAAATTACACCAGTGTATGTAGAAACGGATTTGTGAAGTCTTGATTTTTAATTCCCATCTTAGAATGATTTGGGGAATAAAAAAAATTACTTAATAATGACTAAAAACCAAATAATAATATGTTGAAATAAGAGTTTTAAAAAACTTACTAGTAGGTGGATTGACTAACATTTTGTAATGATACTACAGAAAATTTACATCTTCATTTGTCAATAATCTTTTGACGGTGACAAAATTCACATATTTATGGGGAAGTATAGTTAAATGGTGGATGTTTGTTGGCGATGTTCCAAAGGAGAGAGTGTGAGAGGGAAGTTGAACCTTGAAATTATCATTTGAACTTTCATAATTGGAGAGCATGTAGTTTAGTCTTTTGGTCTTCATTTCAAACTAAGGCATGTACATGAGCCCATTGAAATTGCTTGTTTTGACCCACTATGAAAAGGAATTAGGATATGAACAAATATTTATTAACTATGGAAATACTATGATTTTGTGGGTGAATTTGTAGCATGTTGTTATAGGGGTTTTTTTTTCCTTTGTCGAGGAATTTCAGTGAAAAAGTAATTGTAAATGATACTCTATGAATAATAATTTGTGTGGCTTTGGGGACACTACATGGGGTATAGTTTTCTGGATGTGGGTGGGAGGTTCTGGAAAAGGTGAAAAAAATAAGTTTGATTACTCTATTTATAGAGCACAAGGAACCTGGCCATGTGGCGAACCCATGCCACTAGCCGGTACGATGTTCCTTGCTACTAGTCAATAGAAATAAAAGTATGCTACTAACTGATAGCTGAATATTTTTGGTGCAATCCTCATCATTTAATCTTTAAGAATGTCAAAAGCAGGAGGTTTCTAAGGCTATCTATAAAAGGGGCTACAAGAAACAATTATTTTATAGTTCTTTAATCTAGAATTAAAAATGCTTGAAAGGAAATTCAATAACTGAAATTGAATCTAATATAACAAACTAAAATAAATAATTAAAAGCAAATCGAATATAAAAAACCAAAATAAATAACTGAAAAATAAATAAATGAAAGTAAATAGGTGAAAGTGAAGCTTTACAAACAAAACAAAATAAAACACATAGTGTTGATTTAAACAATCTTAAGTAAAACAACAATAATTATATTCTAAAAATAAATAAACCATCTTCCTTGTTAGGTAAGAGTGTGCCCCTGCCGTTCCCTTAGAGTTTGGTTAACAAAACTAAAAACAAATTGCTGCCAAGATACTTGAACTGTGGATTTTAGTAATCAGAAATGATGTTATAAAAAGTATTCATCTTCTACCACTATTACATTGAGTGCATTAGAGACATATTTATCACTCAGCCCTTGGCCAATACTCCAAGATTATATAACTACCTACCTATAATCTTGGGAAATACTTTACTACATCTTCCACTTTACAATGAGATAAATGTGGAAGAAATTTATTCAAACACTACAACTCCATATTTAACTACTTATTTCACGTGCATTAAACTACTTCTTCCACTTGACAATGAGACAAATATGGAATAATTTTAATCAAACATTACAAATCTAGATTGAACTACTACTTCTTCCACTTGATAAGAGGATAAGCGTGGAAGAGAATTAATCAAATATTACAACTCTACATTGAACTACTTCTTACACATACATGTAACTACTTTCCATTTCACAAGTATGCTCTTGCATGATTAAATATTTTAACATGATAGTTGTCTCGCCATATTCTCATCCCTAATTTTCTAATTGTTACTGTGAATTCACTTTAAATAACATTTTCAAACCTTTTCTAGGTTTTTTGTTCTTTGTTATAATATTTCCAAAACATCTTGAAATTATTATTTTCATTTAGAAATGAGGGAGATATTGCAAATTTATGGGAACTGTGTTATTTTTTTTCTTTCCTTTATATTTATTCTACTGAAATTTAAAATGAAGATATCTCCTCAATTAATGTTGTGTAAAAACTGAGAGAGTTTTTTCTTCCTAGCAATAATAATAACAAAAACCTCTTTTAGGTTATCATTTCAAGATCTACAATTTTAGTTAGATTGAATTTGGTGTTGCTTGTGTGAGTATTACGCTTGAAAACTTCTTTCTTTAAATGGTGATATATTTGTAACCATTATTTATGTGTAAAAATAGAGAGAGGTTTTTCCTCCTAACAATAAGAGGAACAAAAATATCTTTCATTTTATCATTTGGAGGTCTTCAATTTTAGTTAGAGGAATTCTCGTGTTGATTGTATGAGTCCTACGCTCTGTGATCTGCGAGTCTTGCACTTGGAAAAATTTTGACATCTTTGTAACCATTATTGATGTGTAAAACTAGAGAGAGGTTTTTCCTCCTAACAATACGAGGAAAAAACAATTTCTCATATTCTCATTTGGATGTCTGAAATTTTAGTTAGATTGATTTCAGTGTTGATTATGCGAGTCCTATGCTATTGAATTTGTGATTCCTACGCTCCTAGCTTTGTGATTCTTGCACTCTTAGCTATGTGAGTCTTGTGCTCTTAGTTATGTGAGTCTTGCACTCTTTGTGATTATTGTGTTATTAACTATGTGATTCCTGCGTTATTAGCTATGCGATTCTTACACTTGATGCAATAAATTCTAGAGCTCAAATGACCTTCTCATACACAATACTACACTCCAACTTATAATAAATGTTAGGAAATGAAACCATTCAGATTGTAATGAAATTTTCAAAGATATATCAAATATATTCTATAATTTATCTTATATAAGTTATCCATTTCTTAAGACTACATCTAAATCCACTTTATAAAAGAATGAATAATGTTATTTTGTGTAATGGATGAGACTTAGTTTGGTCTCATCAATAACTGTTACCAGCTAACAATTGCTACCAACCAGTTACAACACACATGACTTCCACTAACCATGCGAAATATTTTTCCCTTAGATTTTTCAAACAATATCTACGGGAATTTTTCTAGGGGGTCTTAAAATTTTCCCTTGTTAGATAGAATCTCTTCCAACTATCCTTGATTGAAATCCATGCATTCAATGTTTTTAATACACATTTCTTCCTCTTACAATTTTTCACTCCTTCAAGTTTAACTTCCTCAACACATCCCCTTCTATGTCTCCATTGCACTGCTTGTATGTGATTTTGGTTATTTATATGTGCCGAAAAAATTGGTTTGTGGTGGTAGGTGAAATGACATCTCCAAAACCATTTTTTTATGTACTAAAATATTTAGTGCATCATTTTTTTAATAAGAATATATATAGCTATGTAGTGGAGCCGTTGATTTTATATTAGGGTATATTTTTATGACTAGGTGGCTATGTGAGAAATGAAAATTAAAAAGGCATTAAATTTTAGATGTTTTTTAAAAACCAAGGATGTAGTACACCCCTAAAAATAATATGTAAACGTGTATTAGTTATCAATTGATATGTTTCTATAATTTTTGTATACTTGTTGATTATTGGTCTAAATTAGGCATATGTTTTGTTATTGATGCTTTGTCTCACTTCTTTCGAATTTCTTCTTTATATTTTCCCCTACTTAAATCGCATTATGCTTTATATTCAAAATATCGATAAACATTTTTGGGCCCATCGGATTGCATGATATATATTATATTTGTTTCATTTTTTCATCATTCAATATTAGTTTTAGCATCAATAGGGTTGTAATTTGATTTTGACTTATCTTTATAAATACACAAGGATAATAGTTTGTTTGACATCTATACTTATGTATCATCCACTTCTCATTCAAAAAAACATATAGATCACTTGTAAATATTCTAGAGAAGTCGCGAAAGCATTAGAGAATTTGTGGTTGAAGCACAAGAGTTTATTTTAAAAGAGAACACATAATTTTATCGAGCTTCCATACTATCTGGTCTATTCCAATCATTGAGGTTTGTTTTTTAATATTGTTACTCTTAGGGGCTTGATGAATATAAACATATTTTTGTTAATCTTTGGTTTACCACAACCCTTAAACATATTTTTTTCCTTAAGGTTTTAAAATATTATCACCCTTCTAAGGAAAGGAAGAAGAAAATATACTTGTATAGGTGATTGAAGTGTTTCACTCGGAATGTTTCAGCTTCTGGGAATAGAGTTGTTTCTATCCATTCATTCCTTTTAGAAACAGATGAGGTTAGGGTTAGGAGGAATACCTGTTGAATGTCGAGATGGTGTGCGCGTACCGTAGAGAAAAATCAGGTTGACTGCGGAGAACTCCTTTTTGTCTTGGAAGGACTACCTGCAAATAAGAACACAAGACCACAAGATTTTGATTAAACAATAAATGAGGAAACTGCCTTGGGCCCAGGAAATATAAAACTTCCTTTCGAAGGTGCTCAGTTCCCCTGCTAATATGAATTAACACAAAAGACTGCAAAATATCAATTAAATTGTCTCGTTGAACTGGGTAGGGGAAAGGCTGGTTTTCTGGTTTTTGATCAGAGGAACCGATGCCGGTTACTGATAACCGATACCGGTGGGTTCTAGGATCTTTTTGGTAGCTATGGTGTTTTGTAAGGCTGGTTTATGGATGATATTAGGAAATGGGATGATTAGAAGCAAAAGAATAACAGTTAGATGCAATGACACGTTGGGTAGTAGATTCAGAGATGGATTTAGGAGGACTGAAATTCACAGAGCATAAGAAATGTTATAACAGAGGACATGCAAGATATGACTTACTGGTTTTGGCGAAGATGTAAGTTGATATCCTCTACTGCAAGCACTTCTGGTTTCTTCACTCGTCTCTGCTTGGTTAAGTGAAGATCTGGACTCTGTTCCTCGCTCGCAATGCTCTCTGTTGATCCAGAAATCCTTTAACTGATCCCCAAAATGAATTTCCGATCCGTTGTTTTGGTTTGGGGAGCCCATTTACAGGGAACCGATGGCGGTTGCGTAACCGACGGCGGTCGAGTAGGAACCAGCATCGGTAAGGAAAAAGTAGGCTATTTTTAGTAAAATAGCCCACCTTCCCTGCTTTTCTCCCGAGAGATCAGTTGCGGGCTCAGTCAAGTGACTAGAAGGTCGGTTTTGGGTGCGAGAAAGGGGTCATTAGTTATGGGTGTAGGTGTGGACCAAGTTATGGGTCTTAATTAGGTTAGTTTAGGGTTAGGGCTAGGTCATGATGAGGTGGCAAAGTGAGGTGGCGGGTAAGGTGATGTGGATTTATCAATTATAAGGTAATTAATAAATAATTGTGTAAGGTTTAGGTGATGAGGTTAGATTGCGAGAGGAGATGCGGGTCACAAGGGGTCGTAAGACACAAATTTGGTGTCTACATTAGCCCCTTATTGTCGTGTAGCTTGTTCTGTAAAGCTGCGCGGACAATAATATGAAGTGGTTTCTCATGTTAAGGATATAGGTAATCCCCCTCAAATCTATCGCAGATTAAGTGAACGGGAAATCAGGGATAGGGTTGATAAAGGGTACATGTTGTAGAGAGGATGGTAAGGTGGTGGGGTAGGTCCAAGGAAGCAGACGCATGTTGAAATGCAATAGTACGACGAGGGTACATGATTTGACAAGTAAACCAGCAATGTGTAGGCAAAGGTCGATAGTTTATCCAAACAAGGGTGATATAATCCTGGTATCCAAGGCATAGGAAGTAGCTCCAGGGTATATAACAGGTGAGGTACAGGAACGTTTAGGCATGTTCGGCAGTACCAAATGGTTGGTTTGGTTGAGATAAATGTCACGGTCTAGGTCTAGGCAAAGTTGGTCGACAGATCAAGTCAAGGACCCTAATCATGCTAAAACACGAACAGGTGAGCTCGATTAAACAAAAGGTACATGATGGATGGATAAAATAAAACGTTGATTGTGGGTATGGTATTGAAGTGATACGGCCTTGGGTCAGGCCAAGTGGTTGGGTGGTGGTCCTGGGTCAGGTCATAAGGGTAGAGTGAGGCCTTGGGTCAGGTCAAATTGTTAGGGCGAGGCCTTGGGTCGGGCCGGATGGGTAGGTTGAGGCCTTGGGTCGGGCCAGATAGGTAGGTTGAGGCCTTGGGTCGGGCCTAATGGTTAGGGCGAGGCCTTGGGTCGGGCCGAATAGGTAGGTTGAGGCCTTGGGTCGGGCCAATTGGTAGGTTGAGGCCTTGGGTTGGGCCAAATTGGTAGGGCGAGGCCTTGGGTCGGGCCAAATGTAGGTTGAGGCCTTAGGTCGGGCCAAATGGGTAGGGCGAGGCCTTGGGTCGGGCCTAATGGGTAGGTTGAGGCCTTGGGTCGGGCCAAATGGGTAGGGCAAGGCCTTGGGTCGGGCCTAATGGGTAGGTTGAGGCCTTAGGTCGGGCCGAATAGGTAGGTTGAGGCCTTGGGTCGGGCCTAATGGGTAGGTTGAGGCCTTAGGTCAGGCCGAATAGGTAGGTTGAGGCCTTAGATCAGGCCAAATAGGTAAGTTGAGGCCGTAGGTCGGGCCGAATAGGTAGGTTGAGGCCTTAGTTCGGGCCGAATAGGTAGGTTGAGGCCTTAGGTCAGGCTGGACAAGTGAACAAATGGTGTGCAGCAAAGGTGGATAGAGGCGATATTGGTGAAAAAGAGGCAAGGAGTAAATAAGGGCAAAGAATGGGGTGAAAGTTGGGTAGAGAACCGATGTCGATTCTACATGACCGATATCGGTTAAGGGACCGATACCAGTTCCTTAGGGCAAAATGAAACCGATATCGGTGAAAGGCGAAAAACCTATAAAAAGAAAAATATGGCTTGTCATTGTCACTTTTGTTATTTGCAAACCAAATCGACTTGTCTGACGTGGAGAGTTGTGATTAGAGGCTTGATTGAGTGAGGTGGAGCTATTGTATTGGCGGAGAGAGTTTTGACCATTACCGCGTGGACAGCTCCTTTTGATTTAGAAGAAGTGGACACGTGAGGAGTGGTGGTGTTTGGCTTGTTGGTAGAATCAGGAGTTCGGAAATTGGGGTTTTTGTTTACGCAACCGCAATTTCTCTTCTTCTAAGGCTCGAATTTCTAGTTTCCGAGCCATGGTAAAGGCCTCGTCGAATGTGCGGAAAGTTTGAATTTGGAGGGTAGGGGAGATGTGCTTAGCGCAGGCCCGCGTAAATAGTTCGATAAGTTCGGTTTGAGGCAAGGCATACGTAAGTTGGTTGATAAGGCCCCGCCATCGTCCAATGAAATCTGCGATAGATTCGTCTTCAAATTGTCGGATGGCATAGAGGTCGGTGATAGATACTTTCTTGGCAATGTTAATGGAGAAATGATCCAAGAAAGACTGGGCTAGTTGGTTAAAAGAGAATATTGAGTGCTGGGTTAAAGCACTGTACCACTCCAAGGCAGGTCCTGATAAGGACATGGGAAAGGTGCGGAGTAACAAGGCATCATCATGGGCAATCAAATAACAAGCATGTCTAAATGATCGCAAGTGTTGTTGAGGATCCTCTTTACTATTAAAACGAGTAAATTTTGGTAACTCCCATTGAGGAGGATATGAATGAAGGGGGACAGAAGGGTGAATGGGCTCCCGACAAACTTGCTCGTATGTCAAGGTGCTACGACTTCCTGAAACAGAAGCCTCCAGGTTTTGCATTTTGTCCATCATTTGTTTAATGAAATCTGTGGTTGGATGAGATGATGGTGTGGTTGTGGTAAACGGAGGCAAGTTGGACCAAGGGCTTCCGCTGGACAATGGTGGGGCTAAGTGTTGATAAGGTATGGAGGATGAGTGTGTTGGAGCAATAGAATAGGGATGTCCCATATAAGGTGTTGAGGTTACTGGATACGTGTATGGGAATGAAAAGGTAGGCGGAGCTTGAGAAGGAAAGCTCGTGTGAATAGGTGGCAGAGAGTAAGTCATGAATGGAGTGGTCTGAAAGAGAGATGAGGTAGGGGCAGTTGGTGGTAACGATACGTGGGGTCCAAGATTAACCAAAGGAAAGCTAATCGAGGTCGTATGAACCTCTGAAGCCATCGGATTGGGAGACGAGGCTAGAGATGCAGGAAGTAAGGCAGTGTTATCAGGAGGAGTGGGAGCTAAATGAGCAGCTATACTAATAGGCATGCCAATAAGGAGCTGACCATCAGGGGTACGGTCAGGGGCATGAGACAAATAGTATTGTACAGCGCTGGGATTAGCATCCAGAAATTTGGCAAAGTCCTTGTCTCCTACAGGAATTTGGGGGATCTCACTGGTGTCCGTAGGGTTCCCTATAGAATGTGAAGGGGGTGATTCAGGCAAAGACACAGAGCAGGCATGTGAAACCATGGCGGCGGCTTGCTTCCGAGTGATGACAACCATGGACAAGAACACACAGGAAAGTTTCAATCTATCAAGAACAAAAACAACCTCAGAATGATGAATTTGGCAAGTTGCTGGTTTGTCAGGGGCTGATGAAGACAGTAACCGATATCGGTTTAATAACCGGTGTCGGTCAGAGAGCAAATGACGTCGGTCAGTTAACCGATGCCGGTGTTAAAAGTCTAGGATAAGAAGATATAAAAGGCTGCTAATTTGATTTTTAGCAACGTTGAGTATATTTATCAACTTATTGATCACAGAAGACAAAGTATGACAGAGAAAATAGAATTTGAAAACAAGCAAGATGCACACACAAATCCAGAGACTAATCCTAGGGTTAATTTTAGTTATCGTGGGCTTATGCCTTTAGACGTAAGATGATGTCAGAATCCTAAACAACAAGACCTAGGGGAAATGTCAAGTTTGTTTTGGCTTATAAGGTTACCTCAATCGGGCGGAGGAATACCGCGGAAAAAGGGGGGATGTTTGAGTTGTTGTGTTAATTGTGAAGTGATTCGGTATGTGTTGTGAAGTGAAACTAGGGTTAATTTCCTGTCAATACCGTGGATATCACCCCCACGTGTACGATATGTTACTTAATCTATGTTCACTAGAATTGAAGAACAACAAGCAGGAATGCAATGCATGTGTTTTAAACCCAGATCGAAAATTATGTTCGATCAAGCAAGATAGATGACTTTCACTAATGCGAAACTAGGAAAGCAAGACAAATTCTTTACGAAATATATAACAAAAGCAGCAACAGCAAATATGCTTCTTAAAATGAAAATAAGCAAGAGAAAGAAACCCAAAATGGGTCCCACCGGGCGTGCCAAAATGTTTCACTCGGAATGTTTCAGCTTCTGGGAATAGAGTTGCTTCTATCCTTTCATTCCTTTTAGAAACAGATGAGGTTAGGGTTAGGAGGAATACCTGTTGAATGTCGAGATGGTGTGCGCGTACCGTAGAGAAAAATCAGGTTGACTGCGGAGAACTCCTTTTTGTCTTGGAAGGACTACCTGCAAATAAGAACACAAGACCACAAGATTTTGATTAAACAATAAATGAGGAAACTGCCTTGGGCACAGGAAATATAAAACTTCCTTTCGAAGGTGCTCAGTTCCCCTGCTAATATGAATTAACACAAAAGACTGCAAAATATCAATTAAATTGTCTCGTTGAACTGGGTAGGGGAAAGGCTGGTTTTCTGGTTTTTGATCAGAGGAACCGATGCCGGTTACTGATAACCGATACCGGTGGGTTCTAGGATCTTTTTGGTAGCTATGGTGTTTTTTAAGGCTGGTTTATGGATGATATTAGGAAATGGGATGATTAGAAGCAAAAGAATAACAGTTAGATGCAATGACACGTTGGGTAGTAGATTCAGAGATGGATTTAGGAGGACTGAAATTCACAGAGCATAAGAAATGTTATAACAGAGGACATGCAAGATATGACTTACTGGTTTTGGTGAAGATGCAAGTTGATATCCTCTACTGCAAGCACTTCTGGTTTCTTCACTCGTCTCTGCTTGGTTAAGTGAAGATCTGGACTCTGTTCCTCGCTCACAATGCTCTCTGTTGATCCAGAAATCCTTTGACTGATCCCCAAAATGAATTTCCGATCCATTGTTTTGGTTTGGGGAGCCCATTTACAGGGAACCGATGGCGGTTGCGTAACCGACGGCGGTCGAGTAGGAACCGGCATCGGTAAGGAAAAAGTAGGCTATTTTTAGTAAAATAGCCCACCTTCCCTGCTTTTCTCCCGAGAGATCAGTTGCGGGCTCGGTCAAGTGACTAGAAGGTCGGTTTTGGGTGCGAGAAAGGGGTCATTAGTTATGGGTGTAGGTGTGGACCAAGTTATGGGTCTTAATTAGGTTAGTTTAGGGTTAGGGCTAGGTCATGATGAGGTGGCAAAGTGAGGTGGCGGGTAAGGTGATGTGGATTTATCAATTATAAGGTAATTAATAAATAATTGTGTAAGGTTTAGGTGATGAGGTTAGATTGCGAGAGGAGATGCGGGTCACAAGGGGTCGTAAGACACAAATTTGGTGTCTACATGAAGGTAAAACACAAAAAATGAGTGATGTTATTAGAGATCAAATTCAGAGAACATGGTTGTCAAAAAATTTCTAAGTTGTATGATATTCATCAATAACTCTAATAAAAATTTGGACATCCATTGGGAATGGTTATAACTATTTGTACATTTGTTAGGAACATTAATGATGCTTTGGACAATTTACTTTTATCTCCATCATTTCTTTAGGTGTTATCAATGCATTACTAAGTGTGCATTTCCACTATTATTTCATGGCATCTATCACCAATCTCATGATAATAAATCCAAGTATAAAACTCATATTTCAATACCCTACTTATTGAATTGGATTTTTCAATTAGACCATAATTATGTATTGCACGTGTATCTTGTCGAATTAAATAAAAATTTATATTTATGTTAGAATTTAGAGTAAATCCATTTATCCATACTACCAATGGTGAACAAGCACTCTTTTACACCCCTCTAGGGTTAAATATTTCTCATATTATGCTAGATACAAAAGTTTTAAAATTTTCTAGTGTTTATTGTGCTAGTTTGAAACACTCGAGCCTTATTGATGCTTCAATTACTTGATATTAAGCCCTAAGTTACTTATGTCTTAGCATCTATGAAACTTGAGTGTTATTTTATGATGTGATTTTTTCATATTTTCATTTAATGCCACCTATATGTATATAATCATGATTGGGAAGAATGATATGGGTTGTCAATAATATATTGATTTTATTGAAATTCCTTTGGTTAATCCTAGATATAGCTTGAAAAAATAAATAAGATCTAAAAATATTTCTAGTGTTTCTCTATTTGTAAATGATGGAAATGATGTCTCTTTGAATGGCTAGGTTGTGAATGGATTTAAAATTGATAATGTTCATGTAGGTGAGATAAAATATGATTAAGAATTCTCCTTAGATGCACAAGATAGATTTGAAAATAGTGTACAATTCAGAAAATATATCATATAAAATTATGCTAAAAGAGTTAGATTGATGAATTTTTTTACCCCTTTTAAGGTGAAACAATTAAGGGACATGTATAGTGCACACATTGGAGAGAAAATCAATTTGACTCAAGATACCCATTCATAAAAACCATAAGCTTCCTGTAATTTTTTTATAAAAAAAACAAGTTAATAATTTTATTATGAAGTGTTGAAATAACCATAAAAATATTTGTGTAAATAAATTAACTTAAGATTAATAAGTTTCCCCCACCAAGGGGTTTAGTTTCACAAGGTAAAAATAATTTAACTAAGAGTTAAGGCCCAGGGGTTGTATTATAAGATTTTCCATTAACAAAGTTAAGTTATTTAAGTTAGGCATGGGTTCTATTTGGCCCCATCCAAATGGACCCATGCCTCTTACACCCAAAATTAATAAACGTAAATTTAAATTACAATTATTTACCAAAATTTAAAAGTTAAGGGGGGTCCACTAGCCCACTTACCAAGTCCACTCCCCCCTAAGTCAACCCTAATTTCCCTAATTAGGGAAAAGGACAAAACCTAAGGTTAAATGTGGGCCCTTAGATCAAAGGGATTCTAATTTAACAAATATGTAATTTGTAAAACCCTAGATAATGCATATTCACATATTATAAATAAATGTTAAAGTACATATTTGACACAAATAATAAAAAATATATAAAACCCTAAGTGCAAGAGAGGGAATAGAAGACTTAGCTGATTGCAAACTTGATCTCACGGTGTTCTAGACTAAAGAATTGATTAACAGAAAAGGAAGACTGTCGCAACTACCTCTGTAAAATTCTCTAACTTTCAGAATATGTTGGATCAGGGTGTGTGGACTGGGGCTAGGGCACCTAGGTTTCAGGGACCTCTATTAGGTTCCTATAATTACGCTTTTATAAAAAAAAAATGGAAAAGCTTAAAATCTAGTTTTCCTAGTGTGACAAGATGGTCACTAACCTTCTTTTTTGTTCACATTTATGTTGCTAGATGATCACCAAATTCTATTGTAACCTGTAAAGATAATATGACCTAGAAGTCCCTCAAACTACTTCAAATACCAAAAATAAAAGATGCAATATGGGGAGTCAGATTGACCCCAGCGGTCACCCGGCTGAGTGAATTTACGACCAAGAACTGCACTAAATTTCAAACTCCATGTAGTTCTTGTGTGTGTGTGATAGAATCATGTCCTAGGAAATCCTTGTGTAAGTGCATGTGATAGCGGGCGATAGCAAGATGTACCAATGTAAATAGATGTGTGGATGGAAAAATGAACTTCCCCTTCCTATAAAGTGTATGCATAAAATGCAGTCCCTTGTCCCTTGAATGAGTGATAGATGGATTCCTTTGATGATCTTAGATTCCTTTGGATGCAACCTTAGGTGATGATAATAGATGTTTAGAGCTTGGTCATTTATTTTAGTCACATAGATTTATATTTATATGATTACTTTGTTTGAATTTCACAATTGACAACTAAAAGTCTGACCCATTATAAAATAAGATTCCCAAAAGATAAAAGAGTCCCAAAAGAGGTGAGTAAGATACAAAGAGGTCAGGGGATCCCAAAAGGATGAGGGCACCTAGGGGTTGGTGTCCTGGCTAGGCATTAGTGTTTAGATTCATGAAAGATAAAGAAATAAAGTATTAACTGGGTTGTATGGTGTGAAAGACTAAAAAGAAGACTAGAGACAAAGCAAAAAGGACAAATATAGTTTTCAATTACTAGCTTTCTCGCTTAGGAATCATATGAATGCAAATATGTGCTTAGGACCTAGAAATGTACCCAAGTGTGTGATTTTGTGTCTACCTTTTCCCCCACTTTATGTTGTTTAGTTAATACTCAATAACATAAAGTAGATAACATATGTGTGCTTGATAACCATGTAGAGTGTGGTGGAGATAGCGTTTCAAAGGTATAACTTAAAGTGCGAAGTGATGAAAAATGAAGTGTTGAAGCTAAGAAAGAGGAAGTGACCCTAGGGGTGAAGCGTATGAGTTATACCATGTTGTGCCTATTTTTGTATCTTGATGAAGGGATCATTCTTGTTTCACGTATTAAGGACAGACCTACAAAATAAGATCAAAATAAGTAGTTAAATATGTGTATATGAAAAATCTGCATATGTAAAAGTATGAGAAAATGTGTAAAAAAGGAAAGTGTGCACCTGATCTATGATAAGTAAAATGGGATAGAAAATGTCCTGAACTGTTGTATAAGAGTGATTTTTTTAGGTGATATCATGCTAAGTGTGATTTTTTTGGGTGATCTCACGCTAAGAATAAGTTTTGTTGGTGATCTCATGCCAAGCCCAAATTTTTTGGTTAATCTCATGCCACGACATAAGAGTATTGGGGAAATAGGTCTAGTGTTACTTTCCTTCCATGACTACTTCCCAAATTTATACACCACTTCATATGGTGTAATCTTGTTTTGTTCCATGTTTGTTCCAGTTCGATCCAAGGAGAAAAAGGAGATAGAATGTATTTTGATTGCTGGAGGACCGTGCCTGTACTGTGAAAACTACTATGTGAACTGGTGAAAATTGTGTTGATTTGAGAAAGTAATTGTAACTTCCTCCTATTCATAGACATCAACAAAAGGTCAGCAACACCTAGGTGCTAGTGTCTATATCTGGGAACTGGTGTCTGTGTTGAACTAAGGACCCAAGTCAGATTATGGGACGTTTTGTAATTGTATACTACTTTTTTCATGTATTGTGCAAGTTTGAACTATAACTTTGTACTATTATATGGGGTAACTAATTCACCCAATGTATGTCCCTCTTGTTTTAGGCATATGCAACATCGCTAGGAGGATGCAGTCCAAAGAGAGGACCTGAAACTGATGATCTGATGCCAAAAGGAATCCCTGCAGGGGGAGGGGATGTGCATGGTAGAAACCAAGGGACATGCAAACAAAGTGGCTAAAAATATTTGTTATTGCAATCAAAGAAACTATGTATACAAAAGAAAATGTACTAAGAAATAAAGAAAAAAAAGATAGACCACGAAAATAAGGTTTCAAACATGGGACATCACTCATAATGTCACAAGACAATCAGGGACGAAGTGGCCAAAAAGCATACAGTGTGTAAAAAAATACAAAGGGCATAGCCCACAAAAAAATGACATACAATGAAAAATAATGACAAACAATAACAGCAAAGTATCAGACAACCATGGTGGAAAATAGTTCCTACAAGGAAAATGTTGCACATAAATCACCCATTAGAATGTTATAAAGATAGAAAATATGTCAAAGTGGGTATAGCTCAATGGAAAGTAGTGTGCTAGTAGTGGTAGCAATTAGTACATAATGAAACAATAACACATGTGAGATATGAGAGAGTAGATGCCCCTAAGATCCTCAGTGGGACTGATAAGAGGTAGAGTGCCAAGCATCAGTGGTGCATGTAAGGCTCTGTAGTAAGTCTACATTCACAACTAAATACCAAGTGAACACGCATGTGTATATAGAAAAGATAATTACATAAAAAATATTTGACTAACATAGTAAGTAAAGTGTACATGTTTTAGACACAAAATCACACATTTTGAGTATATATCTACACCTGATCACATACTACTATTCATATGATTCCTAAATAAGAAAAGTATTAATTAAACCATGTCTTTGGCCATCTTTTCTAGATTTTTGTTTCCACTTTTGGTCTTACACACCTTTTTTCCCAGTCTGACCTTAGACCCTTCAGTTTCTCTAAGGCCGGACACCAGCACCTAGCCAAGACGCTAGCGTCAGGCACCCCCATCCCCTCTAGTTGCGCCTGAACTCTTTGTAATTTTCTCACATATTTTGGGTCCTTTCTATCCATTTGGGCATCTTATCTTTTTGGTATTCGGCCTTTCTGGGGTTAATTATGAAATTCAAGCAAGGGAATTATATAAATATAAAGTTATGTGACCATAATAAAGGACCAAAACACTAATCATTAGCTATACCCACCTAAGGTTGCTTCCAAAAGCTATACTAGATCATTCAAGCATCCATTATAGCATCCATTGAAGGGAAAGGGACTGTATTATTTTCAATACACTTCATAGGAGGGAAATTTTTCTTCTATTACATGCACACATCTACTTACATCTTCTACATCTAGCTATTGGTCATTATCAAGTGTGACATGCACAAGAGCCACCTAGGGCACAATTTACATACAAACACATAGAACTACATTGGGTCTGAAATGTAGTGTAACTCTCAGTAGTAAGATCACTCATTTGACATCTGAGGATAGTATGATCTCTCATTTATTTTCTTTTCTTTTTGGGATTTGATGCACTTTTGAGGGTTTTGCAGGTGAAATATTTATTGCATGTTATCAGCAACATCAGTGAACTTGGTGAGAAATACTAAGGACAAAGAGTGAAGGAAAATTAACATCTCGTGACCTTATAAAGTAGGATTTATAAGGTGTTGGGTAGTCACAGATGCCCAGAATCAGTCATGAGCACCCGTACGTGCCCCTAACCCATTCTGGGCACCCCGGTCTAGGAATATAGTGTGGTTACTCTAATTTTCAAAACCTATGTGCGACACTTCTCTCTATGTTCATCAGTCTGTCACTGCGGCATAGTCCAGGATTAATTACGACACAACTACATCCTTTTATCTCCTTTTTTGCAACTAGGGTTTCATTATTTTCCTAGCTTAATTTTCTTGCGTCATATTTACTCTCATTGCATACATATTTATTACAGCTGCTACATGCTTAGATTAGGCATAATTTTATTTCATCAATAAAAAAATTTCTTAATCGTTTTGGTGAACCTGTCGCTCGAAAACATTCCTAGGGTCCTCATTCTTCTAGGATACTTTCATCATGGATATATCTATTAATGATTTATTTCTCATCCACTTTGAATTAAGAGTTAAAATCATTACTCTCTTGGATACTACTAGTGTTCCTTATGATCTTCATTCAGATACGATATATAACACATTCGTAGATGCATTTTCTCCACACATTTTTTTTCCATCTAATATTGTTGTCGATCTTGTTGTTTTTGATAATTATCCACCTTTGTACATCATGATTCACATTAATAATGTGGGTGTCAAGCAAACAATAATCGATAATGGGTCTGAGCTCAAATTTAGCACGTTATCATTCATTGAAAAATCAGTCTTTCTGCCATTGATGTTAATCCCTCATCCATTTCTCTTCACACATATGATGATTTTATTCGCCCATGCGTAGACCATATCACTTTTCCTATCACTTTCAGGCTAAAAAAATATTCATATAGTATTTTTTTTCATTGACTTCCGAGTACAGTCTAATTGCTGACTTGGTATACCATGGCTTCACGCCATGCAATGCGTACCTTCTACAGTACATCAATGTGTTAATATTTTACATGAGGGCATAGAATACAAAATCCCCAGTGATCGTTACCCATTTAAATGTTGCATCCATGACCCAAACACTTCACTTCCTACTCCCACATCAATTACTAATAATGAAACACAACCCATAGATTCTCTACCTCATTTGCCACCACTAGGTGGTGTTATTTGTATGTTGGACATTGTCTCATCCACATCATTTCCCCCTCTTTCTTTTAAAAATGCTATCATAATTTATTGGGGGCTTGTCCAAAAATTGGAGGCCATTCCACCTACTTCATCTTCTCATGAGAAACCACAATTAGCATGTCCTTCTTTCACGTGTACGCTTTTCATGAATGACTCTTATTGGGAACACATAATATTTTTCCCTACTTGCTCTAATACTATATGCACAATTGACAGATTGATTTGGCTAGGGTATAAAATGGATGACCTCCTTCCTATGCCTCATGATCCTCATCTTTACCATGGATTTATTTGTATTACTTCTTCTTATGGTCTTTACATTTTTTACCTCATCATATTTCTTACACGTGATCCTCATACTTGTCCACTTACACTCGAACAATCTTGTCTTAATTACATTGGAATCACACTAGACCCTAATCATACTGATACTTCATTCCCCATGCCATTTGGACATGTTTTCATTTACAATGACTCATTCCTTGGCTATTCACAAAAACTTACTCATTAGTTATGCACATGTATTTCCATTGCCACCTTTCACTGATGAGGAATACACCATGGGGATGTACAATTTGTGCCTCAATGGATCTCTCCTAGATCAACCTGACACAATTGCTTACCAGGACTCTGACGTATCTCCATTCGGCTTTGATCATGACAATGAAAATCTCCTCAATGACATTACTTGATCACTTTCATTATCATCATACACTTGTGGGGAATCATTCTTATTCCTCCCCATAGCACCATCATATGTCTTACATCTCCACTACTACACTGCATCTAGTATCTCACATACATCATCCATACCTTGATACATTTTGATATCATCATTTCCTGATGACACACTCATGTTCTTGAAGTTATTACATGAATATTGAGGGCTTTGTTACAATAAGAACCCCATTTCATCTCACGCATTACATGTTTCATTGACATATATATCTATTACATAATCACTCATAAATACATACATCTATCACCATCTATCACTATTCACACATACAATGCCACTTTTCTTCATTTATATATCACATTACTCAATCAACTATATACTATCTATTATCCTTCATCATTATCATATATCACCTATCTATATATTTCAAACATCATTCATCAGATAGCACACTCCTCAGCAAATTCTTAGGGGGCATTACACCTTTCCCCCCACCAATTTTTTCATTCATCTTGCACACATCACATCTAGTCTTCTACATTCATCATACACATCTTGATACATTTCTATCATCATTCCCCAATGACTCACTCTTGTGATACAATTCACACTTGAGTGTTGAGGGCATACTATATACATGAACCTCACATACTGCACACTACACACTAGACTACATGTTACATACTACACATTGCACACTACATATTTATGTGAATTGATCTTTACTCGGCATCTACTCTCCTCATCCACGACATATCTTTCCTGCATCTACTTCTATGTGATGCACTCATTTCCCTATGACGCACTCTAGTTCCATGTTCCATACTCGATTGCTAAGGGTCTACATCTCAAATGGACCTCACCCCACTCACACACTCACTCACTCTATGTTATACGCTTTATTGATCACATCTTTCTAGCACAACATTCATTTAGACCATATCTCGATGACACACTCTTTTTCTAAGGTTCATTACTTAACTTCTAAGGGGGTAATGTATAAATGAACCTCACCACATGCATACACATCCACTCGGGGACATGTATGCTCCTATCATTCAATCTACATTGCATTCCATCTCATCCACAACATACTACATATCTTGGTCGCATTTATACTTGATTTCTTATGCTTACATGTACACTTTATTACACATGCTAGATAGATATCTTGTATGTTCATTAACTTTATCCATACATACATGCGTATTCACTTGCTTTCTAGTTGTGATTGTTGGTTTTACAGATATCTTTACATGTAGCATGGATGCTTGGTGCAGTACCTATTACCAGTCCCAGTGGCTCCTAGGGGCATCCACTTTCGTACACTACATGTGTTATGGTTTCATTTTTCATAGCAAACTACTATATCAAATTATACATGAGTTGACATACCTTTTATCTCCTCTAACATGCTAATGGGTGCTTCATGTGCAACATTTGTCTTCACAGGTCTATTTACCACCATGGTTGTCTATTACATTATTTGACATTACTTTCGTCTTGTCTTCCATTGTATGTCGTTGTTTACGGGATTTTCCCTTTGTCTTAGTGTGCACATTGTCTACTTTTTTCCATCTAAACCTTGATTGTCTTGCGACATCGTGAGTGATGTCCCATGTTTGAAACCTATTTTTTGTGGTCTACAATGTCTTCTTGCGTATTGTAATTTTATGCCTTAGCTTACACATTGTATTCTTAGCTTACATATTATCTTCTACATGAGTGGTTGTCTTTGATTGCACTAACACTTGTTTCCTAGCAACTTTGTTTGCATGTGCCTTGGTTTCTACCAAACACACTCTCTCCCCCTACAGGACATCAATTTCAGTATGCACAACGGTCGGTCCTCCTGTGGGCCATATACTCCTGAGAGACATTCGCATGCACCCCAAATGAGGGGGAGAAATCATTTGGGTGAATCATTCACCCCATACATTAGTCTATAGTCACGCTTCAACATGGCATAGTACCAGATACAACACAGTCATTAGCCTCAGACAGGGCTTAGAATCTGACTTGGGTCCTTAACACATAGCACAAACACCAGTGCCCAGACCAAGACAGTAGCGTCTAGGAGCCCTTAACCCTTCCTAGATTCCTGTGACTAGGGGTAAGTTACACAAATTATCCAATTCAACACAGTTTTTAACACTTCACACAGTAGATTTTACAGGGCACACAATCCTTAGCACTCTGCATGCACTACACAACATTTTTATACTTTTGCGTTGGATCGGAACTATTCAAAATAGATCATATTTTTATACACCATCTATAGTGGTGTTCTACATTACGGGGAAAGAGGTTAAAGTTTGGAGGATGACACCAGACGTTTTCTCCCTTCACTTCTTTCATGTTTGGCATGAGATCACCTGAAAAAGCTCGTAGTCAGCACAACTGACGTGAGATCGACCGAAAAACTCATTCTTCTACATCATATTCAATATCCTTTCTACGCTCTTTTTTTTCATCACAAATCAAGTGCACCTGTTCCTTATTCACATTTTTACATATTTTTTACACATTTTGATCATATACACGCACGTATTTGACTACTTGTTCATTCTTCTCTTTTGCAAGTCCATCCTTATGGGAAACGATACAGTCACATCATCACATCAACACAACAAAAATCAACATCAACAATAGGTACAATATGACATCGACACATACGTTTCTCACCCTAGGGTCATTTTCATCATCACTTTTTGTACTTCCTCTTCTTTAGCATCCATGCTTCACATTTTTATCACTCCATGTTTTTTCTTGTCTCTCGACACACTTTTTCGCCATCAATCTACATGGTTATTAGGTACGCATATCTTATTTACTTTATGTTATCAAGCATTTCTCTCAACAACATAAAGTGGGGGAAAATGTAGACACAAAATCACGCACTTTGGGTAATCTATCTAGTCTTGATTACATACTACTATTCATATGATTCCTAAGTAAGAAAAAGTACTAATTAACCCATGTATTTGGCCATCATTTTTGCTTTTTGTTCCACTTTTGGTATTGCACACCTTCTTGCTCATTCTGACCTTTTCAACCCTTCAATTTCTCAGTCTAGACACCAGTGCCCATCCAGGATGTCAGCATTAGGCACCCCCGTCCCCTCTGGGTGCTCCTGACTTCATTTGTACTTTGTCTCACATCTTTTAGGTCCTTTCTAGTTCATTTGAGCATCTTATCTTTTTGGTAGTCATCCTTTTTAGGGTTAATTAGGGAGAAATTCAAGCAAGGGAATCATATAAATATAAAGTTATGTGATCATAATAAAGGACCAAGCACTAAGTATTAGCTATCACCACCTAAGGTTGCATCCAAAAGGTATTCAAGAGCATTCATTACATCCATTCTAGCTTCCATTCAAGGGAAAGGGATTGTATTATTCTGCATACACTTCATAGGAGGGAAGTTCATTTTATTCCATGCACACATATACTTACATTTCTTCTACATCTAGCTACTTTTCTCACTATCAAGTGTGACACACACAAGAGCCACCTAGGCCATGATTATGCACACACACATAGAACTACATTGGGTTTGAGATGTAGTGCATCACTCAGTCGTAAGATCACTCATTTGACAACTGAGGATAGTTTGACCCCTCATTTGCATTCTTTTCTTTTTAGGATTTGATGTCTCTTTTTGAGGTCATTTTTCATTGTAGGTTTCCATGTAACCCTAAATCATTGTGTGAAATCAAAGGTGACTAAACAAGGGAAGCAAACACCTTGTTACCATCTAACCAAGGTTCTAAGCATTTCCACAGACACGGATGTAGGATTAAGCCTAGAAGCACTTAAAAGAACCCTTAACTAGTATCTCCAAGCGCCCTTATCCAAATCTAGACAACATGCCACGCTAATCTGATAATTATCTAGTCTTGATTCCTAAATACTACCTATTCATGGGATTTTGAGTCAAGAACTAAGTATAGCTAACCCATGTCTTTGGCAAAAATAGGTTTAATTTAATAAATGCCAATTGTTTGTTCTTGAATTTCAGGATTTTGACTTATTCGCCATAAAGTGGCATCATTTATTCTGATCAATGAAGTTCTTTTTAATCCAAGACACAAAGTGTCAAGCATTCGTTAATCTGGGCAAATATTATTAATTTTGTAATTGTAAAGACTCAGAGTGATTTGTGGGTGTTTTCAAGTAAGTTTAATAAAATCTGGTATTTTTTTGTCTACATTTGGCCGTATTTGAGGTGAAGTTAGTGAATTCACTTGAAATAATCAGTAGAAATGTTTATCCCTAGTTATTGATTCCTTTTCAATACCTAAGGGTTTTCGTGCCAAATGATGACACCCTAAACTTCACAACCTAAGGTTACATGATCTAAACTAAGGGAAGCTCCAACATCCATCTAGATCCATCACATCTAGACCAAGGGTTGGTTTTCTAATGTCGCACATTCATGGCAGAGAATCTTACATTATATTCCTTGCACATATATAAAATTCTACAATAGCTACTTCTATCACTAAACATGCCTAATAACATGCTTGAGATTACCTAGAGAAAAATCACACACCTAAATACAACTTACAAGGGGTTTGAGATCAGTACAACACTCAGTATTAACCAAATTTTGGTATCTGAGGACTTAATTAGCCCCTCAATAAACATCAATTTCTGTTTTAGGATTTGATGTTTACTTATGAGGGTTTTGCAAATGGCTATTCCTGAATGTGAAAGGGGTTTGGTGCAATCAGCGAAGTTCATTGTTAATAAGGCCAAATAGAGCAGGAAACGTTAGTTAATCAGTAAAGAACTAATGTGACCAAGGGTGCCCCTGTCCCTCTCCAGTGAGTTGTGTGTGTTTTCGCAACTAAGATCCTCCAGATCTGGAATTTTACGGTGTCTACATGTGAAGGTATGATTCCATAGCTTTTTGGTTGGAAAAATCTTTGTTTTCTAGCACATGTGCACTTTCCATAAATTTTTTGATGGGAACCAACTAAAGCCTCTTTCCTTTTTTTATCGGAAACCAATGATTTTCATAGATATTAGTGTTTAGTCTCTATGATGAGTATTTAACATATAGTTGATTGAACTTCTTGAGTAAGATTTATCTATACCAAAGTCATTACATTTAGCTATTAGTGACACTAATATATTCATATTTCAGCTTAATCACCAATGTGAATACTCTATCATTGCACTCCTAGGATCCTCATTCTGTTTGACTCATCTGTTCAGTATCTTGGATGGCAATTGTACCTTTTTGGATGGTTTAACAAACCATGAATTCACATAAAGTCCAAATCTTCTAAAAATATTTACTTGGGAGGTTCCTGTGGTAAAACTTGTTGCAAATGATATTAGAACCAGTTTATGCTCAAATCATAAAATAGGATCAATGTAAATATTACTCATACATATTAATAAAATTATAGTCTAATGGAATCATGGTATCTATCTTAGATATATTTACAATACCCAATTCGCATATCATGATAGGTATTTAAGGGCCCAAAATAGTGGTTAATGTGTACTTTTTATGGCAATGGATATTTGATGTTCTTTGATTTATGTCCTATGTAATTTTGACTATAAATATATGTCATTTGGTTTTGCTTAACCATTATTTAGTCCATAATTTTTCCCTGTCAATAAAAAATAATGATCTAAAGTTTTCTTTCCTCTAGATTTACAATCAAATTACTCTTGTATCTACTATAGGGCCCAAAACCCTGAACAATTTATTTTTGCTCTAATTGAATTTCTGGTTTCATATAACTATTTACTTGGAAGGTCATGGATTCATGTCATGCAAGTTGTTCGCTCTATAGTACATCATTGTGTCAAATTCATACATTGAAGGAATCAAGTATACTATTTTTCGTGATCATCATCCATACAAATATTACAACCGTGATCCTCATACTACACTTCCTACCCCACGAGATGATACTACAAATGAACCCCAACCTGATAGATGAACCACCTCATTTATCAGCCACTTGAAGGTGTCATTTGCATGATAGATTTCTACATCTACGCCTCCCCCTGCCTTTATGACTATTATGATACTCAAAGTGCATTCACTATTAGGGGCATGTCCCTACATCGGGCATCACTCTAGAATCCTCCACATTCTCATATGCCTAACCTCTATCGGTACAACCTCCTTTCACATGCACGCTTTTGATGAATTTTTCTTATTGGGAACACATTCCATTTGACCCTACTTAACGATTTCACTGATATGTTCACATGATGGTTTGGCTCGGCTAGGTTTCACTTTCAATGGACCTTTATCCTCTATACTCACAATCCTCATCTATATGACATGGATTCATCACCATCACTGATGCTTATGGGTTTGTAAAACGTGTCTTTTCATCTCATAAGATCTACCTTGCATTTTACTCCTGTTCACTCAATTCATCCACTTACATTAGGAATAAGAATTTTTAGCTCATTGTAATATTGGGGGGACATTAGGCCCTGATCATATTGATATCTCAGATCATATTGCCTTTCCAATAGGACCATGCATCATTCTACAAAAAATAGATCTTTCAGTTGGATATACATGAAAATATCACTCACTGGTGTGCACATGGATGAAACAGTTACCTCCAGATCACGATGCTTCAAACAAGGCTATGAGCTTATGCCACCATTGTGTACAAATATGCCTCAGATGAGCTGCTTTACATTATGCCACGATACTATTGCCATTTCACAAGGTATGTCATAAACTCAATAGCTATTGGAGATGAGGAAGGAAAAACCAAGCTCCTATATTACATTACAAGTAAAGATATCTGACTCTAAGGAGTCTAATACAGGCCAATAAAAGTTTTGGGAGGCCATGAACGTGTTATCAGAACCCCTAGCCCTTATCAGAAGCACAGTTCATCTAACTTTAAAACTCTAGCTAAAAATCCTAATTGTTTAGGACTCTTGGGTGCCTATAACCCCTCTACACAAGTGAACAAAATTGATGGGCTCAACAACAAGAACTCGAAAAAGCTATGAAAATCTACAGATTCAGTCTCAAGGTTGAGGGAGGTATTCACATGGTTGAGATCCTTAAAACCAAGAAGTAAATTCCAAAACAGACATTTTGCAAGACACATCTTCATCTTTCCCTCCTTTGGCACTGAAAATTCTTCTCACATACTGTTCATCATCAGCCATTTTTCTAAGAATCAGTCAATTTTGCAGAGGATGCTTTGTACACCCAGACCTCACACACATAGTAGTCTCTATTACAGTGTATCTAACACATCTAATAATGGGGGGGACGACACTACAATTTGACATACACATTTTAATCAATATAGTGATATATGTTTTGAGATACATCATCACAGCGTCTCCATACAATCAAATTGAAGGTGATAATGGTACTACAATTTTGATCTACATCATAGGAATGTATTGCAGCCTTGGATTACTAGATGCATTAGAAGAAATGTTGGGGTTAGCACACCAGTTGTACAGATAATATATCAGATCTAAGCATACATGCAAATAAAATAGGATATTCTACCAGAAGAAATATACAAAACAAGAGACATAAATCAACACCAGATTTAACGTGGTTCACCCAGTGTGGGCTACATCCACCAAGAAACAATCCAATCTATTATCCAAAGCTTTTACAAGATATATAATGAAGATTTACAATCTTCCACACTTCGCACGATGTACAGTACTTTCTTCTCAAGCTTTTCCTTCTTCTCCAAGAATTCTCTCTCTCATAATTATTTTCACGATAATCATTAATCCTCTCTTCTAAACCCTAGCTTTCTAGCTTATAAATACCGTATACAAACTTAGGGCACTTAGCCATGCAATTACAATCAATAAATCTATTTTAATGCTAAAAATAGATCTAATTCATGAGAGTTAAATAAAACACTCACACATAGGTAACTGATGTCGGTTCTGCCCTAACCGATGTCGGTTCCAACTTGCCCTGAATGATGTCGGTCCCTTCATAACCGATGATGTTGGTTACTGTGTTTTCCAGCAAGTTCTATATTGCATGCTAAACATGAAGTAATTGAGCTCCACATCTCAACAATCTCCCACTTGGAGATTAATTACTGCACTATACTTGTATAACGTCATTCTTGGATCCTTTCCTTAGCTTTGTTTCTTCCTCTTCAAGTCTCAAACTCGAAGACCAACAGAAGTGGAGTGTAGCTCCAACTTCTCCTTTGCTAATGGCTTTGTTAGCATATCTGCAGGGTTCTCACTCGTATGAATCTTTTCCAGATTCAACTACCCATCCTCTAATACCTATCATATGAAGTGATACCTCAACTGAATGTGTTTCGTTCTGGAATGAAACGCTGAGTTCTTTGCCAAATGAATTACACTCTGAACTGTCACTGAAAAATTTGCAATCATCTTGCTCCTTTCCCAACTCTTCCATGAACCTACTCATCCATATCATCTCTTTACTAGCCTCTGTAGTTGCAACATACTCTGCCTCTGTAGTAGACAAAGCCACAACCTTCTGTAATCTTGAAATCCAGCTAACTGTCGTTCCACCTACTGTGAAAATATATCCAGTAGTGCTCCTCCTACCATCCAAATCTCCAGCCATATCCGAATCAACATAGCCACATAATGAAATATCTAAACCTCCATAGCATAACTACATGCTAGATGTCCCTTTCAAATACCTGAGTATCCATTGGACTGCTTTCCAATGCTCTTTACCTGGATTGGCCATATATCTACTCACAACTCCCACTGCCTGTGCAATGTATGGTCTGGTACAAACCATAACATACATGAGACTCCCAACTGCTGAAGCATATGGCACTCGTGTCATGTATTTGACCTCCTCATGTGATGAAGGACACTGATCTTTTCTCAATTTGAAGTGTCCAGCCATAGGTGTACTAACAGGTTTTGAATTTTGCATTTTAAACCTTTCTAACACCTTGTAGATATAATCCTCCTGAGATAAATACAATTTCTTATTTCTTCCTGTCTCTATGTATTTGCATGCCAAGGATTCTTTTTGCAGCTCCTAAATCCTTCATAGAAAATGTGTGAGCTAGCTTTCCCTTAAGCTCACCAATGTCCTACATACTAGATCCTGCAATAAGCATATCATCCACATACAGTAACAAAATAATATAGCTCCCATTTTCAAGCTTCTTGAAATAAACACAATGGTCATATTCACATCTCAAGTAACCATGCTCATGCATGAAACTATCAAACCTCATGTACCATTGCCTTGGAGCTTGCTTGAGCCCATATAGGCTCTTTTTCAACCTGCACACTAATTTCTCCTTACCCTTGACTTCATACCCAAGCAGCTGCTACATATAAATCTCTTCATCCAAATCACCATGAAGGAAAGCCGTCTTCACATCTAGTTGCTCTAAATGTAAATCTTCTACTACAACTAAACTCAATATAGTACGAATAGAAGTCATCTTTAACAACAGGAGAAAATATTTCACCAAAGTCAATACCTGCCTTTTCTGTGCAAATCCCTTTACTACAAGCCTTGCCTTGTACCTTTTCTGTCCACCCTCTTCTTCCTTGATCATGTAAACCCACTTGTTCTGCAATGTCCTCTTTCCTGCTAACAACTTAACCAAATCCCAAGTCTGGTTCTGTTCCAAGGAGTTCATCTCCTCATCCATGACATGCTCCCACTGAACGTGAGTCTTATCCTGCATTGCTTCTTCAAAACTTTTCTGGTTCACCATTATCAGTTAATAATAAATAAAATAGAGAAGGTGTAAATCTTTCTGGAGGTTTACTTACCCTTTGTGACCTTCTCACAGGAGTTTGGGGTACCAGAGGCTCATTCTGGACCTCCTGGACATTTGTATCCAATTCTGATAGTGACTGACGCCGGTCACCTCTAATCGACGTCGGTTCTGCTAACCGATGCTAGTTTGATCTCTTCTGTAACCAATACGGCGGTTCAGCTGACCGATGTGGTCAGGGGTCAACCGACACTGGTTACTGTGTAACCCTATAGGTATTTCTTTTAAATCCGAGAGTTCATTTTCATTCACAAACTTCTCAACCGGTTCATCCTTGGGTACCAAAATTTGATCCATGTACATTCTCTTTTCATTCCATTCAACATCATGACTCCTAATAATTTTAGAATTCTCTAAATCCCAAAAAAGAATCTGAAATCACCAAATCCATAACCAATGAAAGTGCATCTCTTGGATTTTGCATCCAACTTTTTCCTATTTTCCTTATCAACATGCACAAAAGCTTCTGAACCAAAAACTTTAAGAAAAGAAAGATCTACCTCTTTTCTGGTCCAAGCTTCCTCTGGTATTCCTCCATCTAGTGAACTTGAAGGCCCACGGTTAATCAAATAAACCGTTATATCAACTGCTTCTTACCCAAAACTGCAAGGGCAATCCATAATGTATCCTCATACTTCTAGCACGTTCCATGATTGTCCAGTTCATTCTCTCTGCAACACCATTCTCTTGTGGTGTTCTTGGAACCATTCTTTCTCTACGTATTCCATTCACTGAACAATAATCATTGAAAGCCTTGCTACAATATTCACCACCATTGTCAGATCTAAGGCACTTTAACTTTGAATTTGATTCATTCTCAACAAGGGCTTTCCATATTTTAAAAGTATCAAAAACATCAGATTTATGTTTAATACAATAAACCCATACCTTTCTTGTAGCATCATCAATGAAAGTAACATAATACTGGGATCCTCCATGAGAAGCTACCTAAGCTAGTCCCCACACATCTGAGTGTACAAGCTCCAATTTCTGCTCCTTCTTAGTTGCCCCAACTTTGAGAAATCTCACTCTCTTTTTCTTTCCAAAGACACAATGCTCACAAAAATCAAGATCTAAATCTTTCAAATCTGATAACTTACCCTTAGCCTTTAAGATCTGCATTCCTTTTTGACTCATATGACCCAACCGATTATGCCACATGCATGCATCTGAATCTGAAGTAGATAATGTAGAAAAGGAATCAATAATACAGGTAGATAAATATAATGTTTCTACCTTCTTACCTCTTGCCACAACAAAAGACACCCTTGGTGACTTTCCAAGAGTCTCCTGTAAAAGTAACCATGCAACCAGATTCACCTAGTTGCCCTGCAGAAATAAGATTCCTCCTGAGGCTTGGCACATGCCTCACATCTTTCAATACCCATGTATTTCCATTCTTGTAATTTTAGATGAACTTCCCCTTTACCAAGTAATACTGCAAGGTTCATCATCACCTAAATAAACATGCCCAAAATTACCCTGGACATAATTTCTAAAATAACCCTTATTAGGGGTTGCATGGAAAGAAGCTCCTGAATCTAAAACCCATGATTCTATTCTATTATCTAAAGAAATAATAAGAGCATCTTGCATTACCTCTGATGCAGCAAGATTCACCTCTTTACCTTTGTCTAGTTGTTGGTTCTCTTTATCCTTTGACCAACAATCTTTCTTTGCATGTCCTTTCTTTCCACATTTCCAACAAGTAATTCCCTTACCTCTGGATTTAGATCTACTCATCCCTTGACTTTGATTTCCCATTACTCTTACTCTTAGATCTCTCCTTCTGCCTGCCCTCTGCTTTCTACATTCAAAGCATTCCCAGATGATGTTTCCTTTGTAATTTTCCTGTGAATTTATTCATTCAAGATTATACTAACCACATCATCAAACTTTAAAATATTATTAGCAGATGTTGTATTACTAACAACCATTACCAAGTTATCCCAACTATCAGGCAAAGAACATAAGAATAAAAGTGCTTTCACTTCATCATCAAACGGTATATCAACCAATTTTAACTGATTTACAATAGATCAGAAATCATTCAAATGACTAGATGTAGATCCACCTTCATGCATCTTAGAACTAAATAGTTTCTTCATCAAATAAACTTTATTTGAAGCACTAGGTTTTTCATATAAATTAGCAAGATATTTCATTAACTCTATTGTAGAAGTCGCTTCTGTAATATTGGAAGCCACAGATGCTGCCAGGCTCAATCTTATAGATCCCAAAGCCTTTCTGTCAAGAATCTTCCATTCTTCATCAGTCATCTTCGTAGGTCTAGACTTTTCATCCAATGGTAAGTACAAATCTCTTTGATACAGATAATCCTCAATCTGCATCTTCCATAATTGATAATTTCAGCCATCAAACTTCTCTACCTTGTATTTTTTTCTTCTGTCATTGTTGTAGCTCCCACTCAATCAGAAAACCCTCTGTGAGTAAATCTTTCAATACATAAAACCCTCAAACAAATCTCTGATACCAGTTGTTAGGGTTAACACAAGGTTGTACATATAATATATTAGATCTAAGAATACATGCAAGTAAAAGTGGATATTGCTACTAGAAGAAATATACAAAACAAGAGATATAAATCAACACCAAATTTAATGTGGTTTACGCAGTGTGGGCTACATTCACCAAGAAACAAGTACAATCTATTATCCAAAGCTTTTAGAAGATATACAATGAATATTTACAATCTTCCACACCTCTCACGATGTACAATACTTTCTTTCTCTCTAGATTTTCCTTCCTTCTCCAAGAATTATCTCTCTCACAATTATTTTCACAATAATCATTAACTCTCTTTTCTAACCCTAGCTTTCTAGCTTATAAATACCTTATACAAACTTAGGGAACTTAGCAATGCAATTACAATCAATAGATCTTACTTTAATACTAAAATTATATCTAATTCCCGCGAGTTAAATAAAAAACCCACACACAGGTAACTGACGCTCGGTTAGCCCTAACCGATGTTGGTTCCTACTTTCCTGACTCGATGTTGGTCAGAGGTGATCTGATGTTGGTCCCTTCATAACTAATTTCGGCTCCTTTATAACCGATGTTGATTACTGTTTTTTCTAGCAAGTTGATATAGCATGCTAAACTAAAGTAATTGAGCTCCACATTTCAACAATACTTTGAATGATGATGCTTTATCAAAAGAACTGCAAGTATCAAGAGTGTCTGAATAATCAAATAATGACGGAGAAAATGGTAGTACGACTTCTAATCCATTGTAGGAAGATATCCAACACTTGGAGTAAAATGAAGAAGTTGAAGAAAGTAGCCCCCATATAGTTTCAGAAAAAACAGACAAATCACAAGGTTGAAGTTTCTCCCTTGCACATCTGTTAAAGAAGAATAATCGAGGAATGTCTGAAGACTCCTAGCCTAGAAAAAGAGGAAGGAGAGATCTTACACCCATGAAAATAAACATGTTAACAGAAAGCACCAATAATTTGTCACCTGATTTTACTCTTGTACAATCCAAAACCCTTGGAAATATAAAGGCTTTGAAGGTGTTCATGATGCTTTGTTCTTTGACAAGAAAAAGTCACCTAGAAATTGGACTACATCCTATTCCAGGGTCACTAGATCTTCCAAGAGGAAATACAATACAGGGGAAAGCACCACCAAAGGGAAGACCAACAAACAATGATCAAGAGAAAAAATGAGATAGATAAGGCTCTTTCAGATTGAACTCAATTCATCATTGGACGATTTGTTATAAACCTCTCCCCACATATTTTAATGAAAATTGTATCATAGAAAATCAGGAGGTATTAATGGGAGTGGTAAATAATGCACTCTTAAAGGAATTAAGAAAATCCTACAAACCCACCATTATGGCAGATCCAATAAACAAAAATGAATTTTAAAGCTATGAAGTCTTGTAGGATAAATATTTGGAAAAAAAAGTGGAATGGAATTTTGCTGACTCTAGAGGGGCATATAGAGGTATTGCTATTCTTTGGAACCCAGCCTTAATTACGGGAAAGATGGTATACTCCTCTTTTTATCACCTTTTTGTTGCTTTTCAAACTCTTGATAGCTCAATTTTTTTGGATCCTTTCTATGTTATATATGCTCCTAATAATCTTCATGGTAGAAGGAAACTTTGGAAATATCTCAAAAAAAATTGAGTCTAACAGTGATAACTGGCATTGGTTAATCATGGGGTATTTCAAAAATCCCCTATCTCCTATTGAAAAGAAAGGTGGTTCTTCTGAATCATACTGCTAGGATGGAGGATTTAGCAGATTTTATTTCTCAATATAATCTCTTTGACATGGAGATCCATGGAAATCCTTATACTTGGTCTAATAAGAGACTAGAGGATGAGAACATTTAAGTGTGGCTTCATCAGGCCATTATTTATAATCCAATTGGATTTTGTGTCAAATTTTTCAAGGTTTTTGTCTCTTCCCATAATCAGTTTAGATCATAACCCCATTGTGTTTGAAAATGCTTAAAAATGAAAAGCCTACCCACTCTTCCTTCAAGTTTGAGAAAATGTGGCTTGACCACCCAGACATCAAGGAAAAAACCAAGGAATGGTGGGGTTTAGAATTGGAAGGTACATCACAATTTAGGTTCATGTCTAGAAGCTTTAAAATGTAAAAAAGAAAGTTAAGGACATGGAATAGGAAAGTTTTTGGTAAATGTCTTCACTCAAAAGAAATAGGTAAAGTAGGATAAGATGGCTGACATTGGAAAAAAGGGTTACATCTATGCAGGTATGTCCCCATGAAGATTATATTCAAGAAAAATCTCTGCTTATCTAATTTTTATAATCTTTGTGCTAGAGAAGAAACGTTTCTGGAGGTAGAAATCTAGGGATATATGGCTTGAGGATGGTGATAGAAACACCAAGTTTTTTCATATGAAAAATCTCAAGCATAGGGCTCACGATAGGATTTGTTAAAGTCTCCTTTCCTAATGGATCTATCACTTCATATCAAAACATTATCAAAGAGGAAGCTCTTAGCTTCTATAAAAATATCTTAAATGAAAAATCCTCCTTGTTGTCTGAGGTACAGATAGTACTTTGTTATACTCTATTCCTAATGATATTTTGGATCTAGAAGACTTCAAAATGCTTATCAAACCTACCACCTTGGAGGAATTTACAAAATGCAGTCTTCTCATTGGAAAGGGGAAAAATCCCCAAGACCGGATGGGTTTTCAGTAAATATTTATCAGAAATTTATGGGATATTTTCTCAGAATATCTCCTTAATGTGGCTAATGAATTTATCACGACATGGAGAGTTATCAAATAAATTAATAGTAATTTCATTGTTTTGGTACCTAAGAAACTGAGGCTAAGGATTTCAAACATTTTAGACCTATTTGCCTTGCAAATGTCCTATACAAGATCTTCACTAAAATTCTGACTATTAGAATCCAACATTTTCTCCCTAACATTATCTCCAAACAGCAAGTGGGTTTCGTCAAGGTCAGGTATATCCAAGACGGTGTTGTGATGGTTCATGAAACCATCCATTCGATGGAAAAAAGTAAAAAAATTGGCATGGTCTTAAAGTTGGACATGAGTATTGCCTTCGACAGAGTCTCTTGGCTTTTCCTTGACAAATTGATGGAAAATTTTGGGTTTGATACTCACTTTAGAAATATTATTAGATCTTGCATCTCCACTCCCAGATTCTTTGTTATCGTCAATGGTACTTAAGTGGGATTCTTCTCCAGTAATAGAGGTATAAGGCAGGGAGATCCTATTTCTCCCCTCCTCTTCATCATTATGGTAGACAGTCTCAGTCATACCATATCTAGAGCTATCTCCTTGGGCTAACTCAAAGGATTCAAACCCACTTCTCTAGAGATCAGTATTTCACATCAGAAATTTTTTGATGATACTATTATTCTTCTTCTTACTTCTCTTATTGAAGCCAAAATTATGAGCATTATTCTTAAAATTTATAAGGAGGATTAGGGACAGCAGATTAATTTTGAAAAAATCTCACTCTATTTTTTCAATACCCCTCCCAACATGCAAAGAAAAATTTCTCAGATTTTGGGTTGTGAGATAAACTCTCTCCCCACTATCTATCTTGGTATTCCTTTGGGCACTAATAAATTCTCTATGAATGTTTGTAATTATTTTCTTGATAAGTTCCAAAAGAAGCTAGCTGGTTGGAAGGGGGTCATTCTCTCTGATGCAGGAAAATGTCTTCTCATTAAGAGCGAGTTGTAAAACCTACCTATCTACATCATGTCTCTTTTATTCATTCCTACTATTGTTATTGATAGGATAGAGAGAATTTAGAAGAACTTTATGTGGATTGGTACTGAACAGAAAAATATGTTCCATCTGGTGGCTTGGGATAAGACATGTACCAATAAAAGAGTGAGTGGATTAGGGATTTAAAAAATAAGGATAATGAATGTTGCTCTCATCTCCAAAATGAGTTGGAGGATCCTCAAGGAATACCATCCTTGGACTGACCTTGTCCAAGCCAAATATCTTGATCAAGGCAAAGCTCAGGATTTTCTGAAGAATGAAACTCTCCCCTATGGTTCTATCTTTTGGAATAATTTGGTTAAGACTATAAGGGACCTAGAGGTAGGCTACAAATGGAACCTAGGTAATGGGGAGGATATTCTCTTCTAGGAAGACATTTGGGAAGATTTCAAATCCTTAAAAACAACAAGTCCTGGGAGAAGCTCAAAATAAGCCTTACAACAACAGTTAGACGGAAGGTTAGTGACTACATTTGTAGTGTTGATGGAAGGCTCCGATGGAAGGTTTTAAACTCTAATCTTTCTTGTTATAGAGACCTCATAGAGGACTTACAAATAATAGTCATCCACATACCAATCAACCATATGAAAAATAAAGATGATTTTATATGGATCCACTCCTTTAATGGAGAATACTCGGTGAGAACGGGGAACCAATTTTATGTTGATGAAACTCCATATGGCTTTGACTAGAGAAAGATTTGGTATAAAGAAATCAATCCCAAAATTAACTATTTTCTCTTGTTGGTTTTGAACAAGAGCATTCTTACCATTGACAACCTCACTAAGAGGGGATCCACCATGCCTAATAGATGCTACCAATGTAAGAAGGAGACTTATACAATCCACCACCTTCTCTTGCATTTCCTAGTTGTTTTTTCTCTATGGAAACTTATCTTTGGCAGATTTTGCATAGACTAGTAATTTCCAGTTGATATTGTTTAAGCCTGGGAGTAGTGGTAGCCTCCTTTCAAACACCATCTGGATAATATGGAAGGCTCGCAACTCCATCATTTTCAAAAATACTAGAAAAACCAGCAAAAGGCTCTTAAATTAAATTACAATTACAACCAAGGAGAACATTATGAAATTTAAGCCACCTAAGAATGTTAAGTATCCCAAGGAAGAGGATAGGTTATTAATTGCTTAGAATATTGATATTTAGAAGGTTAAGGTTCAAACACCCAACATTTCCATGTCTCTTATTCATTGGATTCCCCCACCTAAAGGTTGACACAAATTGAATTTTGATGGTGCCTCTAAGGGAAACCCCAGAGCAGCTAGTGGTGGTGGTTTAATTAGAAACCATCTTGGACATACCCTTATTACTTATGCAGGTCCCGTGGGTAAACAATCAAATCACTATGCTAAGAGCTCTCTAGGGAATCAAAACATCTAGTGATATCAAGGTGAGTAATTTAATTATTGAGGGAGACTATATGAACATTATAAAAAACCTCACAGGCACCCAACCCCCCAACTAGACCATAAAATATTTCATCAACGAGGCCAAGACCTTATGTAAAGGGTTTAATAACATTAATATTTTCCACACCTATAGGGAGGGGAATAGTGTTTTTGATGCACTTGCAAATGATGACATCATCAATAATCAATTTAAAATTTGGCATGATCATGGGGAAAACTCTCATATAATAAGATCCATCATTTCTAAGGAATCCAAGGCCACATGTCCACTCAATTAAGTCCCGTCAGTGGATTTGAAAGATGTGGAGAAATTATGTAGTGTACTCTAAGCATTTAAGAGATATCTCTCCCAAATAGTTCGTTTTTTCCTACCTTTTGTATTTTAGCTTTGACAAATGAGTTGTTAGGAAGGTTTTTAATCGCTATTCACAATATCATGAAGCTCTACGGTTCCATTATCTTGGATTTTTGTGTTTGGGCTTTGACATTTGTGTTGTTGCGGAGTTGATTTCTAGTTGCGACCAGTCTGTTATCACCCTGTCTGTGATTATTCTTTTCAAAATGGGTGGACCCCATTATCATGTGGAGCCAATCTGTGAATCCTCTTGGAAGTAGAATGAAGAATTATGGAAGGCCGCTGATATGGATGGCTTTTCAAACTTCATGTAAAGGATAAAAGGGCACGATAGGCACATCTCTCTCATATTTTCCCGCAAATGGAAAGATATGGTCATTACCTTCAAGGGGAAGGATTTTACCATCACCAAGAGCTTAATTTGTTTCATTATAATTTTAGGTATGGATTGGATCAAGTTCTATATAAATAAATTCAATAACGATGCCAAGGAGAAAATATTTTTCGGAGGGAGAGACAACCCTGAAAATTGGGAACTCTGGTATACTTTTCTCTTCTATCCCCCTAAACACTACTAAAAGTTCAGAGCAAAGCTAAACTAACAAGACTAAAACCACATAGTCTAATTGAGAAAATGCTTATTGAATCTAAAAATAGTTACATCAATGATTTAAGCTTAATGGAATGCTTGAAAGAACTAAAGTTTAAAGGTATGTCGTTTAGTCCTTTTTATAGTTTTTTATTTGAGGAAAACTTGCATCTTGGTGCATGTGAGACTAAAATCACAAAGTATATTAATGATTGTTAATATTTATTAAGGATTTATAATCATGATTAGTGAATTAACAAGTGATTAGGATGTGAGGAGCCTTAATAAACCACTTATGCCAATTAAGAGCCTAGGATAAGCTTTTGAAGCCTTTTGAGATGTTTTGGAAGGAAGTGGGGTGATTTTGAATGGTTGGAAGAGGGGTTTGATCCAATAATAGGGTACATTGACCAAAACAAGAGTAAAGTAGGCTTAACTAGCTAATAATCACTAATTGTCTATTTGGATGAGTATTTTGACTTACGATTTGTCGTAAAGTGGAATCCTAAATGTGAAAGAGGATATGTAATCAACAAAGTGTTGTTAATTAACCAAAATGGTAAGAAACAATAGTTAATTTGCGGAAATCACTAATTATAATGGAAATGGTAAGGTTGAGAGTGATTCATGTGCTTTTGGCAATAAGATTGCAAAAACGGAATTTAGGTGTCTATAATTGCCCCTGTTTGAGGTGAAGTAAGTGACTTCACTTCAAATATAGTAGACAAGCATAAGAAAGTAAATTTTTGAAGAAAAATTAGTATAATGAAGGATTTCCCCTCGAGTTTCGATGGGGTGATAAAAGAATTCAATCGACGATTGAAAATACGATCGAAACGGATAGAGGAAATAGGATAGGAATAAATATGGTTGTTTATTGCCCCAGGTGATTTGGAAGAAAAATTAGTAGTGATAAGACATGATAGTGGAGAATATGAGTAGCTCTATACATCCAATCTTCAATAAGAAAATTTGTTTCATCATGTTGCCCCTATGATCTACATCATCGGCCTTTATTAAAATAAACAAAAGTGTAAAATAACATGAAAATTTATATTACTAACATTTGTTCATGCCTAAAAATACGTAACTCCATGCAACATATAGAATGCAATGTAATATGAGAAAGTAAAATGATGCTTAACTCCATGAAACATACATAATGCAATTCAATACGAGAAATTAAACAAGCCAACCTAACAAATAAATAAGTACAATCACACATACTCCAACAAACAACGTTCAAGACAGTTGCACCAATGTTTTTGTTATCAAGCTTTAGTTCATGAATGTTCGTGTTGTAATGACAAGGGTTAAAAATGGTGCCCCAAGCATAGATACATACAAAGGGAATAACAAAGGACACAAGTATTCCTATGGAAATCATTCACGCACTATGACACAATCTATGGCAACTCACTGTTACACAAGAGTACCGACATAGTAAGCAAGCCAACTTTGTTAATAGAGGTAGATCACAATGATCGCGAGTCGTTTGAGACAAGAACAAGCAAGAAATTTAAGAAATATGTTTTTGTAGGAAAAATTTCAATGTTTGAGGACAATGCATTTGATACATGTTTCTTCTGTGTGCATGTCGTTTACCAATTTTTGAAAAAAAAATTGTATTTTTTTGGATTTTTAATGATTTTTACCAATTTTTTTAGAACTTTTTAAAAATTATATTGTTTTGAATTTTTGAATTTTTAGGAAGAAAATATTGTATAAGAAATAATGAAGTCATGAGACATCGCTAAAAGTCACCGTAATGAAAAAATATTCCCCAGGTAGTAGAAAAGGCCGCCGAGAAGCAAAAATATGCCCCAACATAGCAAAAACAGGCACAAAATAATTATTTATTTAAAAATAATCATCACGGTGAGTGCTAGACAGAATTTAGAAGAACCACGATGGCTCCAGGGTGCCTCAGGGGTGAGAAATAATTCTTGGGGGGGTAAAAATGGGTATATAAACCATTGCACGTGAAAATTTCATTTACCACATACACTTACCCTTTTACTGTTGATTAAGCTCTGACCTATGAGAGAAGATGGTGAGGGTGCAGAACTGGAAACACCATGCAAATCACATGAGAGACTACATGAGACTTCCTAGGGATGGACTGCAGGTACACAAAGTAGAAATTTTCACCTTTGTATTTTTGTAGCATTTAATTTTGGTTAAAATCGTATTTATTAGGCATTATATAGGGTAGAAATCCCGCGCAAATGCGCCAACGCAGCCCTTAGGGCACACTTGTGCTCACAGGGTTACACTAGTTCTAATCATATATAGGCATGTATGCACCGACATCTTAGGAGGTCATGTTGATGCACCAAAGGCCAAAAGGCATACAATCCTATGCACTTGTGCAGAGAAAAATGTGTTGGCACCATGAGAGGCGTGCTCATGCCTGCAAGCGGGTTGGAGGGAAAGACATGTCCCGCGAGCGTACAGATGGGGGTGTTGACACACAGAAGGGGGTTACTATGCTCTAAGGGCACTGGTACTATACGGGGCATGCTAGGGCCGCTACGGGGACTCTGGTGCATAAAATACGCTTTGGAATGACTTTTAGAAAGAAAGAAAAAAGGTTTCTAGGAAAACTTAGATGGTAGGATAGATGATAAAAATAGAAGGATAACATGATAGAATATAATAATTGGATTTATAATAGAAGAATACCATGGTTGAATAGAAGAATGAGATCATAATAAATGACTTGATTAACCTTACAGATGGATTTGGAGCGGTTAGAGACACGGGAGCGAGATGAGTGGCTCTAGGCCTACGAGGCGTCATTTAAGTGATGGCACCAGATTTTTATAGAGATTACATTAAAGGTGATTGGTTTATCATACGTGGCTCACATGCCACAAATTACCCTAGATCACAGTATTAGCTGAGAGATGGTGCAATGAGAGTTAGATGTTTGGTCTTCCTACCGATGAGATGAGCATCAATTTAGAGGATGTGTGGCAAATTCTATGAGTTCCCATCCAGGGTCAGCTGATTACCTTTGATGGTCACCAGGAGCGTATTGAATGATACATAGATGATATGTTTGGAGTGGAAGGCATACCTCGGTGGGATATGACTACTAATATTAGCAAGTGTATGGTAGATCAACGGCTAGGACGGGTCCCTGTGTTTTTGTTAGCTCTTTTCAATGACATATTTGTTCCTGACAAGATAGGTGCTTGATTTCCTCTGGGCCTTATTGGAGTGATTCATGACCTTCTTTAGGGAGAGATTTATTATTGGGTTCAGTGTATACTAGCTCACTTATACGTATATTTTCATTTGATATCTTACCGCAGATAGAGGTCCATGGGTCCTGCCACTTTGCTATAGATCTGGGCTTGAGATCACATTGTGATAGGATGCCCTACAGGAGCATTGATAGCTTGGGTTCTTGGAGAGCCATCTATCATGGGTTGGGTTCCGGATGGAGACAATATTCATGGTCACATGGGAGACATAGATTAATACAAGTGATATTTTGATGAGCTACAACCCCACATGATTACATGATGGCCATATAGGTTATACCAGTGGCTTTAGGATACGGTTGAGTTGAGAACTGCTACAGTAGATCATTTTATCCTTGAGTGTAGGAGTCATATCATGGAGTAGTATAGAATGAACAAGGTCCAGCGGTAGTTTGGTCTCATCCAAGGGATTCCTGGTGATGAGATGTGGTATGGGCACTGATACAGAGATACTTTCCACATGGGTCCCCGGACCAGGCTAGGTCAAGATCATACCAACTTCTTACAGGTGGTTCCATAGCCTTGGGTGTAGCTAGCACAGATAGTGAATCCTAGGAAGACCCTAGATTATGCAAGGTGATACTCGATAGTACTGCCATAGAGATTGACCATACCACATGAGGTATTGGATGTAGCAACAAAAATGAGACATGGCCCATATCATAGGCACAGGGAAGACCGATAGCCCTTGATTTCTTGATTCTCTATATTGGGGGGGCTATGCCAATCAGATAGGGGTATCAGTACAGTAGGTGTT
Source organism: Taxus chinensis (assembly GCA_019776745.2). Classification (NCBI taxonomy): domain Eukaryota; kingdom Viridiplantae; phylum Streptophyta; class Pinopsida; order Cupressales; family Taxaceae; genus Taxus; species Taxus chinensis. The sequence continues at coordinate 733,269,585 of CM034150.1, forward strand.
GGTTCAATAGTAGGTTTTAGTGCAGCATCAGATAGTGGTGAAGCCACAAGTATTGGCACCATGGATGCCACTTCAGGTTCCATTACGGGAACCCTTGCAGGCACCTCCATCACCCCCTCAAGTGAGTCCACCACACAATCCACCTGGAGGTGGAGGACATGGCGGGTTAGAGAGGATATGGAAGATGGTGTACATGTTGGTGGGTAGGTGGTTTCCTTATAGAAATAGGTACACTAGGTGGCATCCCTACAACTTCATGTTGTAGCTGAGAGGGACCATACCATTACATAGAGAGATCATGTGATTGTAGAGAGGGATCAGCTCATGACAGAGCGAGATTAGGCACGAACAGAGAGAGTAAAACTTATGACAGAGTGAGATCAGGTGATCACAGAGAGGCTAAAACTACAGGTGGAGAGGGACCATGTTGTAGCAGAAAGAGCCCAGCTACAGATAGAGCTATCCAGTGTGAGGGTGACATGTGACACTCTCCAGCAAGTAGGTACTGCTTTAGGAGTATATTTGTTGATTTTTTAGAGTGTTTCCCTAACATTTGAGGCTAGATATTACAATATGTGGTACCATGTGGTCATCCTAACTGAGCAGAGAGCTCCTATTTTCATCCAGATAGCGGGAAGTCTGTCGTGATCTAAAGGACATAGGCTATCGCAATTAGCTTGATCTGTATAGGGTCCTTCAAAATAACAGGCTTTAGAGCAGCATGGGTCATCACAGCATGGTGTAATTCCTTCTACATATCCATCACCTCATATGCCCTTTCCTAGCGGCAAACCTAGATCAGGTAGTCCTAGAGAGGGTGAGAGTCATGGGTGACTCTCTTATTTGATATATTAGATGTATATTTTTGGTGTATCACCTCAATATGAAGGAATACTTTTGTATGGATGTATATGTACTATTTATTATCATGCCTCATGATGTAGGCACATTTTTATACAAATGTATGTTATGTATTTTTTTTGTTATGCCTCATGATGAAGGCAAATTTTTTATCCATGCCCATGATGGTTTTTTGTATCTAATATGTATCGAGACACATTGATTTTGTACACAAACATTTTATATTTATGGATATATGATGATTGATGGATTATTGATGTATCACACTTTATTTATGAGATATCCTGCTTAATTTGTATGTTTATGTTTGTATCACATGTTGTTAGATTTATGAGATAGCCTTAGCTGATGTCATATTGGATGTTGATGAGAAAATTTGAGTGAAACATGTTTTTATTTTTGATATTGGTGTGGGGGGATATATTTTGATCATGCGCAACCCCTCTTGACCCATTGATGATATTGTACTGATGATTAGCTTTAACATACATGTGTGATGTAGACTTAGATTTTATTGATATATGATGTATAGATGTGATGGTTTATTTGATATGATGATGAAATGATAACAAAATGTACAAGTAAAATAAAAATCACAAGTTAAAAAAATATAATCAAAGCAACACAACTATCTACAAGTATGTAAGATAGAATGAACTCAATGTAATGCACCACAGATTAAAGTAACACTCAATCTAAGTAAGCAAGTGAATCCAACTTAAAGCACACAATACGAAAAAATAATGCAACTAAAAACCATACAAACCAACAACTAAAAGTAAGCAAACTACTACTTTATTTTTTTGGGACAGTTTTGGGATGTTTTTTGTTGTTTTGGGTTTTTCAATTTTCTATTGTTTTGGAGTTTTCTACGAAATGTATTTGAATGTTTTTGATGTTTTATAAGAAGTTTTCTGAAGTTTGAACGTGCAAGGAAATGGAGAAATGTGGATTCCCCCAGCGTTAGATGGGATGTACAAGGGTAGAATGCCATGTGTTATGCATAAGAAGGTGACGATACAAAGTTGCCCCCACATGAGATGGGAATATTCAAATTCAAACTCTTTGCATTCAAAACTAGGATTAGTCAGATCAGGGAAAAGAGGGACAGGCTCACAAGGGACTCAAACAAAGGTAAAAAACCAACTTAAGACAAAGCTATCATACTCCTAGACCTGAAATGCTTGTGAAAAATGGACCCTCCAATGGCGTAGGAAACCGTTTTTCACCAAAGGACTTATCTAAAGTGCCACTATTGCGTGGTTTTCACAATTAGACGCACATGTTTATTTCTCTTTTTCTTTTTCTATTTTTATACTTTTTGTCATTTTCTGATATTTTAGGGACCCCGCACCTAAGCATAGAAATGCTTAAGATGTATTGCATTCATGGGTTCCTGAAGCTCTTGGTAGTCTGAATAGTAAATTTTATAGGCACCTTAACCGAACTTGGCCACCACAACATATGGCCCTAGCCAATTAGGCTCAAATTTTCCCTTCTTTTCTCAGTCCTTTGTGTTGTGATTTTTTTTAACACCAAGTATCCTACCTCAAATTGACAAGGTATTACTATTTTATTGTAGCTTCACCGCACTCGATCCTGATACACTTTAAGGTGATTGAGGGCATGAATTCATTTCTCATCTAATAGTTCCAACTCTTCCAATCAATATACTCTATAGTCCTCTTCTTCATTTGTCAGGTAGTCCCTTAGCTCAATACGCAAAGAGGGGATCTCGATCTCTAGGGGTAGCACAACTTTTTTGTTGAATACTAAGGAGTATGGAGTGACACCTGTAGGAGTACAGATAGATGTTTTGAATGCCCAAAGAGCAGGGTGAATCTGTAAATTCTAGTTACAGCCTGTTGTATTCACCATCTTCTCCATAATACGAATGAGGGTTTTATTAGAAGCTTTGGCTTGCCCATTACCTTGAGGGTAATAGGGGGTTGAAAACTTAAGAGATATTTGAAAACATTTGCATAAAACTTTCATAGTTTTGTTTTTAAATGGCTTACCATTATCAGTGATAATGGCAGATGGGATACCATATCAAAAAATGATATTTTTCATTATAAATTTAGATATTTGGGGCCTCTAACATAGGTAAGAGGAACAACCTCTACCCATTTTTTAAATTATTTGGTAGCACTGATGATGAACTTATGCACATCTGAGGATATAGGATTAAGATTTCCTATTAGATCAAGACCCCACTTTGAGAATAACCAAGGTGTCATGATAGGTTGCAAGGATTATGCCGGTGCACATGTATCAGATTGTCTTACTTCTGACAATCCAAGCATTTATTCACATGTTTGTAGCAGTCATTTTCCATGGTAGGTCAATAGTAGCCTACTCTGAGTATTTTCTTTACCAATATGATCCCATTAGTATGCTCCCCGCAGATGCCTTCGTGCACCTCTTTGATTGCTAGGATGGACTCGTTCGAATTTAGACATTGCAATAGATTCCTAGCATAGCCTTGGAGGAAGAGGGTGCCCCCAAGTAGGGTATAGTGGGCTATACATTAGATGAGGTTTCCTTTATCGGTATGAGAAAAATTTTTTAAGAAAGGTTCCATTGTGGAGGTAATTAAAGATGATCATAGTACCATGGGGAAAAGGGACCAACAACTTTGCACACCAAATAGGACTCTGACATGTCGTATGTTGGCATTCGTAAGTGCTCCACAAAAAATGACATATCGTTGTTTGCAGGTGGAATACTCAACATGGACCCCACTATAGCCATAGCATCTACTGCTCTATTCTAGGCTCTTCGTATTTGTTCGAATATTATCTTCTCAAAGAAGTCCTTTAAAGAATCAACCATTCTCTTGTATGGAAGAATTTTCTCATCCTTTACTTTGTATTCATCTATCACCTATTTTATAATCAGCATGGAATCATCGATTATATTCACTCATATAATATCCCACTTAATAACTAGTTTCATCCCTGTGATAAGGGCCTCATACTACACTATGTTATTTTTGCATGGGAACCCAAGTCTCAATGCCTGAGGGATCAAGTCTCCCATAGGAGTGATCAACACAACTCCGACACCTGAACCATGAAAGGTAAAGGATCCATCAAAGTATAGTTTTCATACAATAGATTCCTTGAGGTACATCGTACATGCATCTAGGAGTTTCAAACTCAGAGGTTTCGGTACCTGGTAGTGTAAATATTCTGCTAGCTGACCTACTAGAAATTTTCCTTTCACTAACTTTTGATGTATATACTTAATGTCAAACTCATTGAGTAAGATGATCCAATTAGCCATCTTTCCTATGAGTGCGGTATTTGACAACAAGTATTTTAATGGATCTACCTTTGAAATAAGCATGACCTTATTGTTGAGTAGATAGTGATGTATTTTCTGAAAGGAAAAAACTACGGCCAAGGAAGCCTTTTTTGATCTGTGGATAGTTGAGCTCGTAAGCTATCAATTTTTTTCTTAAGTAGTACACAACATTTTCTCTCTGCTCTTTATCATATTGGGCTAATAGTGCCCCAATTACAAAGTATGTGGCAGAGATGTAGAGTAACAATGGTTCACCTTCTGTGGATGGCATTAGAACATGGGGTTTAGTCAAATAGATTTTGAGAAAAGAAAATGCTTGTTGTTGTTCTGGTCCCCAATGAAAACTAACATCTTTCTTGAGAATATGTGTGAATGTATGACACTTGTCTACAAGCTGAGAGATAAACCTTTTTATGGCCTGAATATTTCCTTGTAAGCTTCAGAGTTGTCTGATATTGGTAGGAGGATACATTTATGTTATAGTGGAAACCTTTTCCGGATCTACTTCTATTCCTCTCCTTGAAACAATGAATCCTAGTAATTTTCCAAATAACACACCGAAGACACACTTCTTTGGGTTTAGTCAAACCTTATAATCCCTTAGATGCTGAAAAATATGTCACAAAATCATTGGGTTCTTTTCCCAAGTCCTGGAATTTACAAATATGTCATCTATATAATCTTCCATGATGTCACTAATCATATCATGAAAAATAACTGTCATTTCCCGTTAGTAGGTAGATCCAACATTCTTTAGGTTGAAGGGCATGAATCGATAACAATGTGTCCCCCGTGGGGTAGTAAAAGTTGTCTTGTGTTGGTCTTCCTTAATGATATTTATTTGTTATAACTTGAGAAGCCATCCATGAGTGATAACAACTCATAACTAGTTGTTTAATCGACAATCATGTCGATGTTGGAAAGAGGAAAGTCATCCTTATGACAAGATTTATTCATATCTCATAAATTAGTACACACTTTGATACCAACAGGGTTTTTCTAAATTGGGTCCACGTTACAAATCCACTCAGAGTAGTCAATAGGCCTGATGAAGACTACTTCTAATAACCTTTCTATATGTTCCTTAACCAAAAAGACAACCTGAGGATGCATCTTCCAAATATTTTGTTTTATGGGCATGGCATTCGGGTGTATAACAATATTGTGCACCACTAATGTAGGATGAAGTTCTGACACGTCTGTGTAAGACCAAGTAAAGATATCTACAAATTCTTTCAAAATTCTTGTAAAATTTTTATGTTCTTGAGTTGAGAGTGAGGCTCCTAAATTAACCATTCTATGGAGCTCCTCCATACCAATGTTAACATCTATTATCTCCTCCACTAGTAGATTGGATTTCTCTTCCATGCATATAAGATCTATAGGGAGATTGAGATCCTCTTCTACCAAAGGTGGTTCAGGGAGATCCTCATCTTTAGGAGGGTACACTATCTTGTCCATAGGTTTCTCTGTTTGTTTGTCCACAAGCACCTTAAAGAGATTTTCACTATAGGACTTGAACTTTTTATTTCCACAACACTTTTCTGTAAGAATTTTTCCCTTACTCACTTTTTTAATTAATTGACCACACTCCTTTTCATCCTCTTTGAATTATGTGCATGTGTTGAGTTGGATGGAGAAGCCTTTCTTGTGGTCATTTCTAGGAACATTTTCATGGATACCAAGGACCTCACCAATAGCCTCGTCATTCTAAAAGACATCGATGGATACGTGTTGTTTTTGGTCCCAATTCACAAGTGATGGGTAGATGAGTTTTAGTGTGTGAGTTATAAGGGATATGACAGGTGTTGTGGTTAGGATAACCACGTCATAGAACAAGTTCATGGAGGCAAGGTCTTCGTAAATACTACACCGATAATTTGTTTCACTTTCATTTCTGAATGGACTATCTTCGAGTTCAGAAAAGTTATATTCATCATCTGAGGGGTGAGACTCGTACAAATGGATGCTAATACCAGACTTACCTATTATATGACAAGGTATTAAAATAGCTTTCAATGAACCATGTTCTTGACAACCACAACCACATCCTTTATATCTCATAGTAAGCATTATTTGGCTAGGGATAACATATCTAGGTGATTGGTAGCATAGACCCGTTTCATAATCTTTAGGACTAAATATAATATCATTGAGTATCCTTTCATCTTATAACAATCCACTAGGAGTAAAATTGTTAAAAGGGAAATTATCTTTGGATCTTTGAATCTTGTAACATGGTCTACCATATTCTTTTGTAGATAGGGGAATGTTTTGAACCAACAGGGCTTGTTGTAGATCATACTCTCCACAACCACTTGGTCTAACCTTCATCTCCCATGTAGTGAAAGGAGTTTCTAAGGTGGAAGCACCTTTTTCATTGGTAGACAAGGTATTTGGATCCACTCGTGAAGCGAGGGCCTCCGGTTGAACAGGAACAACTATCTCCATATAAGGACACTCGCAGATAGTGGGAAAATAGCCTGACAATGCTCTGCAATGAGAAAATGGTTTGGGACCCCCTTGTATAGTAAGTGTTTGTCCCTCATGGTGCAACTTTAAACACTAATGATATGTTGACAGTATGGCTTGCATGGCATGAATCCATTGGTGGCCGAGCAATATGTTATAAGGGAGCTCCAAGTCTAAGACATGAAACTTTGTATCATGGTTTATAGGACCCACTTCCATTGAGAAAGTAATCATTCCAAATGATTTTCATTCTTCATTATCATACGCCTTTATGGTGATGACCTTTATCTCCAAGTCATCTTTTGTGCACCTTAGTTGTTGAACTATTTTAATATTAAAAATATTTAGACTCGATCCGTTGTCCATAAGAACTCTCTTGACCTTCTTATGCTTGAGTATTACTTCAATGTGTAAGGGAAGGTTATGGGAGATATTTTCTGCTAAGACTTCCATCAAAATGAAGGTTATGTGCTCTAAAGGAGAGATTTGTGCTATCATGGCCTATAAGTGTGTTGGGTCTATATCAACAGACAATATTGATCCCTGTAAGGTTTTGCAAAGTATATCCTTATGGAGGTTAGAACTCTTTAGAAGGTATAAGATTGAAATATTAGTTTTGGTCTTCTCTAATTGATCTAATACGTCATAATGACTCTCTTGAGGAGGAAGGGGAGGAGGTTCTAAGATAACCAGGTGAGCCCATCTCATTGTCATGATGCACTCTTTTGATATGATCTTGATCATGTTGATATGCTCAACCAATGAATTAAAACAACCTATTAAGGGATCAAAATGGTTTTTCTTTGATATATAGTTGGTACTCTTATTTTGAGATGATTGTCCCTGATCCTAATTTTTTTCCTTCGTGCTTGGGGAAAGTTTTTTTGAAAATCCCCATATTTGGTTTTGGAGATTTGGTAGGGGCGTAAGAATCTATTTCTATGTCACCGTTGTCGATCAAGTCTTGAATATAATGTTTTAGTTTCAAGCACTTGTCAGTTTTGTGACCCTCAATGCGGTTAAATCCAAAAAATTCATTTTCCCTAAACCATGACAGCTTAGGTGTGTTATCTCTGTAAGGTTTTGATTTAGGGTATCGAACCATATTGAAGGCCTCTAAATTCTTTAGAATTAACGATATTGAGTCAGATAGAGGAGTAAAATTGTGATGTTTATACTCTGTAGGCGGAGCTCCCTTTGCAAGCTTCAAAGGAGTGTGGTTTTGAATGGCCTATACTCATTTAGACTCTATTATTCCATCCCTGACAATATTTTTGTTCCTATTAAGGACAAACTTTGTCTTGTCGTTGGTTTTGGAAGCATTATGATCGTGTGAAAATTAATTTAGGGTCCCTCTAGCTAACAACGCTTTTTAGATTACCTCTTCAACCATGTTACCACAATGCATTTTCAAGTGGAACATGATGTCAGGGTGAAGGTTGGGAAAAAATATACTTATCAACTATTTTTCATGTATGGAGGAAGGGAAGCAGCTAACTAACCCTCTCCATCATTGTAGGAAAGCAGTGAAGTTCTCAGTGTTTCACATTGCATAGATCTAGCATGGTGACATCACTCTCTTTATTAAAATAAAATTGATATACAAATGTTCCATTAGTTTTGGCCTTGTAGATATGGATCCCTTGGGGATGTGTAAAAACCACTCTAGTGCATGTCCTCCTAAACTCCGTGTGAAGAGGCGAATAAGATAGTTTTCGCTATATGCGACCTCTTGACATGCCATATAAAAATATTTGATATGATATCGGGAATCAAATTTTCCCTTGTATTTATCAAACTTTGTATAGTAAAAATGTCATGTGAAAGGTACTTGTAACATGGCTATATTCAACGGATACGGGCACAATTCATCAAACTGGTATTTCTTGTTGTTATTACCAATTTTTTCTTCTTGCAATGCTACAAGAGTGTTCTTCATAGTGGACCACTCTTGATTGAAGAGTGGGTCTTGTGTGGGTGGTGTAGGTATATAAGAAGGGATAAATTTAGGTGTATTCCCACCTCTATTCTCTACAAGAAATTCTTCATAAGGGTATTTTTTTGTCTCCCATCGAGGACTATTTGTTTAGAACTCATGAACACTACTAAAAGTTCCAAGCAAAGCTAAACTAACAATACTGACACCATATAGTCTAATTGAGAAAATTCTTATCGAATCTAATAATAGTTTCATCAATGATTAAAGATTAATGGAATGCTTGAAATAACTAACATGATATATTAATCTATCTTAGCTAAAACATGCCTACTTAAAATTCAATTGTTAACTAACTTAGACCTAAATAGATCTAGGAGCAATCAAATTTGGGGTTTTTTGCTACTCCAAGGAAGGTGAGATGATCTCTCCAAAAATGACCGCAAGATCATATTGGATACCCATCTACTAACCCCATTGAAGACTTGAGGCAAGGATTGAGCTTGGCTATTAATCATATTTCGTATATGATATGCAAATCAAAGCATGGTGTAAAGTTTAAAGGTATGTGGTTAGTCATTTTTATAGTTTTTCGTTTGAGAAAAACTTGCATCTTGGTGCATGTGGGAGTAAAAGCACAAAGTAGATGAAGAATTATTAATCCAGATTAAGGCTTGTTAATCATGATTAGTGAATTAACAAGTGATTAGGATGTGAGGAGCCTTAATCAACCACTTAGGGTCAATTAGTAGGCTGGGATCAGATTTTGAATCCTTATGAGATGTTGTGGAAGGAAGTGGGGTGATTTTGAATGGCTGGAAGAGGGGTTTGAGCCATTAATAGGGTATATTGACCAAAACAAAAGTAAAATAGGCTTAACTAGCTAATAATCACTAATTGTCTGTTTGGAAGAGGATTTTGACTTACGATTTTTTGTAAAGTGGCATCTTGAATGCAAAAGAGGATAGGTAATCAAGAAAGAACTGTTAATTAACCAAAATGGTGAGAAACATTAGTTAATTAGTGGAAATCACTAATTATAATGGAAATGGTAAGAATGAGAGTGATTCATGTGCTTTTGTCAATAAGATTTCAAAAGCGGAATTTAGGCATCTACACCCCCCGTATAGAGATGCTTCTAAAATGGTTGTGACATACATCACCTTGGAAGGGCATTACTTAACTCTAGCGCTCCATCACCTGGTCCTTTTGAACCATTTTAGGTGCTCTACCAAGGTCATTTTCTCTTATTATATTCTCCATTCTCTTGAGAAATCCCTCCTTGATGTCCAAACTCATCTGTGTGGTTTCCCCCTTCATCAGGGGGTTATCTTCCTTCTACACAAGTACTTCCTTGATGTTGTGGAAAATAACCCTACCCACCCTTTAGTGGGGCCCCTCCTCAACAACCTAGGGTCAGAACGAAAAATCCTAGCTTTTGAGCCTCCACCTTTGACCCCCCAGCTAAAAGGGTATTACATAGTGACACTACGGGTAAAGATATTATTGTGGCTGAAAATATTCTTCATATCAGTCAGTCTTCCCTTGACCCTTAAGCAATATTTCACTTAAGATCCCAATTGAAGCAGCAGTCTGACACTATCAAGGGAATAGAAGACAATGTTGACTTTCTACTTAATGAAGGAAGTAAGGAGGATTTGGACCCTTCTGTTCTTTTAAGGCTTGAGGAGAATTTGGATACTCTCAATAATCAGGATAGTGCCTTAGAGGAGAGAGTGTAGCAAGTAGTGACCAAACAAATCAACCATCTCTCCTTGCACAAAACACTACTTGATTTTATTCAAATTCAATTAAAACGGATATGTGACATAAGTGGCATTCTGGAGAATCTATGGAAGGATGGGAAACTCAAGAAGAATGTCATAGCAGCGAGCAGCTAGGACCCTACTCAACAAACTACCATCAATTTGTACAAGGCCTTTAAGGATGCTCAGAAATTCTTTAACAAGTTTCTCAAATAGGTCTTTGTTGTTACTTGGTTTTTGTCTTGAAGTTGTTATAATGTAAATTTTTTTATTTTGTTTTACTATTTTGTGTCTATATTTGGGCTTCTTATAGGTAGTCTACCCCTACCTTGATCTTTATTGTCTCATATAGATTTTTTAGGCTTTTAATTTTGGGGTGTGGCCCCCACTTATCAAAAAACCACAATTTTTTAATTGTTTATCTTGGATTTTAAGCATATTGTACTACGGGGTATGGTCCCATTCAAAACCATTTACCAATAATAATAAATATATTGGTTATACAATAAATTATGGGGCCCTTTTTTCTCATATTGTTTTAATCACAAATTAGTGGGAAATATGAAAATAATGTAAGGAATTATTAATGAATTTCAAATATGTAAAATCCAAATAAGGACCTTGAGATTTGATATTTATTTTCTTTTTCAAATACATATATTTAAGATGTTTGTACTATTTTAACCCCTTTAATATTTGTAGAGGTGGATCCTCAATGTAATTATGAATAAAGGGTCAAGTTAATGATAACTTTGTTGTATGAAATAAAATTTATTACAATCACCCCAAAATAATTGAGGAAGTATGTTAAAATCATTCATACAAAACATTTACATATTCTTTGGAAATTTATACTAAGTACAAAGGCTTTCCTTCACCGAAATCCATACACGGTCCTATATTTTAATAAGATAAATATCATAATAAAGAGAGTAATTGACGCCCTTGAATTGAGTTTGTTTTGGGCAACACATCAAATGAGATTAAAGATCCGAGGCTTTAAGAATCCATAATAATGACTAAAAATAATTTTGGAATAATTTGTGTGAAATTTTTTCACTCAACATTTCAAATCACCTTAAGATCCAACATCAAGAAAAATATATGTATAGATTATAGACTAGAGCTCCTTTTATAGAAAATTATAGTTAATTATAATGATGTCTAGTAGGTGCACCTTATGAGACTTACATTAATGTATAGTTGTTACATTATTGATTGAATTTTATAACTAGTTAATTGCAAAAGAATAAATGCATGTTTCATAAAGTGAAGGGGGATTTTTTAATATTTTAATGATAGGTCTTTAAGCATGACATAAACCTAAGTCATCATTCATATTCAAGTTTTGAGTGTGCTATTTAATTTCAATAGTGTATCTCAATTTATGTTTGTAGTAATAATTTTCTATTGTGACCGTCTTTGTGTCCTCGGTGTAAAATGCATGCTTAGTGTTTTTCAATTTCTTTAGGTAGATGCACAAAGATGGGGGAAATTTAGTGGCCACTTTTTTTATTTTTCACAAAGGGCCTATGCCCTTTTAAAACATTGGTTGAACCTATTTTGAATAGGTTCAACATTTACAAACCTAAAGGGCATACACCCCATGTGATACAAGGGTGTACATCATTTATAGTGCACACATTACTATATATAGCATTAAAAGAAGTTGAAATCGGGGTCGATTTCACATTGATTCATGTTTTTAAGGGATATCTGATGCAAGAATGATGTGATAATAGTACTACTAATATTATGCAAATACAACACAAATTTGTGTCACATTTGGGTAAGTTCACGGAAATGGGGGGCCAAAAAGTGGACAAAAATGTGATTTTGTGCAAAACACATACACGATTTGTAAAATCATGTTCATTCTTTAGAATTCTAGGTTTGGTAATTCAGGAACCAATAACACTTACACATTCCTTAGTGTATGATGTAATATATGTGTTTGTGGGAGCATTGTATTTACAAAAAAAAATGTTTAAGTATAATTTTTTCATTTATTATTCTTTAAGAAATTAGGGTCACTTTGTACCTTATAGAACTAGTCTCACTGCTCCATGAGTCACGATTTAGCAGATAGTTTTTTATAATTTGATTTGGTCAGTACATAGGTCTTTTTCAGGATTTTAACATTCAGCCTAAAGATTTTAGGGTTGAAATTCTAAAATTGATGTCTATTTGGGAAAGAATATAGTCATTGTCTAGGTTTTAGGGCCTTTTGGATTGTTTACTGACATTTGTAGGAGTGTTAGATGTGTCAAATTAGAATTTACAAACCTCACAACTCCCAAAGGTAGCAAAAAGTTATTGAATATATGGACTCATGAATTTTCCCATGAGCATGGAGTTGAATCCTTAATTTCATCTTAGAACATGGTAGAATCATACAATGGATGAGTGCCTAGTTTACAAGCTTAGGGCATGCATCTTTAAGAGGACCACTTGAGTGAACCTCACAATCAACAATACAAGGGAGTTACCTCGGTTCCTATGTTGCATGTATATAATCCTTTGAGCCTTATAATATATATAGATTAGCAATAGTAAGGTTTGGGGAAAAAATTATCTATATAAAGACCCCATAATATCTTCATTTGTTCAATAGAATAATAAGAGATAACTTGAAGAGATGGAAGCTAAAAGAGTGCATCACATCGATATCTTTATAACACTCAACAAAATTTAGGGTAGTAGTAGGTGAAAATGTGCAAAATCTTCCATACATTCATTTAATTTCCATGGAGAAATAAACTCAGGACATTCTTCAAGAGTTATGTTAAGTAAATTAGTTGCATTCTAATCTTAGTGTATGAGTAGGAAGGTTGCTTCAAGTGCCACATACTTCATAAAACATCAAAACTACATCAACATTAAGAGAATTACTTTTCAGATATCCTTTTGTGTTATTGCCAAGTTTAGTCACAAAATCACACACTTACTATTACATTTATACCACTAAATATTTTATTTTATATATGGATCTCTCGTAAGAAAAGTATTCACTAATTACCTCTCCCCTAGTCCTATCGTCAGTTAGTCGGTCATCATCGTCATTTGTCTAGCACATTCGTCAATTGTCTTACATAGTCCTGGTCATCTCTCAAGTAGTATCAGGTGTCATTATTTAGTCATTTGTCATCTCTATTCCTTGACTAGGGCTAGGGTGCCTAGGGTAGTACTGGGGTGCCCATGGATGCCCCAGTACTTAATTTTAGGTGCCTTGGTCCCCATAGCACTTGGGTTTAATTTACTTATTCAAGGTTAGTCTTTGTCATTTTCTCTCTCATTTCCCCTAGGTACTAGTCAGCATGTTGAGTCATTAGTGTCGAAATTTGAGAAAGAGATCCCTATATAAACATAGCATACTCACTATCTTATAGGTGGACTATCTACTATCAAGAGTTAGCTATCTACTAAGGAAAAAGACTGCACTTGGGAATCATTTACATATGCATCACACAAGCATAGGACAAAAGGGTTGTATTCATTCTATTCCATCCATAATTTGCATCTTATATCTATTTATTGCCCCCTAATTCTATGTCATTGACACTAGGGCACCCTAGGCACACAATTGCACACACAAGCACACAAAACTACATTAGGTCTGGAATGTAGTGCAATGCTTAGTTATAATTCCACCATTACGGAAACTAAGGTCGGTGCAACCCCTTCATTTTTATCTTTCTTTTTTAGGGATTTGATGCTTTGTATGGGGTTTTACAGGTAGATCTTCATCATAGATTCACAACGACATAAGTGAAGGTAGTGTGACATAGATAAATATATTACAAAGATCTAGTGAAACTATCAAATTCTAATTCTAATCTTTTTTTCAGACTAGAGCACCTAGACTATAGATCAAGGTGTGCATAGGCACCTCATTCCTCTCCCAAGCACCCCAGTCCAGTCAAATCTCTATTTGCTCCAATTTCCTAGGTAGCACCTTCACACTCTGCTTTGTCCGCATATTAGCATGTTCAAGTCTAGCACACAACGAGGTAAGTCATTTTCAAGTTAGTATCCCATCCCTTATATTTAATTTATTTCATTTCATTTTAATATCAAATAAAATTAGTTTTCATCACTATTTCAATTTATATCATTTACTTCATCTTTATACCTACTTATATTAACTTAGAGTATAAATCTTAATTTTCATATTTTAGTTAATCATTTTGGTGAACTCAACGTGAAACGAACACACAACCTTTTGATATGGATCCCATCTATTAAGGATATTTCTAATGCTACTCCTACCATTGTTATGGATATCCCATCTATATCACCTGATATAGCTTCTTTAGCACCTACTCCTAGTGTGCCCTTAGCATCAGAAGCTCCTTTACCACTTCTTGATATTCCAATGATCACTCACAATGGAAAATTGCAACCACTTAATACATTGTTTCCATATTCCACCATTCCTTCATAGGATATCATCTCTCTCATGCATGTCGTAGGTCAATTATAATCTCAAGTCCAATCCCTCACTCCAAAAAGTAGGGCTTATTATGCTCCTATTAACAACAATTCATTACATGGTAAATCTTGTCCCTAAGAAGATTCATAATTTTTCATTCCCTCAAAAATTTATCATGCCTAATTTCACATGTTTTGATGATACTGGTGACCCTCATGCTCATCTTTTACATTATCATATGGTTGTTGCATCTTATTCTAATGATAGATTATTACTTAAGGTCTTTCACTACAGTCTTATTGATGAGGCTTTACAATGGTACACACATCTTCCATTTGGATACATTGGTACTTTCTATTACATGGAGGATGCATTCCTCCATCGGTTTATAATCAACAACGGCCCTAAACTTACTTATGACCACTACCTACTCTACATCAAGGCTCATCTAAACCTATCAAGGATTATATTTTATGATTAAATGCTTGTATGCATCAGCTAGTATTCTGGCCTATAGATCTTGAGAAGCAATTCATCTTCTATCATGGTCTAATTCCTCCACTCAAGCAAAGATTTCAATATGATAAATGTGAGTCATTCATTCTTCTATGTTATAAAGTCATTCACCTAGAAAAATATATTCTTTCAACACACATCATAGATCCTCCACACATTTCTATAACTATTGCCTCATCTATTTCTCCACCAGTGCTTCTAATTGAGCATCTTACATAGTCTCCACCTTTACCTCACAAGAAAATAAAAAAATCTCAACTCACTCCACCACAAAATCATAATCCTTATCCAACTCCGGGATAGGCTACTTCTCCCACCACTCCACCTAGGTTGTGGGAACCTTTACATTTCTCTCATCACGCTCAACCACATGATGTGATGTGTATTTTACTTACTAAGAGATTAATTCACCTACCGTCCAACCAACATCATTTGCAACATTAATTACAGTATCAACGTAACCAAAATTATTGTAATTATCATCACATAAATGACCATAGGGACAATGAGTGTCTTTTCCTTCATGATTGATTACACAACTAGAGGATAAGGGTATTATCTCTTTTAGATCTCACTCACATGAGTGATCCATCTATCCTCTACCTCACCATAGGATTTATTCTACAATTGAGTCATATCCTAAATCTAGTGCTTGGGCCATGGTACGTTCACCATAGTTTGTTACTCATGCGTGCTCTCCACTGCATTCATACACCGATGCACCATTGCATCCACTTCATCCATCTCATTAATTGCATTCATGCCATCTACCACATCATGTTTCTCCTTCACATTGGTTTCCACATCACTCCACTCTCGTGCCTCCCACCATAGCTCCATATGATATTCAGTTCTGTTCATACACTCATACGGCTTCCATCCCACATGCTTCCACCACTTCACGACACCTTGGTCTTTAGTAGGTGATTACTATCACCTACCCCCTGATGACGCACTTGTGTTCTTACAGTTCTTACATGACTATTGAGGTTTTTTCTCTAATAACATTTCATCACATGTTCCATCATTCATCTAGTGCATTCAATCATTTCTGGATGATGCACTCTTTCTTTCCGCAGTTCATTCTTGACTGTTGAGGAATCGTAACTAAGTGAACCTAATCATCCATATGCTGGGGGGAATTTCTAATTTCTCCTCCACATTTATCCCACTAACATATTATGGCTACATTATAGTATTATGACACATATTCATCATGACACGTTAGTTTGATAATCATACATCATCTCCTTTTACATTCACTTTCCTATCATCAACATGTTAACTATGCGTTAAAATTTTCATTTAATAAACATTTCATCACCAACAATACATGTGTTTTTCATCATTACACAAATATTGCATCAATCAATATTAACAACAAAAACATTGCATACATTCCAACAATAATTACAACATCGATACAACACAAAATAAGCTCATCATATAGAAGTCACATTTTTCCATACATAGTGAATACAATTGTCACTGGGGAAAAGTCCCCTACATGATATACAATCATACTCATAACATCTCATCATTGTTATCACTCTAAGGTACTGCAAGATCCCTAGAACTAGATGCCTTGCCACTAACTTGGCGTCATTTTTCATGGCCTTGATACCTCTCCACTTGTCTACACAATAAGGTGTTCTCTGTGGACTGCTCTAAGAACTGATACTACAAATCCATGTATCATGCAAACACATCCTGCACCAAAGGACTACCACCTACCACCTCTCAGGATCGTCAAATCTCCTCACGTGCCTCATCCCTCTCTCCTAGTAGTATAATACATGTCATTGTTTCCACAACCACTAGATCAAATAAATGGGCATGTTTTCCCTTGATCACATCCACTCACTCAAGTATCCCTCCACCGAGTACACCATTTGGCACATTCTACATCAATGTTTGGATGGACGTGTCAACTAGCAGGGACCAATACACATCACCTACAAAACAAATAATGCAACATATTAGACAATTGTTACTAAGCCATAAGCTAACAAAAAAATACACTACATAGCTACATATAGATACTTACGCTCTGCTATAGTTGTTGCCACATCGTCGGGGGACATGTGATTTCCCCTCGCCTCCTCCTCCTACATGTCGGTAACCCCATTGAACGTGAAAATAATAGGAACAACAATACCCATCAATGTCCCGCCCACCATGCGCGGGTACTCCTATATGCTACCAGCATTGTCTGATTCTATCACCGCTATCATTGTGTCTATATCATCCTACCCAAGAGGTACTAGCTTCTCTGTTATGGGCCCTGGTATCACCCCATCCCTCCTTGGTGACCTAATGGCTCTTAACCATATATATGGCTCCGGGGGCACATCCTGGGCCATACCAAAATGATGCAATACCCTCTCCACCTGGAACAACTCGGCCACACCCGAAAATCAATCCTCTAGCCACATAGTCCTCTGAATGCACCATAACTCTACATCATCCTCAGGCCATCTGTCATATCCATGGTATGGCCTTCATGTATCTGCCTTAGGCTCCATAATTTCTATCAATGCCCTATACGCATTTGTATACATCCTACACCCACGAATATTGACCCACCTCCTCACATATATCTCGGGTGTAGCCCACTCTTCTTGTGGACCCCTAACTAGTCTTAACATTGTTATGTGCTCATATGCCCAAACATGTAACAGTGTAGTAGCTCTTATCCCCCCTCTGTACTCATCATGAGTAAATTGGTACAGATCTATGTATAGGTGGGCTAACACACATCAGGCTCATGTGTATCTAGTACTATCCTCCTCTATATGTTAGCATATATTGTGCATATTATACAAGATGCCTACACCACCTTCCTCCACCACTATTGATGAAGCAAATAACAACTATTATGAACTTCTGCAAGTGCGGAACACTAGACCTTCTAATAACATCTAGATTGATATGGGCCTCGACAGTCACTCAATTCCCCACAAAATATCATCTCACATCTCACATCTACCTATCCATATCCTCCAATGGCATCACTTTTACTCTCTCTCTAATAATAGGTAACTGCAATATATGATACGCATCCTCTAACATCACAGTCATCTCCCCCGTAGGCAACTAAAACGTGCAAGTATTTACACACCATATCTTGCATAGTGCATTAAACATAGGCATAGTATGGGGCACATCCCCCATCTGTGCTATGTTTCATAGGATGACACGGTCCATCACATCCCACTCATCATCTGACATTCCCAATCCAAGCAACATACTCAAATTACTCCCACTACGGAAGTCCCTCAAGTGAATATCCCTTTGCACACCACAACATGACAACAAAACATAATGTTAGAACACTACACAAGTCCAAACACACTCATTTATCATATTAATATACATTACACATATAATTTTCACCATTCTAGACCACCTACACACTTTTCTGACCAGGGTGCCCTAGATGCAGGATTGGAGCACCCAAGAGCAGGACACAAGCACCTGAATTTGGGTGCTCTTATCCCAAGGGTCACTAGTGCCCTCACCACTATTGTCTAAGTCTAAAACACTAAGAAAATTAAAATTCTCAAATTTATAAAAATTCAATAAATATGACTATTACACCATACATTTTTTGAAAAACAATGCACTTAGCAATTTTGTGGTCATTCGCATGATGCTACGGCGGTCACCACCCTCTCGAACCAACTAGGATGCACTACTCTCACTTGTGGTACATTTTCACTCACTTCGAGTTCAATCTCAAAATCACACAAACAAAAAATGAAGTGACTAAACACTTTTTCACTCCACTACTTATACTTACTTTCTCACCTACTTTACTATAGTCATTATTTCACACTTATTCACCCAACTAATACACACCACATCATTTTTATCATACCTTGAGAATTTCTACTCAAATTTACACCCCGTTTGTGGCATTCTTTCTAAAATTCTTCCTACCTCCATAACATACACATTATGCATGCATTACCTCTCATTGACGTCATCTTCCATCCAATTACTACACATTTTCATAATTTCTATCACTTTCTATCTATTTCATGCTTACTTTAGGCTTAGTGTTTTCTCTTCTCATCACTTCCCCTTTCGCCAAAAGGGGGTACATATCATTGAGGTCATCCTATAATTCTCTTTATATCACCACATGTTTAAAACACTACTGATGTGATAATTCCAAAACATTTACTAACTCACTATGTGATATTTCACCATTAATTCCCCTTAATTACCTAATTTGGGGAAACAAAAATATATATTTTCTATGTGGCATTACATCACTTACCCCTAATGACCTAACCTAGGGGAAACAAGCAAGAAAAAAAATCTTTCCATGCTATCATCCATGTATTTCTATCAATTCCCCTTCTTAATGACCTAATATGGGGGCAACTAGCATAAAACCTCTCCACGAGTAACCAATCAAAATCTCTAACAATCGAAATCATATCATCACTACAAATTTAACACAATTGACCTCCCAGATGACCTAACTTGGGAGTTACATGCGACCTCCTAGATGACATAACTTAGGAGATTACATTCATTTCTTTCTCAGATGACCTAACTTGGGAAGCTATTCTACATTTCATGTTTACTTCTAGATGACCTAAATTGAAAGCCATCAAACATCTCATGTTTTCTTCCAAATGACTTAACATGGAAGCCATCATATTACAGAGACACCTGTGTAGTAGGGTCAAGAGTGTCTTTCCTATACCACGCATATATGGATAAGTTGTTTGATCAAAATTGTCTAGATCTAGAAACCAAAAATGTTTTATTTGATTCCATCTGCAGTGGTTAGATCTTGAAGATGTAGTTAGATATTGGATAGTAACACACTTTTCTCCCTACACTCTTCCTCTGGTGGCATGACACCCAAATCCTCTGGTTGTTTATTTGTATACATGTGTTTGGGTCGAGAACTGATCACTCCCTTCCCCATCTTATCGTCATCATACGCATTTGAAATCATCTAACATTACAATCATCACTCTCATTTAGTACACTTCATCACAACATTGCACTTTTTTCTACGTTGCATGGATCAACACGTTGATCCATGGTTTGGCATGATATATGGTTATTTCAACACACGTTTACTACCACATTTGTGTGTTCTACTTCTGCAGGGGCTTCTCCAAATTTCTCTCAGGTACATGTCTCTATCTACTTTGAGTTATCGAGATTTCACTCGCCAACATAAAGTGGGAGAAAATGTAGTCACAAAATCATGCACTTACTATTACATTTATACTACTAAATATGTGATTTTATATATGGATCTTGCGTAATGAAAGTATTCGCTAATGACCTCTCCCTTAGTCTTTTCATCAATTAGTCAGTCGTCATCATCATTTTTCTTGCACAGTTATCAGTTTTTTTACATGGTTATGGTCATCTCTCAAGGAGTATCAGGTGTCGTTATTTATTCATTTGTCATCTCTATTCCTTGCATATGGCACCTAGGGTAGTACTAGGGAACCCATGGGAACCCTGGTCCTTAATTTTAGGTGCCTCGGTCCCTGTAACACTTAGGTCTGATTTAATTACTTGAGGTCAGTCTTTTTCATTTTCCCTCTCATTCACCTAGGTACTAGTCGGCATGTTGGGTCATTAGTGTCAAATTTTAGAAAGAGATCCCTATATAAACATAACTTACTCACTATCTTATGGGAGAACTATCTACTATCAACATCTAGCTATCTACTAAGGCAAAGGACTGCACTTGGGAATCATTTACATCTGCATCACACAAGCATAAGGGTAAAGGGTTGTATTCATTCTATTCCATCCACCATTTGCATCTTACATCTAGTTATTGCCCCCTATTTCTACGTAATTGAAGCTAGGGCACCATAGGCACACAATTCCACACACAAGCACACAAAACTACATTGGGTCTGGAATATAGTGTATCACTTAGTTAGAAGTCCACCATCATGGAAGCTAAGGTCAGTCTAACCCCTTCATTTGCATATTTATTTTTTAGGGATTTGATGTTTTGTATGGAGTTTTTCAGGTAGATCTTCATCATAAATTCATGATGACATAAGCGAAGGTAGTGTGATAACTAAGTGAAAAATACAAATATATTGTGAAGATCTAAAGACACTACCAAATTCAAATTTTGATCTTTTCTGCAGACCAGAGCACCCAAACTAAAGACCGGGGCACCCAGATGTGCCCCAGTCCTCTCCTAGGTGCCCCAGTCCAGTCAGATCTCCAATTGCTAGTAATACCTTCACACTCTGCTCCATTTGCATATCAAGTTGTTCAAGTCTAGCACACAATGAGGTAAGTCATTTTCAGGTTAGTATCATATCCCTTATATTTCATTCATTTCATTTTAATATCAAATAAAATTAATTAGCATCAGTATTTCAATTTATATCATTTACTTCATCTTTGTACCTACTTAGATTAACTTAGAATATAAGTCTTTATTTTCATATTTTAGTTAATCACCAAGACACCATTGAAATAATTTTGTGCATCGAAAAAAAAGAATTTGGTGAAAGTGGTAAGATGGAGATATTAAATGAGAGTTTACTATAAAATTATCATCATCAGTTTCAAGAAGAGTAAAATCCAATCCTTGTGGTTAGAATAAAATAAGAAAGACTCGATTATGAATAGGAAAAAAGGATGTTGGACCTATCATCATGAATACTCCCACACTATAGTGATTTCACTCAATCTAGTGACTATACCCTACTAGATTGAGGGGGGGTGAGTCAGTCATACAAATTTATTATTAAATTTCAGATTTTCTTATCAAACCATAAACCATTCATATATTCATTAATGTGTGCAAAGCATCATACGACATTCATTCAAATAACCATGAACAAGAGAGAGAACACCATAACATAAATTATAAGTGGGAAACCCTCAAGGGGAAGAAAACCCATTTAAACTTCTGATTATATTACTCAAATTAAAATTATTTAGTGAAGCACCAACTTCACAAGGATCACCAATCCCTAGTTTAGTAGAGCACCAACCCTACAAAGAGCATCGACCCCTAGTTTAGTGAAGCACCAACTCCACAAGGAGGCTAAAACCACATAAGATTATCAAGCACGCATTAAAACACATTTGAATGAATATATATGATGTCTTGTTTCTGCAAAAATTTATGGATATCACCAATTCAGCTCACACACCTTCAAACCCTTATTCAAACCCTCATACACCTAGCTCACTTTATCTCTTTCTTTCTTCAATTGTCTTGGTCTCAAACTTACACACACTCTCTAAAAAACTATACAACCTGTCACACACTCTATCAAATCTCAAATCATGCCTTCATACCTATTACTCACTCACACTTGGTTCGTACTTTTTCCCTCTCAAATAACTAGTTCAAAGTTGAACACAAACCCTTTCTTTATACCCTTCTCAACTCAAAAACATAAAGAAATTTGGTATACCTCATTTATTTTAACCTATAAAAATTATAAGCATCCCAATATATTCATTAAAACATTCTAATTGGACCCATATAAGTCGGCCATGCCTAAAACCAACAAATATGCACAAAACTAGCTCAAAACCCCATCAACTGGATGAGCTAAAACCAAAAATGCCAAAACCATGATTATTCAAGCTCAAAAATTCATAAAACATGTTTAATAATATATAAAAACATCATCCATGGTTGTTAATTATCTTACACTAATCAAATAATTCATAAGACAAGCCAAAAGGCTCATATCCTTCACCAAACAATTATTTCTAACACCTTGTCTTCACCTTTGGACCTCAAGAACATACCAAAACACCTCAACTATGAAATTTCACCACTAATTTTAATCCTTTGGACCTTTATATCACATCCATGCATGTTAGATCTCATGACACATCCATATGTGCAAACAACACTTGTTTTCCTCTTCACCAAATCAAAGTGCCTAGAAAGTAGTTTTACAAAATCAACTGGTTTTCACCCTTTATGCCACTTCTAATACCTCAAAATTCCTTCACTAGGAATAAAAATCATTCATATTCACTCTCCAACTAATAACAAACATTGACTCATTCATCTTATGCATCTTCTAACTCATTCTTTCAGCAAAATCAATCCTATCTTGGAGAACCAACAATATTCTTCTCCACAAATCAAGTTGGATGACCCATCAAATATTATAACTAAGAGAAAAACATTATACCATTATAAATACCTATGAATCATATATCCATAACATATTATATTTCCTTCCAACTCTAATTGTAAGGCCTTCAACTAATACCATCTTTAAAAACTTCCCCAAAATTGTCTTATGACCAGTCAACATAAATAGGGCACACTTTTCCATTCAGAAGCATCACCATGGTCTAAAACCATCATTTAAATTAATAAAAACTCCCATTTTAAAAAATGTCAATTTATTTTGCAACTCCTTTGGATAACTGTGTCCAAAAATGAACTTCTTCATAAACATGCATGTTTGAGTGGGGTCCACTCATCACCACATGCACTATCATACCTTTCTGGAAACTAAGAGGATTCCTAAACATAATTAAATCATCATAATATCAAAAACCAATCAATTGTAGACACTTATGAATCAAATCTCTCCTACTGCTTTCAAGCTAGGGCTTCAAGCACACAAAAGGTTGTTTACCTTCTTAACATTTGTTCATAAAACTATGACAATGAAATGACCTCATTATTTTTTTGAAACATTATTAGTTAAAATTTAATATCATACATGAAATCCACAAGATCCCATGTAAATCACATAATTCAGGGTGAGCATCAAAAGGTGCAAATCGAACTAGAAAACACTCTCTTTTGGACCCTATTTCACAAAAAACATCATAACTTGCAAAATATTCTTCAAAATTACTCCAAATTTTTCTCACGCCTGTAGGAAACACCTTTTCATAATATAAAACCATCATCATATCTCAAATAGGTCTCCATCTTCTCATACCATCTCATTTTGATGACTAGCCCTTAAGGTTTTGCATGGTTTAAGCTAGGGTCAACTAAAACAACACTGTAACTCATCAAGAAACCTCTTTTAAAAGGTCATAAAAACCATAATACATTATAAATCACTCACCTACATGCATCCATGAGGTCGTGTGTCTCTAAAAATCAGCCTCATGCCTCTAAGCACTTCGAATTATTCTAAATGAGCACTTGAATCTAACTATTCAACTTGTAAATGCTCCCTAAAACTCATGTGAGTGCCTAAACACTTACGAAAAAATTATCTCCATTCTTCCAAAAATCTCCTCACGCCACCAAGAAACTCCAACCAACATGCTCCATCACCTAGGCTAGCTAGGTCACCTGACTTGGCTTGCTAGACCAAGTCAATCTCATTGAATCAACTCATGCCATCATATCAACACCTGGAACTCCATGACACCATCATACTGAGCATCCTTTGACACTACTCCATCTATCCCTTTGTCATTAATGAACTTTTACATCAATGGAAATTCCTAGAACTCAACATGCCAACAACCCTTGGTAGTACATTGTTGTTCACTCTTGGCTCCCAAGACGTGATTTGTCTTCTAGCATGCATGATAGAACTTTGAAATCTCATTTATTTCCTTTTAGGTCCATAACAATCCCTAGAAACATGAAAAACTTCATTAAAACTAAAACATACAACTTCTCTTCTCCCCTTGTAGCCCTCATTACCACAATTCTGACTTGAAGATTCATATAAACAATACCTAGCAACATGGCCTTTCTCATGATAGTTGTAGCAAAACACATTCTTTGCTTGCTCACTCCTACTATCCCTCTAAAGGTTATCATCTCTTGCATACCTCCTGCACTCCTTTTCCCTATGACTAAATCCATTACAAGTAAAATAATAACCATTGAAATATCTTTCATACCTTGAATAATAAGGTTGCCTAATTGATTTTTTCTTCACATTGTCTTTGGTAAAAGTATCCTTCTTTCCTTCCTTGATGTTTGGTTCTCCAACCTCCTTGTTTGAAACAAGGTCTTCTATCATTTTTACTTTTCCTTTGATGTCATCACTAAACCCCAAACCTGTCTTGTCACCTGCAGAGTACATATTGCTCAGGATATCATCACGAACCTTGCATATTTTATCAAACTTATGAAATGATGTTTCTTTGCTAGCTGCATCAGATAGCTCACTATTAAGAAGAGTCACTTCTTCTTCCTTATATTGCATGTTTAGAGTCATAATACACATCTCTGTCTCTATATTTCTTATTGTTTTATTAAGCATCTCTGTAATAACCCAATGTTTCTCCTCTAGCTCATGAATTTTGTTTTCATATTCTTTGACCTGGGCCTTTAACTTCTTTACATTCCTCTCAGCATGATTTAACTCAGCTTTAACACATGTCAATTCAGTCTTATAACCATCTTCTTCTTCTTCATCAGATCACGTCTTCTAACCAAACAGTGTTGAAATTTCACTCATGGATTTCATAGCGTATTTCGTCATAAATAAGACCTCATCACAAACTCTTCATGCTCTGATTCTAATTCAGAATCAGATACTCCATCATCAATGCTATTATCCTCATATGAATAACACTCTTCTTTTGTATATAAACTCTTTTTTCTCTTCTTTAATCAGACTTCTTAAAATTCTTCTTACCTTTTCTAAACTTATTAGCCTTCTTTTCATCTTCTCCATCACTTTCTTCATTCTCATCCCTTTGCTTATGAGGACATTTGTTTGCAAAATTCCCTCCCTTACCAAAATTAAAACATTTAAAAGGGATTTTCCCTTTATACTTATATGATCCAACTTTCATTCTTATAGCAATCATGGTAAACAACTCATCATCATCCATCTCATGAGCAACATCATCATCCTTAGTCTTCTTGCCCTTTTTCTTCTTCTCATCCTTGAAGGCTATCTCCTTCTTCACAGGTTTATCACTCTGAATCCTTGTCTCATATGCTATTAGGGTTCCATGTAAATAATCCATTGTTAAGAGAGTCAAATATTTAGCCTCTTCAATAGCAGAAATTTTGGAATCAAATCTAGGGGTAAGAGATCTCAGAAGCTTTTGAAAAACAACTTCTTCCTTCACATCTTCACTTAATCTTTTCATGGTGTTGACAACCTTATCCACCCTAAGATAATATGAAATAATAGGCTCATCATCACTCATATGTAGTCCTTCAAACTGATTTATGAAGGTTTTAATCTTAGTTATCCGTAACTTTGAGTCTCCCTCATATAGGACCTGAATTTTCTCCCACATAGATTTTTTTGATTTACAATGCATCACCTTCACAAGTTTATGTTCAACCAATCCACACATGATGAAATTCATAGCCTTGGAATATTCACCACACAGCTTCTTATATGCATTACTTGTTGGTAGAGTTACAGGAGCAGTATAACCATCTACCATTGATTTCAAAATATCAAACCCTAATGACATGATTTGATTCCTCATCCTTAGACTCCAAAAATCATAGTTCACTCCATCAAACAATGGTGCCTTTCTAGAAGAAGATCCATCCTTCTGACTCACCATTTTTTTGTTTCAAGGATCTCCTTTCACGTGATCAAACTTATTTAAAAGGACCTTCTATGATACCAATTTTTGTAAGCACAATGGACTAAGATGGGGGGTGAATCAGTCCTTCAAAAAGCCTTATACAATTTTAAATTAACCCATGCATTAATGTGATCATAATAATAAGCAACGACCATACACCATAACATAAACAAGGAGTACACAATAACATAAGATGTAAGTGGGAAGCCCTCAAGGGGAAGAAAAACCACTAAAAAAATTAATATTACACACAAAAAATACTCAATTGAATATTGCACATCACAATATATTTATTTAGTGAGGCACCAACCCCATAAGGAGCACCAATCCCTAAACCCTTGTTGATATTACTCAGAACAAGAGAATTACATGAATATTATTCATCACACAATGTTTTTATAAGAAGATCACTAAATATATTCTATAACAACTCAGATAATGGTGACACAAGATTCAACTCCAAACTCCTTCAAACCCTACATCAAACACACCTCCCTCTAGCTCGCTCAAATTTACACTTTCATGACTTGATTTTATCTCAAACCCTTAGACACAAGATATCTAACATTCATCAAACCTTTTCACACTTCCTTGGCTCTGAATATATGACTTCATACATGTTTCACACTCACACTTAGGTCACACTTTTCCCTCTTACTTAGGTAGTTCAAATTTAAACTCAAACATGCACTTTATACCCTTCTCAACTTAAAAAAATGAAAAAATTCAGTATTAATCATTTATATCAACCAATTCCTCTTAAAAACATCCTAATACATTCATAAAAACATTCATAATGGACCCGTGTAGGTATTTCATGCTCAAACACACTAAACAAGCTCAAAAACAACTCAAAACCCCATCAGCTGGATGACCAAAAACCACAAAGCTTGTCACCATGATTATTCAAGCTCCAAAATTCATCACACATGTAAAATATGACATAAAAACATCATCCATGGTAGTTAATTAACTTTTAAAAATCAAATTATTCATAACACTACCAAGAAGGCTCATATCCTTCTCAAAACAGTTATTTCCAGGAACTTGTCTTCACATTTGGTCTTCAAGATCACCCAATAACACCTCAACTATGGCATGTAACCAATCATTAGAATCCCCCTAACTTTTATATCACATCCATGTTTTCTAGATCTCATTAAACATCCATACATGCAAACCACACCATCTTTCCTCCTCACCAAACTAAGTTGTCCAAAAAGAAGCTTTAGAAACACAATTGGTTTATACCCTTGATGCCACTTTCAAGACCCCAAAATTATTTCACTAGGAACAAAATTCATTCCTCTTTCACCTCAAACAAATATCAAGCATCAAGAAATCCATCTCATGCATCTTCTACCTCCATCTTTCAGCAAAAGTAATCTTGTCCTAAAAAACAACCAACCTTACTCTTCACAAATTGAGTTGGATAACCTATCAAAACTTGTCATCATAATACAAACTATATACCATTGGAAATCCCTCTAAATATTATTTCCATAAAATATTACATTTTATTACAACTCTAAGTGGAAGGCCTTCAACCAGGTCCATCTCTGAAACTACTCCAGAACTGCCACATAACTGCCTTAGGGCCAGTCTTCCTAATATAGGGCACAATTTTCCATTTATAATCTCAACCATGATCTTAAACTATCATGTAAATAAATTATAACTCCCAGGATGAAAACAATTTCAATTTATATCACACCTTCTTTGGAAAAAATTTCCACAAACTGAACTTCTTCAGAAACTTTCATGTTTGAGTGGGGTCAACAAATCACCACATACTCTAATATAATTTTATGGAAATTTAGAGGAGTCCTATACAACATAAAATCATCATACTAGAAAAAAAACTTTGTTTTTGGGACCTACAATGAAAATATCTCCTTCCACTTTTGAGTTAGGGTTTTGAACTCATTAAAAGCAATTTATCTTCTTGATATTCGTTCATAAAAATGTGATGATGAAATGACCTCATTATTTTTTTGAAATTATCTTATCTCAATGAAAAATCATCCTTGAAATCCACAAGGTCCCATACAAAGTAAACAATTCATGGTGGGCATCAAAAGTTGCAACTCAAGCTAGAAATCACCTTCTTCTCAACCTTGTTTCATCTAAAACATTATAAATTACAAAATATTAATCATGGAAACCTGAAATTTTTCCCACATCATCATGACACACCCTATTAATATCTCTAATAATAATCATGTCACAAATATCTCTACATCTTCTCAACTAATCTCATTTGCATGACTAACCCTTAGGGTTTTGCATGGTTTAGGCTAGGGCCACCTAAACCAACACTAAACTCATCATGAAACTCTCAAAACTGCATCTACATGATGAAAAAAATATAACATGCATCCATAAGTTTTCTTAAGGGCACACACATACCTATAAGTGCCTATCAGCCTAATTAGGCGTCAAAACACTAAGATGAGGCCTAGCATGCACCATGACCAAGTAGACTAACACCATATATTTTCTTCCCAACTCTCCAAAAGGACCTAATAACCTTGAGACATAATGTCTCACTCACCTACCTGACTCTGTGATCTCACATGGCTTTGTACCTCCTCATTTGGTCTCCAAGCACCTAGACTAGGTCTAGATGAGCACATATTGTTATGTTGTGGAGCCTATTTTCATATGTGGAAGTGTTGAAGACTATACACTAAAATTATTGTATAATATCAACAATTTTTTCTTTGGGGTTCAGGGTGGGTCGGGCCCCAAGCGAGGGTGCAAGGGCGGTAGCCCCCACTAGCACGGGTTCCAGGATGCAGTCCCCAATATTTTTTTAGCTTCCAAAGACATGCCTGATACCTTGAAAAACATGCTCTTCTCATATGGGCAGTATTTTGACCAATATTTTTATGGGCCAGTTTTGACCCATGATTTTGGTACCCAAGGTATTGTAAAATTACTTAATCGGTTGCCTATTGATGTGCTTTTATGCATATGGTAGGTGAGACATATCATTGTAGATGTGTGTGATTTCAAGTGTGAATTCAAGAGAGTTTTTTTAGCACAAATTCAAACATATCTAGGTATTGTATTGAGAGAAAGAGGTGGTTTGTAATAAAACCTAAACAAGTGATTCTTTGTGGACATAGCCCAAATTGGTTGAACCATGTTAAATATTGTCACTATGTTGTGTTCTTTTATTTTCTGCACTTTTATTTCATATCTATGATATTTTTATGCATATTAGTTTCTACTATTACGATTATGTGTGGGATTGTTCCACATATTTTATCCCTTATTTCCTAACACCTGTAACTTTCAATATGTACCTACACTCTAAAACTCATTTGAGTTCCTAAACACTCTCAAAGCATGTTATCCATGCTACTACTATGCTCCTCAAGCCACCAAGCAACATAAACCATCATGCACCATCACCTAGGATAGCTAAGTCACATGCATAGGCTTGTAAGACCAATTCAATCTCTCTGAATCAACTCATGCCATCATGAAATAACCTAAAAATCCATTTCATCATCCTTCTAAGCATGTTTTGAAACTTCTCCATCATCCTCTTTGTCATTAATGATATTTTACATTAATGAGAACACCTAGAACTCAACATTTCAACAATCAGAGGGAATTTGTTGGTGATCATAATCTTGACACGTGATCCTTGTGGACTTAAGATTCTCGATTTCTAATATCCAAATGTCTTGATGAAATTGAGGGAAGCATTACAAGTGTTAATACCTTGATTTATGAGGGATATATTAACTATAGTATGACCAATTTGAATAGAAATGAATAGGGGAGAATCATCTACATGAAAGATAATATCATCGAGAATCATGACATCAAGAGGGAACTAAATGCATGAAGACTTATAAGTGGAAAGATCTGATTGAATGGATAGCTCTTCACATTGGCATATGATATCTCTTCAGAACCATGTTAGGTAGGATTCAACCCCAAAGTAGGTGAAAGAAGAATATTCATAGAAAAGAGGGTTGAAAAGAGGCACGCATGGTGCTTAGGTGAGGTTTGAATAAGCTCGAGAAATGGGATTTGACTTGGGAGGTTACATATTTTGGCAAAGGGGGTCCCAATATTTAGGAATGAACTATGCAATAATCTAAACCTATGGGATGTCATTATAGATAAGTTTTAAATGTTTGGGTCTTGTATATTTCTCAATATTTTTAGTTTTTCTAATATTTCTATGGGATCAACCATGGTAGAAGAATTTTCATAGGGACCGATGACATAGGGAACAAAAATCATAAGTTCATATAGGATCAATCATGTTGATTAATAAAATATGGAAATAAATTCCTCAATCCAATTTTTATATAATAGTAAATAAATAAACAATTAAGTACAAAATAGACCCAAGTAAATTAAGCAATTAAGTATTGAAACCCTAGTTGCAAAGAGGAGATAAGATGAGTTACTTGTTTCACAATTAATCATTGATTGTGTTGAAATAATGACTAGGTGAACATAAAGGGAAAAATATAACACAAAGGCTCATAAAAATGTGTGAGTTGACGATCTGCATGGACTGTGGTAACTGGAAAGGGGCAAGGGTTCCTACGGGTGCCTTGGACCTACTCTAGGTGCATGTAACTGCTAAAACCCTTATAAAACCTCCTTCACATGGTCGCAAGATGTTCATTTTCCTTCATCTTTGGTTGCTAGTATGTCACACAATGATCATTGATGTTGTTGATAACCTACAATGAAATAATGACCTATAAAACCCTCAAGAGTGCATCAAATCCCAAAAAGAAAATAATCAAAATGAGGGGTCAGACTATCCTTAGCTGTAAAATGAGTGAACTTATGACTAATTTTTGCACTATATTTTAGAGATAATGTAGTTCTAGGTGTGTGTGTGTGTGTGTGTGTGTGTGTGTGTGGAATTATGCCCTGGGTGGCTCTTATGTGTGTATTACTTGATAGCGAGCAAGTAGTTAGATGTAAATAAATGTAATAGATGTGTTCATAGATTAGAATGAACTTCCCCTCCTATGAAGTGTATGCAGAATAATGCAGTCCCTTTCCCTTAAATGAATGCTAGAATGGATGCTTAAATGCTCTTGAATAGCCTTTGGATGCAACCTTAGGTGGTGATAGTTAATTCTTAGTACTTGTTCCCTTATTATGATCACATAACTTTATATTTATATGATTCCTTTACTTAAATTTTGTAATTAACCCCGAAAAGGCCGACTACCAAAAAGATAATATGCTTAAATGGCTAGAAAGGACCCAAAATATGTGAACAAAGTACAAAGAGGTTAGGGGCACCCAGAGGGGATGGGGGTTCCTGGTACTGGCGTCCTGGTTGGGTGTTGGTATCCGGGATGATAAAGGTCAAGGTGTGAAAAGATAGACTGGTCTAGAAAGAGTGTAAGACCAATAGTGACAACAAAAAGAAATCAAAGATGGTCAAAGAAATGGGTTAATTATTACTTTTTCTTACTTAGGAATTATATGAATAGTAATATGTAATTATGACTAGATCTATACCCAAAGTGCATGATTTTGTGTCTACACATGTAGGTGCATGAGTTTCAATGGTGTCTAAAGATGTTGAGGAATCTATAGAAAAGATCAATCATGAATGGGAATTCACATAGGGGATGATGGCATTGATTTGGAAAATAGAATTGGGATTTTTTGTTTGTTTATTGATGGTTGGCTTGGAGACATGGATAGATGATTATGTAAGTTTTGAGCTAAGGATAAGAAGGGTATATAGGTTCAATGAAAGAAATAATAAATTTAACACCTTGCATGTTATCCATGTTTTTTTGTAAATGTTCTAATAAAAGGATATGAATTATAAACATCATGGGCGAATGTGTTATTATTTTAAGTAGGAGTTGGAATAAATTGGTAAAATTTAGAGTATTAAAAGATTGAGTCATTATAAACTTTAAGATATGTGTTGGCTTGATGAACCACCTCATGTTGATCAAAATGTTGGAATTTATCACGTGCCTTGATAACTTCATCTAACTACTCCCAAGTAATGGATTCATTATTGAAGTTAGTACCAAGGAGGAATATGTAGGTGAAGGATCAAAGGGAAAAAAATATTTTCATGAGTGACCCCAATTGGAATTCCAAAATAAAAAAATTCATCATGTCATCGAGGAAGACGTTAAGAAGGGTCTATAACCATCATGAAGGTTAGACATTGTTTCATCCCCTCCTTAGACAAAGGTTGATGATGATCATTATGGCAATAATAATGGGAGTGAGAACCTCATTATGGTTTAGGAGTGGAATTATCAATTCTACGGATGGTCCTATTACAATAACTGCCTTGAGAAAGAGTGTATGTGACTCCTTCATCAGTGGAATTATTTTTTCAAATACAAATGAGAATGTGTACAATATTGGGTAGTCATTGTTGGGGGGGAGGATTTTCATATTCCATCACGACATAGTCTTGGTTTTTATCATGTTTGAATACTTCTTCTAATCTAGTAGGAGAGTGATTTAACAAAAATATAATTTTATCAAACCCTAATTGCAGAGTAACTCAATGTAAACTATGATATAAAACTGCTAGATACAATTTGACACAAGAAATAAGTGAATAAAACATGAAACCCCGAGTGCAAGAGAGAGGAAAGGACTTAGCTGATTTATGCTTTTCCTTTAACTGATCTGGAATGGGGAAACTAATGAACAAAGAGGGAATACCTTCTTAATTGTGTACTGTAAAATCTAGGATTGTCATATAAGGCCATACTAAGGTGTTTGGGTTGGGGAGAGGGTGCCTGGGTACCAAATACCTCTACTGGGCACATGTGACTGTGCAGAAGCTCAGAATCTAATTTCTGGAGTGTCAAAAGAGTGTCACTAATATTCCTTTTTGGTTTCCTGTATGTCACACCTTGATCACTGAATATTCCTGTAACCTACAAAATAGATGTTCACCTGTAAAACGCACAAAACTGCATCAAATACAAAAAATAAATATGCAATATAGGGATTCAGACTGACCTCAGTAGTCACCCGACTGAGTGAACTTACGAATGAGCATTGCATTACATCTCAGACTCCATGTAATTCTTGTGAGTGTGTGAAATTGTTCCCTAGGAAGCCCTGATGCAAGATGCACTAGATATTGGGCTATATTTTCTAGATAAATTCAAATATGTGTATGGAATATAATTAACTTCCCCTTCCTATGATATGTATGCAAAAAATTAACTCCCTTTTCCCTTGTATAGATGTTAGATGGAAGTCTTTGAATTCTGTATTTATATGATTTCCTTGTTTGAATTTCATAATTGACAACTAGAAGGCTGACCCATAAGAAAATAAGAGGCCCAAAATATAAAAGAGGCCCAAAAAAAGTGAGTAAGGTAGAAAGAATCCAGGGGCATCCAGAGGGGACAAGGGCGCCTAAGCATCGATGCCTTGGTTAGGCACTGGTGTTCGAAGTCATAAAAGATAAGAAAGTAAAGTTATGATTAGGTTGCATGGTGTGTAAGACCAAATAAAAAATAAGAAACACATACAAAAGGCCACAGATAGTTGTCAATTACTAGTTTTCACGTTTAGGAATCATGTAAATGCTCGTATACTTTTAGGACCTAGAAATGTACCCAAATGCATGATTGTGTCTGCATTTACACCCACTTTATGTTGTTGATTGATAATCGATAACATAAAGTAGTTATAAGATGCGTACCTTTTTTTGCTATAGAATGTAATGGCAATAGTGTTCATAAGAGACAAGTGAAGCGTGGAATGAGTGTCAAATGAAGTGTGGAAACTAAGAAAGAGGAAGTGACCCTAGGTGTGAAGCGTATGCATTGATTTCTACATGTTTTTTTCTTGTATTATTGATGTAGAGTTGTTTCTCGTTGTGTATTAAGGATGGACCAGCAAAAGAAGAGAAAAAGAAGTAATCAAAGTTGTGTATTATGAAACTTTGTAAAAGTATGTAAAAGCTTGTAAAAGTGTGTAAAAAGGAAAGTGTGCACCTGATGTATAGAAGTGTAAAAGATAGAAAATGTCTAGAAATTGTTGTGTAGAGTGATTTTTTTGGGCAATCTTGTGCCAAGAGTGAGTTTTTTGAGTGATCTCATACCAAAAGCATATTTTTTTTGATGATCTCATGCCAAGTATGAGTTTTTTGGGTGATCTCACACCACTACAAAAGAGTGTTAGGGAGAGAGGTCTAGTTTTACTCTCCATCCATGATTGTTTCCCAATTAAGCACCATTGCAGATGGTACGTCCCTATTTTTTTCTTATTGTTTTGAATTAGTTATGATTTGTACTAATTGTAGGAGATTGCATGCATTATATATTCTAAGTCCAAGGCATGATATTGTAAAATTTCCCTTTAAACTATTGTAAATTGTGTTGATATGATAAAGTGACTATGCATGCCCTCATAACATAGGCACCCAGGGGAGGACACGAGCACCCAGACGCTATTGTTTGATGTTGGGTGTTAGTGCATATGATGTGTTGAGGACCCAAGTCAAATTTTGGGCCATTCTATGACTGTATTTTTGCTTTGTTC
This sequence comes from Taxus chinensis, assembly GCA_019776745.2. Taxonomy (NCBI): domain Eukaryota; kingdom Viridiplantae; phylum Streptophyta; class Pinopsida; order Cupressales; family Taxaceae; genus Taxus; species Taxus chinensis. The sequence continues at coordinate 733,304,953 of CM034150.1, forward strand.
TTGTATTTTTCAGGCATGTACTATGGCTCTGAGTTGTTGTATCACCCAATGTATGCCCCCCTCATTTGGAGTTTATGTGACACTGAGAAGAACATGCGGTCCAAAGATAGGACCTGAAACTAATCAAAAGTGGATACCTTGCAGGGGGAGGGGATGTACATGGTAGAAACCAAGGCACATGCAAGCAAGATGGATAAAAATATGTATTAGTGAAATCAAAGCAAGTATGTACATAGAAGACAATGTAACAATAAAGCAAGAAAACAACATAAACTATGAAAATTAGGCTTGAAACATGGGACATCACTCAAAATGTCACAAAATAATCAGGGCCGAAGCGGCCAAAAGTATATAGTGTGCATACAATACAAATGGCATAGCCCACAAACAATAGCATATAATTGTAGACAGTGTCAAGCAAAATTGTAACAAACAAACATGGTGGCATATAGTCCTGCAAAGAAAATATTTCACATGAAGCACCTGTTAGCATGTTATAAAGATATAAAGTATTTCAATGCATGTGTGTATCCATGAAACAAGTAGTGTGCTAATAAGAATAGGAAATAATATGTAATGAAATGATAGCACTTGTAATGTGTGAGAAAGTAGATGCCCCCATGAACCTTGGTAGGATTGTTAAGAGGTACAATTCCAAGCATCATTGCAGTGTGGAAATGTCTGTAAGAGATATACATTCACAACTAAAGACTAAGTGAACACGCATGTGTATATAGAAAAGATATTGACATACTAAGTATCCGTCTAGCATGGAAAACAAAGTGTACATGTAAGTATAAGAAAGAAAGATTATGTGCAACCAAGACTCAATATATGAAAATGATGCATATGAGTGATGTGGAATGGTATGTAAGATGTGAATGTGATAGGAGCAATGTGACCCCAGCGATGAGGATGAGTGTGAGATGAGGTTCATTTATAAAAGACCTCTCAACAGTCAAGAATGAACCATAGAACAACATGTGCATCATTGGGAAATGGTTTGAAAGAGAGATGCTAGAAAGATGTATCATGAAGAAAATAGCATGAAGAGTGAATGGGGTGAGGTTCATTTCATATTTAGACCCTCAATAGTCAAGTATAAACCATGGAACTATAGTGTGCCATAGGGTAATGACGATACAAGATGTGTATCAAATTTGTGTAAGACTGCTTAGGAAATATTAGACATTAAGCATGAAGTGTCAAGTGTAATAGTAGACATTAGAGACAATTGATAGTGATGAAAGCAGGAGAGAAAGCTATGATGCCCCCAAGTTTTTCAAGAGATGGGGATCTATGGAAATTTTTTAAATGTGTCCCATAGCCATCAAGTGTAACGAATAGTTTGTTTGAAAAAAGTGATTGGTTGTTGAAGTGGAGGGTGGATAGTGACCCTGAATGGTGGTGGATTATTTGGGATTGATAACACCGCAAAATACATGTTAGGAGAAGAGGATGGACTGATTTTGAGATGTGGGTGATTATTTTGACTTGGTAATGTTGTAGATGACTTAGTAGGAGGAGGAGGTTGGACCTTGAGAGGTGATTTTGAGAGGAAGTTGCTTAGGTGGCTCTTGAGTTACTGTAGAAGGAACATTAGTAACTGATAATAAGATGCTCATTAAACATAGATGAATCAAATTTAGGAACCCATTTGGATGTAGCAATTGTAGATGAACATGTAGCAATATGTTCATGCATAAAATGAGATAAGACCATAATGCTTAAGGTGGCCAATTTTTCTTTTAGAGCATACCAATCATTGTCATTATGTCCATTAATTTGATGATAATTACAATATGGATGACCTTGATATTGTGCAAGTCCACTAAGGAGGTATAGTAATGAGTAGATGGCAAGTTGATCAATTGATGAGTGAGGAGATGAGGAATAATATATCATGTTCTTAGCATTGTGATCAAACTTGAGAGGTGGGGAGTGGTAAGACTTGAGGTTCACTTATATGAGCACATGTAGAAGACATAGAATTAGGATGAGGATGATGAGATGTAGAAGGAGAACTAGCATGAGCTTGAGAAGCATCCTTGAGATGTTGGATTTCATATTTGAGAGATGTAATTTTGTTACCATAGCTTAAATTTTATCTTGAAATAAAGAATGTAAAACTTGGATGGACTCTATGATAGGTTGATTAGATGGAGGATTAGGACCAATAGAGTCATTAGATAGATGATCAAAAATGGCACTTACTTAAGCGGGTAACATATTGCTAGGGAGATACATAGTGTGTAGGGTTTTTAGGAGAACAACCTTGCAATTGGGATGCATTTGAAGCAATTGATGCAATCATGCTTGAGAAACCTTTGGAGCCATGAAAAAAAGAGAGGGATCCATGAGTATTCAAAGTACGGTTCACCAAATGATTACAAAAATAGAATTTTGTTAAACCCTAATTGCATAGTAACTCAATGTAAATATGATACATAGTTGTTAGATACAATTTGACATAAGCAATAAGCTAATAAAATATGAAACCCTAAGTGCAAGAGAGAGAGGAAATGACTTAGATGATTTGCGTTTGATCTTAGAACTAATCTAGACTGGGGAAAGTGATGAACAAAGATGGAAGAACCATTGTAAATATGCACTATAAATTATGGGACTGTCAGATAAGGTTGGACTAGGGTGCTTGGGCTAGGGTGAGGGAACTTGGGTGCCAGATACCTCTACTGGGCGTCTATGACTATGTAGGAGCTCAGAATTTGATTTCTAAAGTGTCGCAAGATTGTTGCAAATATTCCTTATTGGTCACATGTATGTCACACCTTGATCGTTGAATATGTCCTTGTAACCTACAAAAGAGATGTTCACCTATAAAACCCACAAAATAACATTAAATCTAAAAAAATAAAGATGTCAATATGAGGAGTCAGACTAACCCCGATGATCACTCGACTCAGTGAACTTACAACCAAGTGTTGCACTACATATCAAACTCTGTGTAGTTCTTGTGAGTGTGTGAAAATTGTGCCCTAGGAAGCCCTTGTGCAAAATGCACTAGATAGCAGGCTAGATTTGCTAGATAAATGCAAATGTTTGTGTGGAATAGAATGAACTTCCCCTTCCTATGTTGTGTATGCATAAAAATGCAGTCCCTTGTCCCTTATATGGATGTTAAATGGAAGCATTTGAGTAATTTGGATGCCTTTGGATGTAAGCTTAGGTGATAGTAGTAATGCTTAAAGCTTGGTCCTTTATTTTGGTCACATAGTTATGTATTTAAATGATTCCCTTGGTTGAATTTCGTAATTGAAAATTGGAAGGCCGACCCATAAGAAAATAAGATGCCCAAAAGATAAAATAGGTCCCAAAAAGAGCGAGTAGGGTAGAAATAGGTCAGGGGCACCCAAAGGGGATAAGGGCACCTAAGCGCTAACGTCGTGGCTAGGAATTAGTGTCTGAAGTCATAAAATATAAGCAAGTAAAGTTCTTATTGGACTGTAGGGTGTGTAAGACCAAATAGAAAATAAGAAACACAGACAAAAGGCCAAAGATAGTTGTCAATTACTAGTTTTCTCACTTAGGAATCATGTAATTTCTAGTGCTTTTAGGACCTAGAAATGTACCCAAATGCGTGATTTTGTGTGTATGGAGAGAAGGATCTCACCTTTTATTGAAGGAAAGAATTATGGGTTCCAAAGAATATTTAAAATAGAATCTTGTTAGTCATGTTGTGTTCATCCTTAATGGATAAGGTTTTCCATATTTTGATGAAATCTTGCAAAAAATATTTTTTATCTTCTTTACAGTTAATGAAAGTATTAATGTTGTTTTTAGGAAGATCATGGTATTGGAATTCATTTACTAGGGAAATAACTAAGAGTTAAATCTTGATAATATATTTTCCTAGAATAGTATGATACCAATCTAGAACATTTCATGTGAGTGTGTTTTCAAATATCTTGGTCACTACATAGGAATTTTCTTTGACCCAATCCTTGTAAAGTTTATCAAAGGCTTTGATGTGAAGGGTACATGTTGTCACTTGAAATTGCACCCTATTTGAAGCTAGTATCAATACCTCAATGGAACATTGATTAACCTTTAAAGTATGGGGCAATGTCTCCTTTAAGGTCAATCTCCATAGGAAAGGTTGGTTCCTTTAATTCTAGTTCATTGTAACTAATCTAACCAACACTATATTCTATTACTAACTAGTTCTAATATAATATTTCCAAGGAACTAGTGTTCAAAAATATTAAATACTACATGAAAGGTAATGTGATGCACCAAACTGAAATTGGATTCTCTCCCTGAGATGAATAATGAGAGTGACAACTGCAAATCCAAGAGGGCATAAACAAGCCACATTCAACTGTACAATTTTTCGAAACACTAATTCTCTGCCCAAATGGACACAAAGTATTTAAATCACGTAAATATAAATCAAACACATCATGTATTTACAAAATAAGAAGGAAAGAACACAAGTTAAAGAGCAGAAGAAGAGCCACAATAACAAGATATAATTGATTAGAATATGCACAATCTTATTATAATAATGGTGAAGGAATTGAGTGCATTGCTCAAAATTCTACAAATCAAAATGTGTGTCCATACTAAAGGGAAACATAACCTCACATTCAAGAGAAGATCCTTTTCAATTAAAACATAGCTACATTTATAGAATAAGAAGAGGGGAGAGAGGAAATCTAAAATCAAGAAGATCACTCTCACATCTTTAACCACCAAGGGAAAAATTAGCATTCAAATGTACAAACCAAGTATAGGTACTATGGATTTACTGTATTATGTAAGTTCATATCATATGAGAAGGGGGGCATAGGATAAATTTTAATGCTAGTTTTTGGAATTGCTCAAAAATTTGCAACTGATCTGGATGCCATTTGATTGAAAAAACGAACTAAAAAGAGCCCAAAAAATTAATACTAAGTGTTACCATATTTTTCCATGCAAGAACGAACTAGGTTATTTTTAAGAAGTTGTTTGTTTTAGGAAAAAAAAAGTTTATTTTTAGCATTTTGCTATTTTTATCATTAGCCAAAAATATCGTGTGCTAGATGGAAATTGGGTGGATGGTAAGAATTGGTATTTTTAGCATTCGATACAAATAGTGAGTTTACAAAATAGAGTGCAATTGCATGCACAAAAGGAATCTTTAAAAAAAGTGAAAGGTATTCTAAAAATAGTATGCAAGGATAATGAAAGAGAGCTGTTAAAATTAGCGCTAAAACAGTGAGTTTTATGCTAAAAATAAGAACTGAAGTGGTGGTCAAAATAGTGAGCTTGTGGCTAGAAATAGTCAAAGATAAAAGCTGCTAAAAATAGCAAGTTAGAAGGGCAGTTTGTGTTTTTTTTAACCACACAAAACATTTTCAGATTTCAGTGCAACCTAAAGCAAGCACAAAAGGACAAAAGAAAAAGCAAACAACAGGTCTAAAAGCCACGCAATAGCAGTAAACAGATTTTTTTTATTGTTTTAAACACTCAACGACATGATAATTTTCAACGCAGCAATGCATTCGAAGATATTATTATTTTATTATTTTAAACACACTTGTATGCATCCAAAGAGTCAAGGGGTGAATAAAATAATATATTTTATTCTTGCATGCACAGCAAGGGTCTAGAATGGAGGGTAGTAGTCTAATAAGACTGATTTTTGTAAAAGAAATCATACATACACACTCTTCCAGTTGTTTTGCTCTAGCAATCCTAGCTTGTACTTACATCTCTAAATAGATTAGCTCCCTTTTTCCTTCTCATATCACTGGTTTTCTGAGTATTCCTTGTGTTTATTAGGGTATTGTATTTCTTTATTGTGGAATTTCTTCCCTATAATGTTGTACCTTGCCTAAACCTTTGAATTATTTTTTACAAATTAACCTAAAAAAAATTTATTAGATAGGGTAAAAATAGGGATTGACTCCTAGAGGCCAATACATGAAAGATTATGTCATGAAAGCACCCAAAAAGGAACAAAAAGAGGAACGTGACCAAAAGGAGTTAAGTAGGCTTAACTCCAAAGCAAAAAGGTCTAGAAACCCAACCAAAGAGAGAAACAAAAACTAAACAACTAAACCAAAAACAGAGATAGTTCGCCAAAAAACCTTTGAAAGTTCAAGAACAAAAACAAAATACATTAATTTTTCTTTTTATTTTTGGAGGGTTTGGCCTTCATGGTCATAGTCTCCTTGTTGTGCTTGAGTTGTAGCTTCTTCTAGGGTGGATCCTCCTCTTCCTTGCTTGTTGTTTCTTCCTTTTTCTTGTCCTCATCCTTGTCTTCTTCTTCAGAGCTGGTGGCACTGGAATATTTTATTTTCCTCTGATCCTCTTCAATTGTTTCAAGATGAGCCCTCATATCATGAACAATATTACACTAGGATTTTGATTTCCCCCGTGATGTTCTTTTGGGCCATGCAAATTTTTTTGGTGGACTCAATGATGTTGAGCATGTCATTCCTAACCACAGAATTTGCCTCCTCCAAAACATGTAACACAGTCTCCAAGTACTACACTTTTTTCTTCAAGTCCTTGTAGCTTGGCTCTGCTTCCAAGACCATTTTACCTTTTCCTTTTCTGGACCTAGCCTCATGACTCACCAAACTATCCACATTCTCCCCCTCCTCAACTTTTTTATGGCCAAATTTTTCCTCGCATATCTTTGTGAGACATTCAGCCAAAGTAATGTCCTCCTCCTCCTCAATTTAGGGCATAGGTTTAACCGACACAGGTTTACCATTTTGAAACAGAAGGAGAATGATCCCCTCATGGATAGAGGTATCCACCTACCCCTTTGAAAATATTTCACAAATGTAGTCAAAGACAATAAACAGAAAGAAGGGAATACTTAACATTATCTTGTGCCTAAACATATTTAGTAAAGACAAGTGATGGGTATATATATTATGATACTTACCTTCCAAAGTTAAATACTTCATAATGTGGAGGTAGACCTCCTTCCACACCCTAGGAATTCATGACCAGAGTAATGCCATCAATGAAGTAATGTACCCTTTCCTTGCCAATGAAAAAAATGTTAATTTCATGCTCACGCTCTATTCCTATCCTTGAAAATTTTGATCCATTTCATATCCATACCAGTAATCCGAACAATGGCTTCCTCCAAAGTCTCAATTTCCATACCCCTGATCACCACTTTACCATCCTTTCACACCAACCCAAACTCCTGTATGGTAAGTGAAGGATCGTGTCCCTTACAACTTTGTGAAATACTTTCTAAATCCCCCGACACAAAGTAGGTGCCACATCGAAGGGTCGTCCACTATATTACCATGGCTAGATGGTTCCTCCCTGACTCTGTCTCCACCCATGGTTTCCATAATGTTTTTCAAAATCCCAATTAGATGATTTTTGTAAATTTTGGTATTAAAATGACCTTTCCAGAGTGATAAAAATCCCACCACGAGCTTGTTTCCCTGAAAATGAGCCAATTAACCTTTCTCGAGTGAGCTATAATGGAATTATTATGATTTTTAATGGTGTGTGTAATATCATTAATTTTCACGGGGATGATGTCACCTTTATGCCAAAATTTCAAATCATTATAATTGTATCCCTTCATTAGCAAGCCTAAATTTTTGAATGTGTGTGGATCTCTATATTTTATGTATGAAATCGTACATGTGTGTGTCAAATCATTGGTGTATCACCTTAATTTTATATTTCCCACAATCCTTCTCCCTTTTCCTTTTCAATTTTATCAGTTTTAGGTGATTCGCAAGGGAACCAGCCCACTTTGGAGGTTCACCTTAGTCTTAGGTTACCCACAACCTTGAGGTGTTCCAATTTTTTCAACAGAAGAGAGATTTCACACACTAATCTCTATCAAGGCGCACTTCTTGGTGACAACACTAAGATTTCTCTAAAATTTCAATCATACTCTATGAAATTATGCCCAGAAAAAATATCCTTTCATTCATTTTACAAAAATATCATGTGTAGGTGAAAAGGATCCCAAATCAAAATTTATGAGCCAAACATTGAGTCCCAAAACGTAATACAAAACCCAGATCTAAATATAATCATGGGAATTTTGTCCACATTTTAGGCCCAAAATGCACTTGATTGTGACCCAAAAATTCTCTTAATGTGTATTTCTCCTTAATACCTTTTCAAATGTACTAATTTTATCTTATTCAGTGACCTAAATGAAAATATATGAGCATTTAAAGGTTCTCATTATGTTATGCACAATTGACAGCCACAAGGCCATTAAATTTAAGCCCTAAGTCACCCATGCTACATACCAACTCCTCATTGGATCTCAGATTTCACCCCTTTATTCCACATCCTTCATTTCCTTTATGTGTGAATCTTCAAGTGTTGCGCAGTTTTTTGAGTGTTGCGCAATTTTTTTCAAGTGTTGCACAGATTTTTAGGATGTCAAAAAATTTTAGGCTTCCACAGATTTTCAATCTTCTATGGAATTTTCAGTTTTGTGCAAATTTTCAACTATAATGGGGATTTTTAGGCTTCCACAATTTTTTAGGATGCTGTGGGATTTTAGGATGCCATGAAATTTTAGGCTTCCGCAGATTTTTTGTCTTTTGCAAAATTTTCAGTATAGCACGGGTTTTCAAGTGTTGTGCGAATTTTTCAAGTTTTGAGTGGATTTTTAGGATTCCAAAAATTTGTAGGATGCCATATATTTTTTAGGCTTCCACAGAATTTTTTAGTGTTGATGGGGATTTTCTAGAGTAGTGTGAGTCTTCTTGAAAGATTTAGGAGGCAACAAACTAAGCAAGTTTGGAAGAATTTAAGGTTACCTAAGTCTAAAATTTGAAACAAGTTGGTCCAAATAAGCACATGGTCTTATTTGATAACATTTTAGAGACCTCTGGGGGAAATTTTCCTATTAAATGAGTGAATCAGTGGCTTGTATAACCATTGGGCATGGATTCAACATATAACTTGAAAATTTAAGCAATTACACATTCACTCTCCTATGTGTACACCTCTATTGTGAGCTATTAGTGTGGTCAGTAGATTTATTGGAATACATTCATATTGCATCAATATTGTATGTCGGTTTCTCACTTACAACATATCTTAGTGTCATTTCTTGATTGTTACCTCAACTATGCATTCTTTGATCCAGTGATCCTCCTAATATTAGACCTCACTTTGACACGTTGATCCAGGACACCTGTGCATACCCCTTCAAAAACCTGAAAACTCACAGAAATGAAAAATTATAAGAAGAAATCGGGTTAGTTTTTTATCAAGGAAATATATTTCTAACTTGAACCCATTAAATGTTTAACCAAAAGGGAGATTTATCTTGTTTAAAACATGAAATCTATCAAAAGACAAGCCTTTTAACCCTAGAAAGCTCTACAATGATTAAAAATGGACATACAAAGATTAGAAATGATTTCAAAAGGACTATGGGGTTGTCCCACCATGTATGCCAAATGTGTGCAATGAAAATATTAACTATGCTATAAGAAATGAAATTAAGCATCTACATAGCTCCAAAGTAAGTTTAACCTAACTATGTGCCATCAAGATGAGAGCTAAACAAGATAAACTCCTATAATAATGCACGAATCAAACTAACATCATTATATTATCTCTACTTCTCTATGACTGTATAAAAAAATGGACCTAGAAGACCCATATCAATCAAATATGATTGTTTGTTTGGATTCTCAAGCTTTTGAGAATGAAGACCCACCATTAATGGCTTCAAGGCCACATGGTTCTTTTCATTTACTCAAAGTTGAGTTTATGGATGCACTATGTAATGGATGCTAGCTCAAAAATAGAGGAAGAAAATATTTAGATCAAATGTTTAATTAGCTTAAAGCTAATACAAATGAGATCCAAGCTTTCTTAGGCTTGTTTTGGTTTTGTGTTATGTAAAGTTGTAAGGTTTAATGGGTAGGCTTAGCCTTGTATTTATAGTTTTTGGTTTATAAGAGTTTGGAATTTGGATGCATGTGGGACTAAAGGTAAGCCAAAAACCACTTTTATATTAGATTGGGATAAACATGCTTTAGGCTTAGTTAAGATAGGTTTAGGCTAGTTAAGCATGATTAGCGAGTGATTAGATACTCATTGAGAGTAAGTAGTCCGATTAACCATTTGTGACTGATAGATAGTCTATGAAGCCAATAGAAGTGATCTAGAGAGAACTATGGAGGTTCTGAATGGTTGAAAGGAGGAATGTCTAGATAATAAGAGAGATATTAGCCCAATTAGATGATTATAAGAGGAATACGATTGAAAGAGTGTTGTGAATGGGCATCTAAGAATGGAGTGAAGAATGGGGAATTAATGAAGTATCGTTAATTGGTTGATTTAGAGGAAATGCTAAGTGTAAGCATATTTTAGGTGTCTACAATTATGCATGTTACCACTTGATATTTTAGTGTTTCTCCTTCAAGATCTTCTAGATATTCTTCATAGAAGGATTCTATATTTGAGTATTTTTTCCCATACTTGTTGTTTCATAGTTCAATGTTTCTCCTTCAAGAGATTCTAGAGATTATTTGCACATGTGTTTATCATGGAGGTTCTTTCATCTCATGTTTCTTATTTAAAGTGCAGTGTTGCTTCTTAAAAATATTACAACGATTCTATGTAGCAGGGTTATTCATTTCTATAGGATCCACTTCCTTGCGAGCTTTACTTACTGGAAAATGTAAATATGTTTGTGGAATATCACCTTGAAAATCTTGATAGAATTATTTTTGTGTCTCTTGATATATTATAGAGACCCCTCCATCTACTTCTCTAGATCCATTCTCTTTGCTAATTATTGAGCAACATCTTGAGACACGTCCATCAGCTACTCTAAATTTATTATCTTTTCCACTTATTGAGCAACATATTGAGACATTCTTCATCACCTCTTCTTCTAATCATCAGTATTTCAGTGTAGCACCTGACATTCCAAATTGGGATTTAGTATTCACTAATTCCATTATTGACAATAGGATTATTCAGATTTGGTAGTTTTTGGGAGTTCATGAGGCTTCATCTTCTAGGGAGGATAGCTAGTCCTCTCTACTTTTTTCTCTCTATTTCTGAGGGCTTCTCTATGTTCTTGTAGACACCAAATTTGTGTCTTATGACACCCTGTGCCCCGCATCTCATTTCGCAACCTAACCTCACCACTTAAACCTTACACAATTATTTATTAATTACCTTATAATTAATAAATCCACATCTCCAAACCTGCCACCTCATCATGACCTAGCCCTAACCCTAAACTAACCTAATTAAGACCTATAACTTGGTCTACATCCACACCCATGACTAATTACTTCTCACCCACGCCAAAACCAACCTAATCATGACTTGACCAAGCCCACAACTAATCCCTCGGGAGAAAAGGAGGGAAAATTGGCTATTTTACTAAAAATAGCCCACTTTGACTGAAGCGGCATCGGTTCCTACTCGACCGCCGTCGGTTACGTAACCACCATCGATTCCCTATAAATGACCTCCCCCAACCAAAAACAAAGGATCAAAATTCATTTGAAAGATCTGGAATTCACTTGGCAGAGCAAAGACAAGTGAAGAAAAGAGAAGAGTTTGCAGAGAAGGACATCAAGCCCAAGACTGCAACTGAGGAACTAGAGCACAATGACACTCATCCAAGCATTAGGAGAGAAGATAGCTCATTTTTTTTATTGTCAGATCATCCCATCTGAGCCCTGCCTCTGTCATCACAATCCTTGGACATGTATCTTCATCAGGAACTAGTAAGTAGTGTCTTGTATGTTTTTAAATAACATTTATTGAACTTCTTAATCATAGTAATTATAAGTTCACTCCTAGATCTACTACCTGGCAGCACCCCACATCTAATTGTCATTCCTCTACCCTTACATTGCCCCAATAACAGCCCCCACACTCTCTTAGTCTTCTCCATCACCCTATTGCCTATCCCTAATCATTTACCAGCCTTATAAACACCATGACCGCCTTATAGCTTTCCTTCATTGAAAGCCCCTAAATCACTGCCCCTACCGGTATCGGTTATCAGCAACCGGTACCGGTGTAAAACCGTAGTCGGTTGTACAGTGACCGGCATCGGTCACTGTGACTCAAACCAAAACCAGCCTTTCTTCTATTGCTTTTTAACAAGGTAATTAAAGTGTAATTTTGCAATATCCTCTTTACTATCATTTGTGTTAATTCGTATTAAAAGGGGAACTGACCACCTTCGAAAGGAAGTCTAATATTTCCTGGGCCCAAGGCAGTTCCCTCATTTATTGTCTAACTAAAATCTGGTGGTCTTGTATTCTTACTTATAGGTAGTCCTTCCTAGACAAAAAGGAGTTCTTCGCAATCGATCTGATCTCTCTCTACGGTACGCGCGCACCCTCCCAACATTCAATAGGTATTCCTCCTATCCCTAACCCTTATCTGTTTCTCAAGAGAATGAAAGGATAGAAGCACCTCTATTCTAAGAACGGAAACATTCTGTGTGAAACATTTTGGCACGCCCGGTGGGACCCTTTCTTGGGTTTCTTTCTTTCTTGCTTGCTTTCATATAGGGAGCACACTTGCTATTTTCTTCTTCTAAAATATTCACAAGATATTTTGTTATTTTGGTAAAAGAATTTGTCTTTCTTCCTCATCTTTGCATTAGTGAAATTCATCTTCTTTGCTTCATCGAATATAATTTTCGATTTGGGTTTAAAACACGTGCATCACATTCTTGCTTGTTGTTTTCAATTCTAGTGAACGTAGATTAAGTAATAGGTCGTACACGTGGGGGTGATATCCACGGTATTGACAAGAAATTAATCTTACTTTCACTGCACAACACATCCCAAATCACATCATAATCAACACAATAGCTCAAACATCCCCCCTTTTCCGCAGTATTCCTCCGCCCGATTGAGGTAACCTTATAAGCCAAAACAAACTTGACATCTCCCTTAGGTCTTTTGTTTAGGATTGACATCATCTTGTGTCTAAGGCATAAGCCCACAATAATTAAAATTAATCCCAGGATTAGTCTCTTGATTTGCTTGTGCATCTTGCTTGTTTTTAGTTATGTTTCTCTGTCATACACTTTTTCAGTGATCACTTCAGAATAGTTTGGTAGGTATACTAAGCATCATTAACCTCAAATCAGCAACTTCTTACAACTTCTTACACCGGTCCTATTCTACCGCCATCGGTTAACTGACCGACGTTGGCTACAGTCTGACCGACATCGGTTACCTGACCTATATCATTTACTTTCTTTCACAGTTCCTGACAAACCAGCAACCTACCAATTCCAACATCTTGTGGTTATTTCTGTTCCTAATAGATTGAATCCCTGTTGTTTACTCTTGTCCATGGTTGTTATCACTTGGAAACAAGCCGCAATCATGGTTTCACATGCCTGTTCCGTGCCTTTGCCTGAATCACCCCCTTCACATCCTATGGGGAATCCTACGGACACCAGTGAGGTTCCCAAAATCCCTGTAGGAGATAAGGAATTTGTGAAATTTTTGGATGCTAATCCTAGTGCTGTATAGTACTATTTGTCTCATACCCCTGACCGTACACCCGACTGTCAAAAACTCCTTGTTGGTATGCGCTATTAGTATAGCTGCTCACTTAGCTCCTTCCCCACCTAATAACTACGCCTTACCTTCTTCATCCTTAGCCCCGTCTCCCAACTCAGTGGCTTCGAAGGTTCATACGGCACAGATTGGCTTTCCTTTAGTTAATCTGGGACCCCACATATCATTACCGCATGGAGTTTTGACTCCTCCTACCTCGTCTCTCTCGTAGACTGCCCCTTTCATAACTTGCTCTCTGCCACCTATCCACACGAGCTTTCCTTCTCAAGCTCCGCCCACCTTTTCATTTCCGCACACTTATTTCCGGTGGCTTCAACATCTTATATAAGACATCCCTATTCGGTCACCTCAACATATTCATCCTCAATACCTTATCAACATTTAAGCCCACCATTGTCTAGTGGTGGCTCTTGGCCCAATCCTCCTCTGTTTACAAAAACCGCACCATCATCTCATCCAACCACTGATTTAATAAAACAAATTATGGACAAGATGCAAAATCTAGAGGCTTCTGTTTCAGGAAGCCGTAGCACCCTGACATATGAGCAAGTTTTTCGAGACCCTATTCATCCTTCTGTCCCCCTTCATTCATATCCTCCTCAATGGGAATTACCAAAATTTACTTGTTTTAATAGTAAGGAGGATCCTGAACAACACTTGCGATCATTTAGACATGCCTGCTATCTGATTGCTCATGATGATGCCTTACTACTCCGCACCTTTCCTATGTCCTTATCAGGACCCGCCTTGGAGTGGTATAATGCTTTAACCCAGCACTCAATCTTCTCTTTTAACCAATTAGCCCAATCTTTCTTGGATCATTTCTCCATTAATATTGCCAAGAAAGTATCTATCACCGACCTCTATGCCATCCGACAATTTGAAGACGAATCTATCACAGATTTCGTTGGACGATGGCGGGGCCTTATCAACCAACTTACTTATGCCTTGCCTCAGGCCAAACTTATCAAACTCTTTACGCGGACCTGCGCTAAGCACATTTCTCCTACCCTCCAAATTCAAAATTTCCGCACCTTTGATGAGGCCTTTACTATGGCTCGGAAACTAGAGATTCGAGCCTTAGAGGAAGAGAAATTGCGGTTGCGCACCAAAAACCCTAATTTCCGAACCCAAGACTCCACCAACAAACCCAACACCACCAATTCTCACGCATCGACTGCTTCGAAATCAAAAGGAGATGTACACGCGGGGATGGTCAAATCCTAAGCACCGTCTAATACCCCGCCAAAAAACCACCTATAAGTATAAATCCGAGCCCATCAATTACACTCCCTTGGGAGAAACTTATGGTGTCATCTTGGAAAAATTGCTCAAAGCGGGAGCTATCACCTTACCTCCTGTTAAACCTCACTCCGGGTTTGATTCCACCCGTGTTATACCTTCTTGGTACAAAGAAAATGACTTCTGTAACTTCCACCGCATGAAGGGACACAGTCACGAAAACTGTAAGATGTTGAAAAACATAGTGCAGGAAATGGTTGATGCAGGGGATATAACCCTCGATAATCCTAATGCCCCTGCTAACCGAAATTTGAAAATCTTCAACAAACCATTCCCAAACCACTCTTCTAACAGTAACATAAACCAAGATATCTTAGCCAAGGAGAGTGTTCATGAAATCCATGCAGTTTTCGACTCCCAACCAAAAGCTTCTATCGAGGAAATTTTGAATCAAGCCTCTTTACTAACGCAGGGATCCAAACCCCCTTCACCCCCATCAAGACAAAATGATAATCTTGCCATTCATTTACCCATAAAGGAATTAACCACCCAGAGTTCTCTTCTCACGAATGAGTCTTCTTACACCACATCCTTGCAAGATTGTGAGCGGATGTTATCTAACTTATCTATTTCCCAAACATCTCCTTCCGTCACTCTTCCTATAAAAGAAGAAGGCTTGCCACGTTTTCTGTCATCCTTAGAAGAGAAGCCCCTCGAATCGACATCACCAAATTCTTTAATCATGACGGATCCCCTCAAACATGCCCTCCTACCTATTAGTTCTTCATCGCCTAAATCTTTTCAGCGACCGGTTGATCTCTTAACGCCCATTGATACAGTGCCTCATTTACCCCCTGTATCACACCCACAGTGGACCGGAATCACAACCCACCTCTCTTCCATACAAAAGTTCCTATTCACACGTGAAGATTGTCATCCCTCAGAAGATAGACGAGTCCTATGGGAGCGTTTGAGTACACCATGCTCTACTCAAATGTAGATAACCGATCCAGACACCTCTACCATATACCCGAGGTATTTACAAAATCTCAAAATGCCTATGTCCTCATCTTCACCCCCCTCATCTCTACCGAATACCTCATCCACCTCTATTAACTTAACCACACCTTCCCCTACGCTTGGTACTTCACCAATACCCAGCCTAACACACCCACCTAAATGGTTATATTTATCCAAAAATAAAGCCATCCATCCACCTAGGAGACAAACCCAATTCCCTCAAGTCCAATCTATGCCTCTATCACAACTAAAACCATCACCATCACACCTACCTTCTATATTGGGACCTCACCCCTCCACCTTGCCTCAATACATCATACCTCCTGCGTTTTCTTTAAAACGACCTACACCTTCTACACCCATATAGAGATCCATGGGTGTATCAACACCGTCACCCCAAGTATCTTGTCCACCTATCAACCTTAAACAAACTCCATCATCAAAGGATTTGTTTGTTGTCACTCCTCTTTCTCTGTGGTTGTTTCCTGCCACCACATCATCTGTGGCCTCATCATCTAACCAACTAAACATAACTTCTGCGTTGAAGAAGCCACGTTTAGTTAAATCCAATTATCAAAACCCCTTGTCTAAACCACCACCCATATGAACAAACCATACCCAAACATTACCAAAACCCACCCAATCAATAGCCTCATCTTCCTCTGACTTTGACCCGCTCAAAGGATCTTACGCCAAGATCCTTGATATGTTGGTGGAGAATGCGACCATTTCCCTACCCCCACTTAGACCCTATGATCCATCTAAACCTCGACCTATAGGTTATGATGAGTCTAAAATATGTGCTTACCACTACACACCAAGACATGATGTAGAGGGATGCAAAACTTTGGAAAGCCATCCTTCGTCAGTCACCTCTCTCGGATAAACAGGTTAAGAAAGACAACTTACGAAGGGAGAAACCTTTAGCTTCAATCCCCTCTCCCATACCGCCTGTCCCCACCTCACCAAGAAATATCATTATTACAACCCCACCTCTCGAAGACAATGACTTATCCCTACCATATTCCTCCTCTCATGGTCACGGGATCAACATGATTAGCATTGCTACTCGTAGGGCAGAAGAAACCAATGGGAAAGCTAAAGAAAGCACACCTACGGCCTCTCTTTCTCCGTCTGCCATCCTGATCGCGCCACCACCTAAATTGGTTATTCGTGGACCTGTCTACCCCATCTCTGATGGAGTTTCCCACCACCATGATCAAACAACTTCACTAATCACCTGTAAAAATGACATTGTATGATCTCATTCAAACCTCTCAATGAAATCCTCCAAGGGATAGAGGTCCCTACCTAATGAAACCTTACCTGTTGCCTCCATTTTAACACCCAATCACATTGCTTCTCTCACCAAACAACCTATCTCCCCAACCACTTCTGTCTCTATACAGCAAGTCGCTGCTGTTAGTTTCTCCAAAGACGAAATTGTCAACTTTGGTGCAAAAGATCCTGACCCTGCTCTTTTCATCTCGGCTTATATATGAGACATCCGAGTACATCGTGTTATGATTGATGGGGGGCACTAGCCTAAACATCATCTCTTCCAAAGCCTTCGAACAAAATTAATATCCCTTCTAGTTGCATGTGTGCTAACCCCACCATGTTGCATTCATTCAATGATGCTATTACTTCTACCTTAGGCACCGTGATCCTTAACATTCATGTAGGGCCACGTACCTTACCCGAACTCTTCTATGTCCTTGAGGGAGAATTCCAATACAACATGTTGTTAGGCCGCCCTTAGATCCGGGGCTATGGGATGCGTTCCCTCCACCTTGCATAGATGCATAAAATTCAAGTATGAGGGGAAGTCCTACACCGTAAAAGCTGACGCTCCCCCCTTCAAAACCTGCAATATGTTATATCTCCCTAATGATGTGCTTGTGATCAGTCAAGACACCCATTCATCCAACCCAACCATCTACTTCAACCACACCTCAACCATCCATCTCAACCGCACCTACACCTTCAACCAATGAAATTGCCGCCGCAAATACCGCTTCCCTTCCCCGCGGACAACATCCCGACCTCAGATCCCTTGGTAGATGTTTTTCAATGCCTTACACTGGGGGGAGTATCGCCTATATAATGTTAGCACTTTCCATACCCCACAGGAGTGCGGACAGTTACATGTGCATCCTACCTATGACCGTCGTGTGGGGGAAGTAATCTCCTACGGACCACCTAATTACCGCACCAACCTAACGTATGGGGGTGTTGATACATCCTCTATCACCCTTGAACCTCCCCTTGGTGTGGTTCCCTTCCAATCTGATTTTCAATATCTAACTAATCGTCGTTTCACCCTCACCTTCCTGACGCGCTGTGCTTGGAAGGGCTTCAGTTTTGGTCTTTATGAACAAGGCCGACATACGATCATTCCTATAACTACACGTAAACAAAAATATCATCATGGTCTTGGATTATCTAAACCACCTACACCGAAGACACCACCTATTCGTTGTATCCAAGAAGATGACAAAGTCACCCCTTCTGAACCATCATCACCCATTTTGTCATCGTCACCCACAGAGTCGATAGACCCTGAATCTATCCCTCCTAACTTTTTTTTTTCATAAACGCTATCTTCCTGGGTCCTCTCACTTATCAACACGATAATGAAGACCCATCTTCTCTTCCCCTTTTGTATCCAGACATGATCGAAGAGGACTCGCCTTCAATTAATGTTGTTGAGTGCCAGGATGATGACTCCATCCTCACTTACCTTAGGGCGGACGACTCTTATATTCAACGCGCCTTACCATCTGACACTCAAACCATGTTGAATGAGTCGACTATAGAAATCAACATCCACACAGAGGATGATCCTCACATTGTGAAGATCAGACAATCTCTTAACGCTTCAGAACAAACTGCCTTCACTACCTTCCTCTGTTCCCGCAACCAAGCTTTTACTTGGTCCTATGCTGACATGCCAGGAATTGATCCTGACATTGCTATCCATAACGTGACCATGAAACCCGATTCCAAACCAATTAAATAGAAATTGAGAAAAATGCATCCACGCATTGCCCTCTTGGTAAAAGAAGATATTCAACGAATCCTTTTTGTTTCCTTCATCTTATCTATTGATTATCCTCAATGGATTTCTAACATCATACCTGTTAGTAAAGCAACGGGGGGGAATTAGAATATGTACGGATTTCTGGGACCTTGTATACACATGTAGAAAAGTTGTGCCTAGCCCTATCATTCATGGCCACCAAACTCCGACACTACCTCCTGAATCACAAAACTTTTGTCATCACCAACGCGGACCCCATCCATTATATGTACGCCAAACCTCATCTAAACCAACACATCACCCAATGGCTTATGCTCCTCACCGACCTTGACCTTGATTTTGTACACTAGAAATCAATCAAAGGACAAACTATCGCAGACCAACTCGGGGAAGCCCCTTTACCTGGGGAACAATTTACCAATTTTACTTTCCCTGACGAACTCATTGCCACTCTTTCACTCAGTAATGAGTCGTATCCAATGACCCTCTTCTTCGATGAATCCAAATGCCAGTGACGTGGAGGGGCCGGTGTTGTTCTCATTCCTCTAGACGCTGAACCTATGCCTCTTTCATTCCGGCTCGATTTCCCCTACACTAATAATACAGTGGAATACGAGGCCCTTGTTTTGGGTCTCCAGGTTGCGTTACACTTAGGTGTAAAATCTATTAACATTTTCGGCGACTCTCAACTGGTCGTCAATCAAGTTACGGGCATCTACCAATGTAAAAATGAGGAACTTCAAAAGTACAAACATTACGTGGATTCACTTTTTACCTTATTTACTCATTTTTCTATCCAAACCATTCCCCGCTCAACTAATAAATTTACGGATACTATGGCTTGCTTAGCCTCGCAAATTCATGCCTCACCAACTGACTCTGACATATTTTTCTTGGTCCAACAACTCTTTGCCCCATCTTACTCAGCCCCGGATGTTGGTATGATAAATAATGTATCCGCTGATTCGCAGGATACTTGGTATCAACAATTTCACAATTACCTTACAAACTCTGTTCTCCCATCTGACCTTACGAGTAACGGTAAACGTGATTTTCTTAAATTGTTTCTTGTTACGTCGTCATGGGGGGACTCCTCTATAAACGTGGCTTTGATGGCATCCTCCTTCGATGTCTAACCGGCGCGGAGGTCACCTATATCATCCAACAAGTCCATGACGGAATTTGTGGTGGACATTTTAGTGGCCTTGCCATGGCCAAACGGATCCTTCGCCTAGGCTATTATTGGCCTACTCTTAATAACGACTGCTAAAAATATGTTGAGCGTTGTATTATGTGTCAACAACATGCCAACCTTCAACATACTCCTAGCCATCCACTACAGGTCACACGAGATCTTTGGCCTTTCTCACAATGGGGTTTAGACCTTATTGGTGAGATTCACCCGCCCTCTTCACAACGTCACCGTTGGATAATCAAAACGATTAAATATTACACTAAATGGGTGGAGGCCATTCCACTCATTTCAACCAAAAAATAAAAAATTGTAGAGTTCATCAACCATCACATTATCTGTCGTTTAGGTGTTCCTCATTGCCTGATAACAGATAATGGGAAATATTTTAAAAATAAGTTGTTACAAGACCTTTGTGACAACTTTAGTATCAAACTTAGTTTCTCATCACCTAACTATCCACAAGCAAAATGTTCAAGCTGAATCTTCTAACAAAACCCTGACCAAAATTCTCATGAAAGTCGTTAACGATTCTGGAAAAAATTGGCCTGATCACATCCCCTTTGCCCTTTGGGCTTATCGGACTAGCATTTATACCTCCACTAATGCCACCCCCATTTTCTTTGGTATATGGTACCGAGGCTGTCTTTCCTCTTGAAATAAAAATACCCTCCCTAAGAATATCTCTTCATGATATTCTCACCAATGATGAAATACACCAAGAGCGGTTAGCCCAATTGGAGCTCCTTGACGAGTGTCGTCTTACAGCTCTTGACCACCTTCAAATCTATCAAAAACACATCAAGCGTGCTTATGATAAGTGACTTCATGAGCGTACCTTTAAGGTTGGTGATCTTGTCCTCAAAGAGAATCAACATGTAACCAAACTAGAAAAGAGAAAATGTGGAAAATTTGCTCCTAATTGGATTGGGCCTTACATTATCACTCACACTTACGGATCAGGCACTTACCGTTTAGCTTCGCTTAATGGTAAACATGAGCCTAAACCCCTTAATGCCTTGCATCTTCAGCCATTCTACTATTTAATTTAGTGTTATATCACTTCTTATCTACCTTGTGCTCATCCCTTGAGCTCATTTACCACCTCATACACTTTGTTTCATGCATCTCAAAATATAATCAAGCTCACAGGGTTTGGTCATCACATCCTCTTAAAGATGCCTTCCCCTTTTTAGTCTGGTCCATGACTTAAACGTATCAAAATAACATGTTCTCAATTATACACTTATGGGATATTCTTGATTCAAACTTCCTACAAAACTAGATGCTTCATGCCAAATGGACATCTAGACCTCTAAGTTATACATAGACTGCTCCCTCGAAGGACAGCTATGTGCAAAACCGCATTTGCTACTATAAATAGACTGCTCCCTTGAAGGACAGCTATACAAAGTTATCCTCTATCAGAAGCTTCTTGCATTGCTCAGCTTCGTGAAGACCTCAAGAACAACAAAATACATATCCCATGTAGACTTCCCGTATCGATCAGTCTATATCCAGAAAAATAAAAGCAGTATTCAAAAGCACTTTTGAGTCATGGACTTGTCTATTTAGGTTTGGTTCTCTTTTGTCAGCATAATCACCTTATAACAAATTCTCTGCGCCCCAGCTCTACCAGCCACCTCACCTCACCATTCGCAAAGCAACAAAACTCAAGGGACGTGACGTATATCCGATATATTGTGATTATACAACTCTTTTCACCTATCGACTTCTCGCCTATGCAAGGTACCTAGGGATTCAAGCTCACCCTACGTTAATATGTGGTTTGTTTAGCTCTTTTCAACTACGGGACACTTTTGCCTCTTTTACGCGAATCTAGGATTATGTGTTGACCTTAATCAGGACACGGTTCCCTACTACTTGGGTAAGCTAAATTTCACTTCACCTATACCTACACCAACATCACCAATACCTTACCAACACCAACAACATTACCCTACAAATATCAATATTTTTACCAACCAACAAATTACCTAACCACAACCAAATTTCTTGAATTCACCTCTCCCTGGTCCTAACGGAGAACTACATCGGTCTGAGGCCCCTCCTTGCTTTGTGCAATGGGCTATGTAGGAAGCACTTAGGAGACATGGGGTCTCCCAAGGTTAGCTCGACCATCCCCTACCATAACCTATCATGTGTTGTAAATATAAATATTTTTTGTGTATTTCTATTTGATAACATTCATCTTTATCCTTTTTTCAAAACAAACATTCAAAACACAACCATTCTTATTATTATCATAACTCAAATCAACATACATATTCAGTTTTATTTAGATGTTAAACAAATACATCTTCTCTATCATCAACGCACAGGTCGACATCCTTATTTATTCTTATACCTCTATGAAATTCACTTAGACCCTTGCGCCTCATCCCGAACAAGGTGATGATTGTGATCGTCGACGTCGCTCGCCTGGCCTCTCCATCCTCAAAGGTGCCACTACTATTGGTTCTTCCCACTGATCTGTCAATCTCTCTTGTAACATATGAATACGCCCTCTCGCGTGGAGAAATCTCGCCTCTAGTCTCTCCACTCGTGACTCCGCAACCGCTAACAATCTCGTTGTCTCATTCAACCGCGTTTGAAGCTGGTGCACTAAACCCTGCAGGCAATCTCTCTCCGCTGTAATCACAGCTATGTTAGGTTGATCAGCCCTCCCACGTGAACCTTGCAGCTCTGCTACTCACCATAATCTATAAGCCTCTGTCGCTCTTGCATCCATTACCCTGCAATCGACTGCTATCTCTTCTGGTCCTTCTGGAGGTGTCGGCCGAGGAGGTGAGAATGATGCCTCGGCGTTGATCCTCATGTATGGTCTATAATCCATGGGTATATCCTGAACAAATCCAAAAATTTTCCGCATGTGATCTAGAGGAATCCTCTCGTACTCACCTGGCATGTTCCCTGCGATCCACCTCAATCGCTTTACACCCCTCAAATCCTCAGCTATGTTCTCTGTCACCATATAGTTCCCGTAAGGCCTCCAACGGATATCCACCAATCTTCCTGTCTCACCACGTCGCCTCCCCCAGCTTTGCTAAATAGCATTATTTTGACTTCATTGGCACAAATCATGGCCGCAACAAACCAACCAATCGGCCAGACCCAAGGCCGCAACCAACCAATCAGGGCCGACCCAAGGCCGCAACCAACCAATCCGGCCCGACCCAAGGCCACACCCAATCAATCAGGCCTAACCCAAGGCTGCAACCAACCAATCCGGCCTGACCCACAGCCACACCTAATCAATCGGCCCCACCCAAGGCCACACCCAACCAATCAGGCCCGACCCAAGGCCGCACCAATTAAGTACCTCGACCAAGACCCAAAAATTATGATTTTATCCACCCATCATATAGATTTTTGTTCAATCAAGCTCACCTGTTCATATTCTAGCATGATTAGGATACTTGAATTGCTCAACCGACCAACTTTGCCTAGACCGATACCGTGATGTTTATCTCAACCAAACCAACTATTTGGTACTGCCGAACATGCCTAAACGTTCCTGTACCTTACTTGTTATATCCCCTGGAGCTACTTCCTATGCCTTGGATACCAGGATTATATCACCCTTGTTTGGATAAACTATCGACCTTTTCCTATGAATTTCTTGTTTGCTCTTCAAATCATGTACCCTGGTCACACTACTGCATTTCAATGTGCGTCTGCTTCCTTGAACTTACCCCACCATCTTACCATCATCCCAACACCATTTATCCTTTATCAACCCTATCCCTAATTTCACGTCGCCTCAATCTGTGATTGATTTGAGGGGGATTACCTATACCCTTAACTGGGGCAATCACTTCTTATTAATTGTCAATGTAGCTTTACAAGACAAGCTACACGACAACAAGGGGCTAATGTAGACACCAAATTTGTGTCTTACGACACCCTATGCCCCGCATCTCATTTCGCAACCTAACCTCACCACTTAAACCTTACACAATTATTTATTAATTACCTTATAATTAATAAATCCACATCTCCAAATCTGCCACCTCATCATGACCTAGCCCTAACCCTAAACTAACCTAATTAAGACCTATAACTTGGTCTACATCCACACCCATGACTAATTACTTCTCACCCACAAAACCAACCTAATCATGACTTGACCAAGCCCACAACTAATCCCTCGGGAGAAAAGGAGGGAAAATTGGATATTTTACTAAAAATAGCCCACTTTGACTGAACCGACATCGGTTCCTACTCGACTGTCGTCAGTTACGTAACCGCCATCGGTTCCCTGTAAATGACCTCCCCCAACCAAAAACAAAGGATCGGAATTCATTTGAAAGATCCGGAATTCACTTGACAGATTAGAGACAAGTGAAGAAAAGAGAAGAGTTTACAGAGAAGGACATCGAGCCCAAGACTGCAACTGAGGAACTAGAGCACATCGACACTCATCCAAGCATTGGGAGAGAAGATAGCTCATTTTTTTGATTTTCAGATCATCCCACCTGAGCCCTGCCTCCGTCATCACAATCCTTGGACCTATATCTTCATCAGGAACTAGTAAGTAGTGTCTTGTATGTTTTTAATTAACATTTCTTGAACTTCTTAATCACAGTAATTATCAGTTCACTCCTAGATCTACTACCCGGCAGCACCTTACATCTAACTGTCATTCATCTACCCTTACATTGCCCCAATAAAAACCCCCACACTCTCTTAGTCTTCTCCATCACCCTATTGCCTATCCCTAATCATTTACCAGCCTTATAAACACCATGACCGCCTTATATCTTTCCTTCATTGAAATCCCCTAAATCACTGCCCCTACCGGTATCGGTTATCAGCAACCGGTACCGGTGTAAAACCGCAGTCGGTTGTACAGTGACCGGCATCGGTCACTGTGACTCAAACCAAAACTAGCCTTTCTTCTATTGCTTTTTAACAAGGTAATTAAAGTGTAATTTTGCAATAGCCTCTTTGTTATCATTTGTGTTAATTCGTATTAAAAGGGGAACTGACCACCTTCGAAATGAAGTCTAATATTTCCTGAGCCCAAGTCAGTTCCCTCATTTATTGTCTAACTAAAATCTGGTGGTCTTGTATTCTTACTTGCAGGTAGTCCTTCCTAGACAAAAAGGAGTTCTTTGCAATCGATTTGATCTCTCTCTACAGTACGCGCGCACCCTCCCAACATTCAATAAGTATTCCTCCTAGCCCTAACCCTTATCTATTTCTCAAGAGAATGAAAGGATAGAAGCACCTCTATTCTAAGAATGGAAACATTCTGTGCGAAACAGTTCTTTTAGGGGGATTTTCTATTGAGGGATATATTCTTTACACTTTTCTTTTCTCTCTTTTCAAGGGATTTTTTCCCATGGGTTTTCTCCTTTTATCCACTTTATGAGAGATTATTTGTACTAAGATTCCTCATCAAGGATTTTTGTTGGGACTCATTTCTTCTACTCGTAACCCACTTGAGCTACTCTTAAGGGAGGTGTTAGTGTAGGATATTATTTTACTTTTATTAGTTTATTACGATTATTACTCTCATGGGTAAGATTGTTTATTTTACATATGGCATACATAGGTTTTATGTATCATAAGAGTTACTTAATTATCATTATTAGGTTAGTGTGTCATAGGAGTTACACTTGATCAATTGACTAGTTATTCTGGGAATGTAACTCTCATTCCTATTCTTGGTATGTTATCCACTATTCTAGGATCAGTTACACATTCACTCTCCTATATGTAAACCTCTATTGTGAGCTTTCTTGTGGTCATTAGATTTATTGGAAATCATTCATATTGCATCAACATTTTGTATTGGTTTCTTACTTACATCATCTCTAGTATAATTGTTTGACTCTTTCCAAATTATGCATTCGTTGATCTAGTGATCTTCCTAATGTTAGACCTCACTCTAATAGTATATGTAAGTAGTAGGATTCCATACCATTATGTAGGAAGGAAAAAGAAGCTATCAAGATGTGTGTTTGAGAATTTTATCCCAGAAATACTATTGGAAAGGTGAGTGGAGTTGGTAACACTCGAAGTAATTCTTGGGTCAGATTGTAACAATACCTTGGTAATAATATAATTATTGGTTATATTTCATTTTTTATTTTCAATCCTTCATATTATATTGTGTTTCTCTTTTATTTTGTATGTTGTTGTGTTTCCATATTCATAGCACAAAACATAAAGTTGTGTAGTCCTTAAACATTAATAACATGAGGATTACCAGTGAAATATTATCTCAGTGCAAAATTTGTTTTGATAGGATGATGGATTCAAGGTATAAATTTATAAATTGTGTTGTGTAGAACATGATATTTTTCATGTAAAATTTTTATATGGGTTGATGGCATCAAGAAGGAAATAGTGTAAATTATAAAAAAATAACTTGACAAGATCGAGATGGTAGGTGCTTCATTGAGGTTGATGACACAAGGTTAGGAAATACCAAATCATAGACAAGATTTCCCATGTAAATAAATTTGTACAGTGGAGGATTGCATAGGTAATATAGAGAAAAATGAAAAAGCTTAGTGAATCTAGTTTGATATAGGAAAAAGTAATATTCAAGTCAAGTTCACCAGAATGTATGACGAGCTAAGATGGATCCTCTCCTATTTTATAACTATTTTGGATTAAATTTAGGAATTCACACAAGATTTAGATACCAAATTTATTCCAGGATCACAAAGTTCAAAATTCTACATGTTAGTAATCTTAACCCTAAGATAGCTAGAGGTTTCCTAGGTCTATATATAAAATAAAGAGAGGTATCCTACTAGGATTAAAAGTAAAGGTAGGTCAAAATATGGATTAAAACAAGGGGAATAACATAAATATACTAAATTAAACATACATCTACCATAATCTATTGCAATGAAAGATCAATCATCCACACAACAATAAACATGAAACAAAGGATAAAGAAATGTTAGAGATACTTACTTGTGGTATAATTGCTAATGTATTGATCATCCCCCGAGACAATAACATTGAGAAATGGTCACTATGGGTGGATAAGGGAAATACAGAGAAGAATACCTCCAATCCTAACTCACTATGGTGACCCAAATGGAAGAGGGAAATCTCCAAAACCTCAATTCTAACAACTAGATGTAAATATGTGAATAAATATCCAATATGCAAATAAATTGAAGTGATTTGACTAATGATTGATTGTTTGATCAATACTAAATGACAAGAAAGGGAATTTATACATACTTAACATGATTGATCGTGGTCGATCCCATCGCCCATGGGAGAAACAAATCTTGACATGATCGATCATGTAGGCTTTAGGGAGAAACCTAAGGTTAAAGTTGAAAAAAATGGGGAATGGAGGGTAAAGAAATAATAGAGGCATGAAAAAGTTCCAAGATGATTTAAAGTGATAGGAAAATAAGGAATGAGTGTAAATAAGTGAACATGATAGGGATGACATGTGAACAAGAGATCAAACAAAGCAAGAATAAGGTAACTATGGTATAAGGACAACATATCAATATCTCTCAAATGTTATCATCTAAACCATGTTAAAAAATTTGATCATACAAAAATACCAATAGGCCCCTTAAGGCATCTATTTAGGAGGATAATGTATCAACAACCCCTACACAAGAGAAAATATTAGCAAGTGTTAAAATTGAGGTGTATATAATCTTGAGATTGAAAAACTTCACTCTTGAACCTGGTTGGGAGTGCTTCATATTTGTGTGGTGGATTATCCTAGATTGTGATATTGTTTTAATGCATTTAGGAGAGCTTGGAGTGCTTTTGGAATATATTTTACGATTTTGTTCTTGGAATTTCGTGGTGACGTAAATATGTGAGTTAGAATTCCTTATATAGGATTTCATAGGTTTAATTTTTGCATTAAGGTTGGCCTATGGGACATGAACCAACCCATGAAAATATAACAAAGTGGAAAATTGATTTTTGGATGGTTAGGGAGAAAACTATCTAATTTGGTTTGAGTCATTAGATGGTTTGGTACCTGATGAATGGTCCTCAACATGTAATTTATGGGAAACTAATAAAATTTGTGAATGATTCCTAGGAGGAATATACTATTTTTGACTAATGTAATTAATTCTAATAAGGATTGAACAATGTGAATAGAGAATCAAGTCATTTAAAAGAGATAAGGACAAGTCATCTAGGCTTGGAATATGTGTGCAAGTCACACTTAAGGTGAATAATCCTAAGTTGTCATTACCAAATGATAAATTTCCAAAATCAGGTGTCTATAATAGCCTAATGTTAATTAAGGCTTGATCTTCCCTAATTACATTCCCCTATGCAACCAATAACTCAATTGGTTGTATAAAAAATCAACAACATCAATCAAGCGCTATTAACCTTCATTTCAATTAAGCACCCCCAACCTCCTTCGATCCATCGCACTTGTTTGGTTTCCTATATAGAACCCCCATATATATTTGGGATAGAGTGGAATTATCCAATTATGTATAGGGTAACTTACCTAATGGAATTTAAGGATAACACATTCGAATTGTTAATGGACATGGGAGAGAGTTTCTCAACCTTCACTGAATATTATAACATGGTTATATGGATATATATTTATCTAGGTTGGAATGATTTGAATGTTATGTGAATTCACTTAATGAAATCTTGTGACTTATCACTCTAATATCCTTATACATATAAGGATAAGCATGTGACCCTCTTCTTTCATTATGAGATGGAACTGTGCTCGACACCATATATCAATAAGGGGTTGATTGCCCCATAGATAGATAGGGTCCCTTGACTAGCCTTACCTTGAGTTGTTACCATAGGTTATGTGGTTTGTGTTCAGAGGAATGGACTGATTTTTGTTATTTATGTAAGATAAAGTGGGAATATTAAGCCTCAAAAACATAAATATGATTATCTAATGTGATTTCATTCTCAATCAATAGTAGAAAGTTATGTATCTCAAAAGGAAGTTGACAAGGCTATTAAGTTCATTAAGAATACATATGAAATTCTACAACAATCAAATACTAAGTAAAATTAGTGCCAAGGAAAACATCACATGTGCACATCTGCCAAGTTGGTGATCAGGTGTTTCATCACCTATAGAAGTAAATACTGAGTAGACCTTACTATAGCCTTGATTCTCTTCACTATAAGCATTATACAAACACTAATAAAGTAGAAGATAACTATTTTGAGCGTAACATTCCTTCCTTCTATAGGTTTCATCCATTCTTCAACATAAAAAACTTGTGTCACTACTTTCTACCTTTATTGGACACTTCAAATGTTGCATATACTCTTCAACAATCATAAATCAATCTTGAATTTGGTGTACTAGTAGAAAAAAATTAATTCATTAATGTCATAATCAATGGACATGACAACAAGAGATCCCTCTTTTTAATATGGTCAAAGTAGTTCAAGAACCTTAACAAAAAAAATGGTTAAATAAGCTCAATTTGTTAGCAACCTTTATGTATCTTCTCCCATAATTACATGTAATCGGTATCACCCCTCTTCAAGGAGGAGATAATAATATTTGAATATATGATACCTCAAATAACTTTTGGTGTCATGGTATTGCTTCGCATGATTATTTGACTTCATTAGTTGTTTCAACATCATACTACACACATGTGCATGACATGAAGTCCTAACTCCTTCTCTATCATATTACAAATCTCTTCTCAACAATATACCATGTAGATTTGTAGTACCTTCAAAACCAATGTAATATTATAACCAGTGCTCCATCTTACTCATTTTTATATTAAGACACTTTATAATTAGTCAATTAGTAACTAAAAAATTAGTCACTTTTGAGTAACCTTAATTGGCATTAATTTGTCACAATTTTCATTTGAGATTAAAATATTGATTGGTATGTGGATAATTACACCATTTATTAACCTTAATTGGTCACAATTAACCTAGACGTTAGTACAAGATTGTTTGATTTTAGGATAACAAACTTTAATTAGATATAACTATGTGGAATCAAAAGGCTAAAAAAAGATCCAGAATGCTCCATAACCTATAAAATGACCATTGGTTCACCTAAAACAAACATCAGGTGCAAAACGTATACCTTAAACACCATTATTTCAATTTTGAAATCCTTAAAATAATTAAGTATTGACCAGATTGGATTTTGAAAAATCATCTCTTAAATAGTAACTCCTACAAATCTAAAACCAATTCAAAAAGATGCAAAATGGGCCTAATTTGATATATTTGGTAAAATAAATTTAATGCATAAGAATATAAAATGTAAACTTATATTTCTTTTACTAAATATACACCACCATTAAACCAAAAAAATAAAAGATTGAAGGTCGTACGACCTTTGGACTATAGAAGGGTGTGCAACCTTTACATTTTATAGGGAACACACCCTTCGTATTTCCTAAATTTAAACTCTAAATTTTTCCCTCCATAAACATTACTAAGGGGCACAAACCCTATCCACTAAAAAAGGCACACATCATATACACTACAAAGGCCATATGTCCTTTGTTTTTATTTTTAAAAAAGTATGTTTCTTCCCTCTAAAACAACCTTGGGTTTTCGTTTAAGGGCATTTGAACTTGAACCTTGGATCTGCACATAACCAACTAACATGGACTTTTGAGAATTTAGAAGGTTCGTCCACTTTTTGTGGACAAATAATTTTTCATCTTTAATTATTTTTCAAAATACATTATGTGGGATTATATAGAGAAGAATGCAGTTTTTGAAAAAAAAATCTAACATTACATTATTAATTTTAATTATTACTTAATTTCTACATAACATAATTCATTATGGTTCATACATATAATGTTATTAATATTTAAATATTTTTTTTATGATCAACTTATTACAAAACATATATCTCAACAATCTACACATTATTGGCTACTCTTTTAAAAAACATATATAAACTTAAGGTCAAAAATTCGTGTGTGTACACTTGTGTTTTCACTTTTCCAAATTTCTTGACTTGTAAAATTATTTTTTATATATTTAAAAAATATTATCAACAATCTTCAACATTTTTAGAATCCTTGTATGCAATTTCACCAAAAAAATCATTTGTTTACTTTTAAAAAGTATTTTCGTACACATGTACTTTTGTTATGTTTTCACAAACATTTACTATCCCACTGTCAAAAATGCATAAATTTTACATATTTATTTGATTTGGGCATTGTAAAAGATTTATATATAGAAACTATATTAAAAATTCCACAATTTATGTTCTTACATTTTTACAAAATACTTTGTTTAAGTGTCTGTAAACTCTCTTCAAGTTCAGGTATTGTTTTTTTTTCCAAAAAAAAAGTGGCCACTAATCCCCCCTTTTGTCCCCCATTATCCTACATCTACCCCTTTCCAACTTCTATTTCTCATTCTTATTAATTCAAATGTCTATATCATGTTTCTTGATCCTCATTCTAATGTACCTCCTTGTTTCTCCAATATAGAGGACCCCACATGAACACTTGATTTCATAAACATAAATTACAATCTTACTCAATTGCAAGTCATCTTTTAATTATTTTAGAGCATTCCTCAACTTATTTTTGGTATAAAAGTGATTTTTATGTTGTGTCATGATGTAATAGCATCCAATTCCATATACAATCATGTATCAACCAAAATAATTAGAGTAGATTGTATGTTTTATGTGTTTCCATGGAATTCTAAGTCACATCGTATGGGTCCTAATCACTCTATAGAAGACTAAAAATTTCATGAGGCTCTACTAATGTTATAGAGATATACTAATATTCTAATGGTCTACATAAACCATGAAATTATACTAAAATGTGATGGTCTACCAACACTACACAAAGCCATGGGTGGAAGTGTGTGGTCTACAAAAGTCTGGAGTCGGTCTAAATCACTTTGTATGGCCCCTTTAGGTTTTATTTTCATAACATTTTGTAGATTTATGATTCTTTATGGGTAGCATGTAATTAACATCGAGTATAGGTAGGTATGTTGAGTTTTATGAGAAAGGAGACACCAATGCACCCACCACTCACTCACCAAATGCACATACCAATCTTATCAATAATCTCAAAGTTGATAAAATATCTTGTTATCTCTCAAAAGTGCACCCTTGTTGAGGGTTGGCAGATTTGATAAAAATTTCTTCTCCCTCACTTGTGCAGATACAATTGAGACACCTCACAGGATATGGGTCTCCATATTGTGAGGTGAATCTTTGGGATTACAAGATCGGTTCCTTATTTGGAGTATCCATAAACTAAAAACTGTGGGGTTTGAGGGTTAAGGAGATGAATAAAAACCAGTAAAAATGGGGTGATACACCAAACGTTTTGAGGGCTCGACTAAGAAACATGCACAATATAATGAGAATAAAGTGAACACACACAATCCAATGGGTTTTCATATAATCTCAAGGAAAACACTATTATGTCAAGGGACTTTTCACAATAACACAACAAAGTATTACACACTAAAACTAGCATAAACACCTATTTGCAACAAGGTAAATAGCATAAGCAAGATTAATAAATTAACGGGAATAGTGAAATTCACAAGAAAACTATTGTAATACACACCACTGCAAACTGTTGGAAAGGCAATAATTGATTCTCATATAAGGGCAATTCTGGTAATAATTGCTTCAGCACTCTATACATCCAAAATTCTTCCCTAGTGGTTTGCCAATGCACACATTATATAGCAAAAATAATTCACCCCCACCCCCTAAAAATAGACTCAAGTCTAACTCATACTTACATGATATTATTAGCCTCTATTATGAATAAATAGAAAGATAAAATAAACATGTAAGTTGATTACAATGAAAAATAGCCTTTCAATTCCAAAAATACACTCAGTCAAACTGATTTGACTCCTTTATTATGTTGCATGATGGTGTATAGTGACCCCCTTTGGAAGAGAATAAGGTAATTTTGGGTGAATAAGGTAATTGCTATTTTTTTAACCTTACTTCATGTGCAAGTCTTCTCAATCAGGTCCATGTTAATCTAGCCCTTGTAGCCACTATGACATCTTTATCTTCTTATAATCACATGCACAATGGTATTTCTATCTTTGTCTTCAGGTGCCACTTGTGCACATGCAAAAACAAAAATTATCTTTCCTCTATTGTAAAAGGTGATAATAATAATCAAGGGTCATAATATTGAACATGTGTTTATTGTTTTGGATGTTGGCTCCTTCACATGTATCGACCCCTTTAATCATTGGCATACTTTGGATTTATTAAGGTTAAAACCTAGACCTTGATTTAATCATGTGGTCACCCCCTTTTGGTAATTAAGGTCTAATCATTAATTGGAACTGAAGGTTAGTAAAACCTTAATCAGTTTTCATGGGCCCTGGATTAATTTGATCCCCTCCATCACGAGGGTAGGACCCATGATGGATATGTAGGTGCAAAATTAAACCAAGGTTATATTAGGGTTTTTCTTGTTTCAATTGACACACACAGTTTTTATAACTCTGTGTTGAGTTAAGGAACTCATTGGGTGAGTTAGGTAGATAACAAAATGTTGAAAACCTATCATTTTTATCATTTAACCTTCGAGCTCTCCTTAGGCATTGGCGAAGTCCTAGCTATTTTTCTCCTGACAGCCACTAAATATTTTTGAGCTTTTTGAGCTGCTCTAAGGTTTAGAAAATTATTTTCAGCTTCTCCATGAACACTTTGGTTTGAAGCTTTGAAGTTCATGTGATCTTGCTAATTTGGTCACCATTTGTAAAATTTTGTGAGCTTTTTGAGCTCTTTGTACTCATTGTGTTTTATTTGAAGGTTATTTTATGGCCTATTGTTTGCTTTGGAAATAGGTGAGCTCTGGTTCCATTAGTTGTTGACATGTAACTTGCTCATAAACCTTTATTTTGTTCTTTTCTTTCAATCTGGCACTAAATATTTTGAAACACTTGTGGGTTCTTTGATTTCTTGGCATCGTAACTTCTTCTAAGTTCGAAAATGCTTCTAGGTGGTCTTCTTTCAACTCTACTCTCAAATATTTCTTCATGTTTGATCCTAACCTGATAAGTTTTGAATGGGTACTCTTCTTTTTGCTTGAAAATGCATAGATCTGGCACTTTGTCATGGTTCTTTTTACAAGTGCTTTGTATTTTATAATTTGTAGTCATGAACGTTCTAGCTTTGAGGGTTTATTTTGAAACTCTAATATTCACTTCTTTTGTTGGCTTCGAGGTTTTTTTGTCCACATCTATTTCATTGCCTATTTTGAATCTTTTACAAATCTTATTGATCTATAATGCCACAATGTAGTGTTACGGTTACATTTCATGTCTGATTTGAGTTCCATTTACTTTATTTGTTGAGTTGGACTCATTTCGGTCAGCTTTGAATTTGGTTTAAAATTTCCTTGAGAAGATGTCATCATTCATTTGATTATCTTTGTATTAGCTCTTACTCGAGTTGTGTCGATTTCTAGGCTATGATGGTGAGTTGCTCGAGTTAGTGTTTGTTTTACTTCCTATATGTGAACTCTTGACCCAAGTTATATACATGCTCTAAATTATGTTGATATTAATGACCCAAATTTGGGTTATTCCTTTCATGATTTTTCCAAGCTATAATTTGTTGTTGAGTTGGCACATTTCTTGGCTTCTAGGTTCAGTTGTGCATTTCCATTATATGCCTATCATTGTTACCTGTTTGTATCTATCGTTTATGAACTGCTTGTATTTTAAAGGCTCGCGAGCTTGAAAATGGTGTCTGGGCATTGAATATGACATGTTTTCCTGATTGTCATTGACATACGAAATTTTTTGAAAAATTCATCATTTATTTTTGTAAAATGTTGAAACTATGATCTGGCAGTGAAGATTTGTTAAATTCTCTCTCTAGCATGATTTCGTTGATGCACTTTGAAGATTTAATGTCAAATAACGGCCTTCATATATGGAATGTGAAGTTGAAATTTTGATGTCCTTTCTTTTTACTATGTCTGAAACATTACTACTCGTTAAAACATCAGAGAGTACTTTATATTCACTTTAACATTTGATGACTTTGTATGTCTCGATTCATTTGTTGAAGAATGTAAATTTATACTTCTACTCTTGAAGCATGAAAATAACTTACTTCATGAACTTGTATTTAGTATTCTTACCATTGTGAACTGTGATGCATTATTTTTTGCAATTTTGAGCTTTTGTAACTGCATTTCTGTAATGGAGTGCTACTTAAATTTATTTTGAATTGTAGCAAACATAAACTGTCATATTGGGCTTTGAAATTTTACTCAAACAGTGGTCCTTTATAAATGATTACTGTAGCATTATCTGACTTGATTTCTTCTTCATGCAAAATTTGTACTTTTTCCTTGTATTCTTTAGTGAAGGAAATCATGTTTCTTTAGCATTGGTTATACATCTTCTTCATTTGTAACTAAAAACTGACATCAGTATTTATTTTATGCTTCACGTGATCTTCTGCAGACACAAATATCTTCTTGTGTTATGCACTTTATTTTCTTGAATTACAATGCATTCTTTGTTCAGATGTTTGTCTTTCCTTTCTTGAAATGCATGTCGTCATGGAAGCAACTTGTTTGTTCATGCAAGTTTACATCACTGTATCTTTATGATTGTAATTTGTTTAAATTCAATGCTACATTATTTTCATGCAATTGACTATTATCTTTATGAAATCTTCATTTTCTGCTGTACCTGCACACTTCATAAAATAGTTAGAAAAATAAAGGCTTAAATCCTCTCTTGCATCATGTAATGATTCTCTTTCTATTTTGCTTCTGAAAATAGTATAGTGATGATGTAGATTTTTTATTTTTTCCTTCATCCTTTCATGTATCTTATCTGTGTTTCTTTTAAAAGATTCATCTTCTAAAATTGTAAACATGTGAACAAAGACAAACTCGGAGCTCTAATAACAATTTATTGTTTGTCTGTCTTCAGGTACCTGAATGCTGGGAGCTGAAAATGATGCAACTGAAGAGTTGAAATATGAAGATGCACTGATGATGATGAAGATCGAGGGAAACAACAACCCAATCAAGAAATGATGGCTTTCCTCTTTCTTCCCTTGTCTTATAGTTTCATGTATATGTACCTTTTATTTCAGTTCATATAAGTTACATCCCACGGATTGTGTGGGAAAACTAAAATTGTATTTCTTTATGAATAAATGAAATTATTTTTTGTAATTGAGTTGTCTATTTTTTTTCCATTCAATTATTGAATGATGTTTGTGGAATGAACTAAACAACTTAATACATAATTAATATCATTCAAACATAAATAAATAACAAGAAATTAATGTACCTGTAACTTAAAATGTACCTTCAGCCATGAAAATACAACTATGTTTGTTGTTCTGGAGTCCAACTCCTCATATCTGCAATTGTTCCCGCCTTTATCAAGGTTGTGTATTAGTCCTTCGGGCTTTTGCATAACATTGATGAAGACGAACATAGAATGGCAGCATATGTGAGGTGTTACATTCTACAACAGCACACATAGCTTCCTTTTGCATTGTTGTTCACTTATCTTTCATTCCCTTAGTTATGTCCTTCACATCAATCCTTTCCATCAGAAATGAAGTTTCAAGTTTCCAATTTTACACGAGTGCAAAATTTTCAACATATCTAATAGTCACAATGATGATGGGGATGATGGTGATGATCAATTGGGTCATCTAGCTCCACAATTGACGATAACTGTTGAATTTATGCTTAATAAATGGTATACAAATGTGATACGAGATGTAAAATTGGATGGAGTCCCAAATGCATCCAATACTAGACCAAGGACTTACAGTACGACTTGATAGGAGGTCATTTTTTTCCCTAATGAGCACAATAGTGGAAACAATTGATCCCTCTATAGATCAGTAATCCCTATAACAAAAACCTTAGAAAGATGTCATGAATGCCTAATAACAATCTTTAATGAAAAATAATACAGTGTAACTTGTAGATATTTCACCAAGGAAGAAACATATAAGTTACAGATGGATCTCCAAGATAAAATATAAATTAGATGGTAATGTTGATAAGCATAAGTCAAAGCTTGTACTAAAATGGTATGCTAAAAATAAGCATTAACTATGAGGAGACATTTTCTCACATGACTAAGATCAAGACTATTAAGATGATATTTTCTATAGTTGCGTAATTTTTTTGGATAGTCCACCAAATGGATATAAAAAAGTGCCTTCCTTAATGAATATCTACATGAATAATTCTATACGAATCAAAAAAAAAAAATCACACCTAAAGAAGAAGAAAATGTGTGTAAGATCAGAAAATTAGTATATAGTCTCAAACAGGCTCCCTTAACCTAGTATATAAAGATTGATGAGAATCTTATTCAACATGCATTTTAAAGTAGTCCTTATGATCTAAATATTTACCTTAAATAGAAATGGGAGATATTTTGATTGTGGTTGGATATGTTAATGATGGAGTCATCACTTACATTTCACTGAAAGTGATCGATGTAATGAAGAAGGATCTCAAATTATCTTTTGACATGACAGATCTCAAGATCCTGCACTATTGACTTGGACTAGAAGTATGGAAAAAGTAGCACCACATTTTTGTGTCTCTAATGAAATATTCCAATACAATGATCAAAAATTTTAAAATGATGGATAGTAAACCTATTACAACACACATAGGCATAAGGATTTAGTTGTCTTGTTTATATTTATCACTGCAAGTAAATACAACTCTCTATCGGTAGTTAATTAGGAGTCTCATTTACTTGACATATATTAGGATAAACATCATTTATTTCTCATAGTTCATGTAAGAACCAAAAATGTATCACTGGAAAGTAGAAAAGTAGATATTTCAATACATATAAGGAACTATGGACTATGGCCTAGAATGCAAAAAATAATGATAAGTTCTTCTTGACAAGATGATCTTACTCAAATCATGTAGAAAATATTGATGACATAAAATCCACTTCTAGATATGTGTTCTCTTTGGGATCTAGTACAATATCAAGGGGGAGAAAGAAAAAATAATTTGTTTCTTGATATTCCACTAAAATAGAATATCATGTTACAGGATATGTCCACAAAATGATATGGATACATCAAAAACTTGAAATATGAGGAGTACCATAGAAGCCACCAAATATCGTGTATGTTGAAAATGAAGGTGTTATCAAACTTGTTCACAATCCAATGTTTCATGAATACACATCACATACTAAGGTACAAGTGCATTTCATATGTGAGCATGTTCTACAACACAACATCCATCTCTAGTTTTACCTGACAGAAGAATAACTTGTGGATGTCCTCACAAAATTACTTACACAAGAAAATTTCAAGACATTCCAAGAATCTCTCTCTTGTTCACTTGAGACCATGATGAATTACAAGGGGAATGATCTAGGATATCCTAGGTGGTGATTCATTCACCATACTCAATTATAATAAAATTGTGTATATTGATTAGTGAGTAGTTAGTGTGCTAGTTAGGATATATTCCACAATCTTTTATTTAGGTGGGATAATATCCCATAGCAATTAGTTCTAGTTAATAGTCAGGTTTGTTAAACTTGTAAAGTTGTTTTGTAATTTAGTTTCAACTATACAATACCTATAAGTATTACATCTCACTTGTTTGAATGTAATGACCATTATTTTTCATTAATAAAATATTGTCATATTATTGTTGGTTAAACAAGTTTTACATGTATTCTGCAAAAAATAACCAAGAAGAAATAAGAAATTAGATCTTTTTATAATCTAGAAACAATTAGTATCATTAAATAAACCACATATTTTAGATAAGATGCATTGATCATTCTGGATAAAATAAGGAAGAAGAATCAATTAGAGATTTTCATTCTAGCAATTCAGTCGCATACATCTCAAAGTATGCAAAAAATAGTTCATATTCGATTATGCAAAATAATGGTGCATATTTGGGTATGCCCATGGATGAGTGTGATTTGGAGAGATAAAAATAATTTAAATAATTTTATTATAACTTAAATAGATTCCAGTAATGGTAGGTCCAAAAAATGATCTTTCGAGGCACACATCTCCCTGCAACATTATCAAGATATAAACAAAACAAAAAAATAATGCAATTTTGTTGATCTCTGCAAGTAACACATGTATATATCCCTCCTTGATAAAAATATATTGGGGATACAATAGAGAAGATTGCATGTGCAAGTGTGGGAAACCTAGACAAATTTATGGGTAGATGGTTGGGATGATGCCTCTCTTGAAAGTAGTGCACGATGGATTGCGCGCGATCTCCCCAAGGTTAAATCTCACCAAGTCTTGGCAGTCAAAATATTGTTAGGAATAACTCAAATGGCTTGATGTTGTTATTTGTTTGAGGGAATTTGGTTGTTCATATATAAAGGGAAATTATGGCTGAGGGAGTCACTCATTAAGGACAATTTGTAGGATTCTGCAATGAAAAAAACTAATTAGGATATACTTCATACCTTATTCATTGTGAAAATCCATGTATAGATATTCATATATAAATTTCACTTGCAATTGCTTAAGTTTAAACTTTATAAATAAATTGTAATTTTGGGTCCTATACTAATCTAATCTAATATGGGTTACACATAAGTGTAAGAGGTGAGCAGTGTAGGGAGAGAAAAGATATAAGTTTCTAGGCCACAATGCTAGCTCCAATTCATTTGAACACCAAGATCAAATAACCATGCTCGTGTTTAGACCAATATGCACTCAACCAATACACAAGTAGGTACAAGATTCTGAGGTAATCAACTATGAAGATATGGGGAAGCACAATATTATTGGACACATAGAAAGTACTATTTAACTCCTATAGTTTTTGACTTGAAATATATTGTAAGGAATAAACATAAAAGGGGATCCTTTAACATTCAAGTGGATTAAAATAAGTATTTACAATTGATAACTTAGGCTAGAAGTTAGATAAGACAAGAGAGACAAGGAAAATGCATAAAAATTCTCATAATATTTTCTATTCCAAATTCAAGGACCTTTCACAATGTCTTTCAACTAGGTATTTATAGGAAAACCCATGTCGAATAGTGTGTTACAAACATTGATGGAAGAAGCCTACTCAACAACCCAAATTTGACAAATTAAATGAAAGGTGGTTACACTTTCAAATCCAATTGAATGCCAAGTGGGAACCTAGAAGTGTCTGACATGGATGATTATTCTCAGTAGTCTAAAATATCTTCATTAAATGTTTCTAAGTACTTAAAATAATCCTATATTGATCTGATTGGGATAGTAGCATTCTATGACCTATGGTGCACAGGGAAAGTGTGTGCTCAGAATTAAAGTTTCTACTCAAATATTCCATCTTTCATTTGACATAGATTGTCTAAAGAGGCATATTTTCCTTCTAAAGTTAGCGAGTCCATAGAGATCTTAGATTTCTTGACAAATATGTCATAAATTGTGTCTCCATGGATTGCGTGAGACTATCTCTTATCTTCTAATGGACTAGGTTATTTTTCATTTTTTGCATCCCATGTTCTGTGATGTTTGGGGCTAATGGTTTTGTGCAATACTTACACATAGTGTGTGACACTAAAACTACTTTCCTTGTTGTGTGGCTTCCTTCCTTTCATCCCCATAGAGTTATATTTTTTGAAGATTATGTGAATTTTGTAACTTTTGTGCATCTTTCCACTTTTGCATAATGTTTTGGGTCTTACGAGTAATACCTACATGCACAAATCAAGGATGAAAAGTTAGTACAAGTAATAAGCGTTTAAACATTGGTAATATACTCATGGTTTATGTGCTTCATCAATGTGTGCTTATTTCTTCTCTTCCTTGATCGTTCTTTTGTGGTTCACATTTTTTGTAGCACAAATAATATTATTTCATGAAATTTATACACAAATTCATACTTAGACGAATATCCAACACGTCATTTACGTAACCTTCAAGGTATCATGAGTTTGTGTATAGTATCTAGATAGCATATACCTTTAAGAAACCAAGTGTTATGTATTGGATATGCCCAAGTGGGTGGTGCATCATATAAAATATACATGTGTTAATTAATTATAAGGCCACGACAAAGCACGAGATAGAAAATATGCCTAGATATTATCCATGAAGCATTTGGGCATGCACATAGTACAAGGTGGGCCACAAAATTCTTGGGGCATGTATTGAATACCTAAAAACATTTAATGTTATCCTAGATGAATTGGTTAAATACAAGTTCTATTGAGAAGCATTTGAGTTTTGAATTTTGGATTGGTTCCAAAGTTTAATTCAGGCTTGCTAGCACGTCCGCAACACAATTCTCATTACACAATATGTAATATATGCCAACTGTATCAAAATATTCAATCATGTTCCATACATGGTTGTGGTATCTAGAGAGGTCTTTGACATGGCTTGTGTATTGGTTTCTTAATTTCCTTGTTATCAATTGTGAATCTCTAAATTATTTCTATAATTTGGCACCCTTCTCAAGAGAAAATTGCAAGCCATGGATTAGAGCTTTATATTTCATGCCATTATTAGTACGTGGGAATTGAACTATGTACAATGCATGTTACCTTTTACATCTAATGTTAATAAGTTCAACTCCTATGTTGTATCCTTATCTGGATTTGGACCCATCAGAATGTATGGTGACATGGTCCAATGATGGTTTTCAATTTTATTTTGGTTGTACAACTTAGGAAGATCCCTAAGGTGTTCTTTTGATATTACTATAGAGTTAAAAACTTCACAGACTTATTGATTTGCACACGTAGGATTTTTATCT
Organism: Taxus chinensis; assembly: GCA_019776745.2. Taxonomy (NCBI): domain Eukaryota; kingdom Viridiplantae; phylum Streptophyta; class Pinopsida; order Cupressales; family Taxaceae; genus Taxus; species Taxus chinensis. The sequence continues at coordinate 733,346,749 of CM034150.1, forward strand.
ACATTTCATGGAGGAAGGAGTGGATCACTATCACACTATAGGATATTACACACTATATTGTGTGGGTTGTGTACTTAAGGAAACTACCATGGTATATTGAAACTTTCTTCTTGTATTCCAAAACTCTCAGCATCACCTTCCTCAAGGTATTTTATGTCTTCTGCGGGGGAGGCATCAAGAGGAATGCTCAATATGGATTGTGATAGATCTTCCTCTACTTTAGATCTTTTCAGTTGAATTAGTTTCCAACATTTCCAAAGCTACTATATTTTTTGAGTATTTTTCCAAGGTACTAGGCACGCCTCAATTGTTCGGTGTGGAATTCCATTGTTTGTTATTGTATTGGAAGTTAAAACTACTACTCAAGTAGCTGGTAGAAGGTTGGATTTGGTTTTATGTTCCTTACCTCTATAAGTTAATCACATTGTTTGATAGTTTTTGTATGATTTGGTATAATTTCCCTACCTCTGAGATAACATTCACAAACTGATTTAGGAATGCTAGAACAAAAGTAGAAGTTTGGTTTTGGAAGGTTTGTGTGGGGATCAGATTCCTGTGGTTTGTAACCATTGTATAATTATGATTAGGAGTAGGAAATGTCAAGGGATTATCATTTGCTTGCGGAAAAATAATTATAAGGTAATCCCACAGGAGAAGGGGTAGACACCAATGGGGTTAGGCATGGAAATTGATTGAACAGAGGGTGACATTACATGAGCTCTTGGTTGATAAGATACATTCAGTTGTGTGTAGCAAGTTGTCTTCATGAAGAGAGGGGACCCATATAGATGAATTTTGGATAGATGTGGCTTTAGCTTGGTTCTAGGGATATTTCACTCTCTAATATAATTTTTGGAAGTATTCATTAAAGGATCTCATTGGTTTATGCACTTCTCTTCATGTTACAGTGAATTGATGTTACAAAATGGTTTAGGTCAATGGGGATGGTGAAATGGTTAATAAAGGTTGTCTCTAAGTCATTCCAAGAGATGATGGAACTACTGGGAAGGCTTAAGTGCTAAATGTAAGGTAATCTCCTCATGTTGTATTTGCATGTTTTTGATATTGTTCTTGTAGTCTTAGATGTGTTCCTCTATAATTTGGGTGCTACCATGTAAATACTTGGAGAAAAAAATCTTAGGTTTTTTGGGACATGTCATGGTATCCACCGAGAATGGAAAGAGGGTCATTGGTGTTTCCCAACCAGGCACCCATGGTTAGATATTTTGGGATTGTGAATGGATTAACAAATGGGTAGTAGCTTAAGGTGAGATACTAAAAAAATGGATTTGTTTTGGTTTAGAATTTCCCCTTGTTGGTTTGGTGCTTCCTATGAGTTGGAAGGATTACAAGCTCAAAGTCCCCTTCTATTAACTTTGATCTTATGATCATTCTTATAGTTTCAAGTGCAAAGGTCACCCTCTCCCTTTAGTGCAAAAAAAATGATCTCTACAAGTGACAGGTGCCTATCTCCCTCCTAGTGTCGAATATGTTAGGACTATGATAGAGAAGAGTGTATGTGCAAGTGTAAGCAACCTAGACAAAGTCTTGCGTATATGGGTAGGATGATACCTCTCTTGAAATGAGGTACATGATAGATTGCACGAATCTCCCCAAGGTTAACTCTTGCCAGGTCTTAGTGACCAAAATATTTCAAAGGGCCTGATGTTATTATTTTTTAGGGCATTTTTTTGGTGCACATACAACAAAAAACTATGGCTCGGGAAATCACTCGCTAAGGATCAATTTTTAGATTCTACCAACAAAACTCTTATTAGGATATACTTCATAACTTATTCATTGCTTAAAGCCACATATAAATATTTTGGCTATGAGTTTCACTCGCAATCACTTAAGTATAAAAATTATAAATAAATAGCAAGTTTTAGTCTTATACTAATCTAATCTAGTAGGAGTTACAAAATAGTGTAAAAGATGAGAAAGGTATAAAGAAGAGAAAAAAATTTCATAGAATGTAATATAAGCTCCAATATATTAGAATGTCAAGATCCAATAACCATGTGCGAGCTCAAACTAGTATGCTGACTCGAACAAGACACAAGAAGGTGCAAGAGTCTAAGTCTCAAGGAAATCAACTATGAAGCTAAGGGATAGCACAATGTCATTATGCATGCATTCATGGTACAGGCACATATTTGCATAGAAAAACACATCAAAGATCTTCTATTCAGCTTGTAATAAAATCATACCGAGATACAATACAAATATATAGAGATATGCAACTCCTATAAATTAGGAATTTGCTCTAACACCACTAACAATAATCCCGCCATCTCTTATATTAGTATGATTGTTACTCACGTAATAATACACAACTCAAATCATACGAGTTGTTAAAACAACTCCAACAATATATTATTGTTTATATAACAATAATATATAACTAACTACTAACATGTGAACATTATATTTCCTAACATGCATGAAGTTCTCTTTAAATCCAATAGTTGTTGAATCAAAATGCATTGCAATTAATAAGCATAAAATGAGATTCTTTAACATTTAGGTGGATCAAACAAGCATTTACATTTGCTAACTTTTGGCCAAAATTTGGAAAAGATGTGAGAGACAAGGAAAATGCATTAAAAAATTACAAGCTTTTCTATTCCAAATTTAGCGACCTTTTACCATTTCTTTGATTTAGGTGTTTATAGGAAAACCCAAGCTAAACAGTGTATTACAAGCATTAATGGAGACAACATAATGAGCAGTCCAGATTTGACAAATAGAATGAAGGGTGGTTACATTTTCAAATCCAATTAAATGCCAGGTGGGTGACCTGGAAGTGTCTAACATGGTTAGTTTTTCTTAGCAGACCAAAAGATCTTAATTAATTGTTGCTAAGTGGCTAGAATAAGCCTAGATTGATCTAATCTAGATTGTAGCATTCAATGCCATATGGCGCATAGGGGAAGTGTGTGCTTAGTCATCAAATCCACCACCTCCCTACTGATGTGGCATGTCCAAGGAGGTTTTCCTTCCAAATTTGGCAAGCTTATATTTCCTGACAGAGATGTCATAAATTGCAGCTCCTTTCATTACGAGTGACAGTCTCGTATCTTTCCTTTTCTGCGTTCCATGTTCTGCATTATGATTTTTTGCAATAGTTACACACAATGTGTGGTGCTTTAGAACTTGTTTCCTTGTTGTGCAGCTTCCTTTCATCCCTCGCAAAGTAACACTTTGGATTTGTGTGTGCCTCTTTCATCTTTATGCTTTTGGGTGATGTTATGGGTGTTGTGGGTAATATCTACATGCAAAAATGAAGGATATAGAGTTAGTACCAGTAACAATTGTTTAAATGTTGGTAATCTATTAATGGCGTGTGTCCTTCATCATTGTGTGGTTCTTTCTTCTCTACCTTTCGTGTAACAAAGGTTATGAAACAAACCTACGCAGAAATCAAGCTATGAGAAAATATCATCTAAAGTTGGTAGCAAAGAAAATCCTACTTGAGACAACAAAATAGTGAAGTGGAAAAAAGAAGAGTGAAAGAGTGGAGTGTTTAAATAATCTCACAATGAACTATTAGGCAAAAATTGGGGTTTACATAATAGATGGTGAAGATTAAGTTGATCAAAGGGTTGAGACTTAATCCTCAGCTTTCTATTTTTCATTATTAAAATTAAATGGGTGAAGCCTAAGTTGCCATATTAAAAGTATTTAAATTAATATTTCAATCCTATTTAAGCCTAAAATGAGATTAGCTTGAGTGTGATCATTTAGTTTAGCTAATGTGATTATTTAGTCTAAAGTAGTACTTAATTAAATGATTTGATAGGTATTTAATTAAATATTAGACGTAGATTAAATTAATTGACAAGTTTTATTTTCAAAGGTATTCACTAATTAAATGTGATTAACTATAGATCCAACGGGTGGTGGTGTAACGGTTCTTGGGTGTCCTTGTAATTGGGAGGTCCAAGGTTCAAATCTCGGCTCCATGTTAAGGCGACCTACTACCAATGGTTTGGATACCCTAGTGATAAGGCACCATGATAATGTGGTTTAATCCTTAAAACTTCCATCATTAGATGGTTCCACGATCGGTGTGGGCTGGTGATGCCACTATGGGCTAGAGCTCTCTTCCTAGGTAACCTAAATATTAAAAAAATGTGATTAACTATAGAATGAAATTAATATGAGTACTTAATATGGAATTTAAATAATGATTTTAAATGATGAATTAATATGATTAAACTTTATTGTGGATTAATGTTTAAGGTCTTATTTAATTTATTGGATTAATGTCATAGCAGAATATCTGCTTAGTTTTATAGCAAGATTAATGTGATCCTATCTTAAATGAATTAATTAGACACACTTTATGTATCTCCCTAAGACTAGTGTGATGGGTCCCTCATCCCTTTAAACGATAGGTTATGATAGCTTGAACATGAGCAATGATTTATTTAAACCTAACTTCATCATTTGTTTATGTGGATTTGTGAACTCCTCTACGCTCCACCCTTTTGCGTACGTGTACACATATTATAGACACCCTAATTTCACATCTGTCTTAAATCAATTAATTCCCCTACCTTGTTTCCCAGAAAAATACACTTTGAATTAATCAAATATAATTTGATTAATTATCCATTTCAAATCTAAAAATAACTTAATCCTTACCGCATGTCATTGTTCTCCATGTTTTTCTACTATTGAATAAATTCAATATCAAATCTTCACCCACTCTTCGTGGTCTCCACTCACCTAAAATCCTCCACTTATGAATTAAAAATCCAATTCAAATCCTCACCCATTCTTGTGGTCCCCACTCACCTAATCTTGGCCACATTTTTAAACCATGATTACTTAAATTACTCTAAATTAATCACTTCCCCATGTTGTAAATGCAGCCTTACCCCTCCCCTCTAAGACACAAAGAATAAGTTTGAATGCCTTGTCTAAATTCTTGCATCCTTTGACCAAAGAACATCCTTCCACCTCGTCATAATGCCCAAATAGCCTCATCTTGAAGCACCCCAATTCTATAATCCTTTTATTCATTTGGTGCAAAGTAAATGGATCATTGTTGTAGGAAGGCCTTGCTCCGTTATGAGAAAAGAACCTACATATCACGCAATCATGGCTCAATCCATGTTTCCTAGCCCATTCTAAGGTTTTCTACGGAACGTGAAGGAGGAGGTATTATTGTTAGTATTTTACTTCCTTGTTAGTAGTGCATTTTTCCTAACTTACACATATGACTATGTTAGTCGCAAACCATTTTTAAACATCAAAACAAATCTCTACTTTGATTATGTATATAAATGAGGCACTAAATAGTGATGTGATTCCCTAAGCTATTCCCCTTTTGTTTCTCATCGATGTAGGTGTCAAGATGTTCAAAACAAATCATTTGATTCTCATAAATGAATTGAATAACTCCATTTTAGGGTCTTCCACAAAATGTCAAGATGTTAAAACACATCTAATATATAGACTTAAGTAAAAGGAAAACACTTTAAAAATTAAAAAACAGTAATGGGTCACTAAGTTTTTGCACATTGTCATCAATGATCAAGACTTTTGTCCACTTGGGAGAGGCTATAATAAGTCAAAAAATTGTAAGTTCCTTATCAAGCATCAAAGTGTTTCAGTGTGGACTTACATTTCAAATTTAATTGATCTGAGATCAAATCTCATTGGAAAATGGAATGTTTATGTCAAGCAATCTTAAATCTAGATGTAAGTGTTTTGAAACAAAGGCTACCATCAATCATATAATTGTAAATAACTTGTCACTTATACATAAATTTTAAGCCAAGCAAATTTTTGTAAGTTCCATGTCACGTATACGTAAGTGCCTTCCCAAGCACCTATGTTTAATGTTTTGGTATGGACTTACATTTACAAATTAATTGACCCAAAGATCAAATTGATACCATGGAGTGTATTTCCCAAGGCTTAAACTTCTCTACATGTTTGACAACAATGAATAAAGAAATTTTAGATGATTTTGAGCCCAAATTTTGAGTTGTCGAGTCGATGAGTCATTCATATGTTTGAGCAAGCTTATCTGCTAGAAGAGGGAGGAATCAAATGTAAAGTGTAAAACAATGTGCTCAATGTGATAGTTGAACAATATGAGTTGAGGTATGTTATATGTGTCATGTTAGGTTGAACAAGCTCAAGCATATATAGATCTACAACCAACACATTCAAACGATTGGGGACAAGATGATAGAGAATCTGCATTGAAACCAAGGCCAGAACAGATTGAATCTCAAGGGGAGGCCCGTGGTAGTTAGTTGAAAGACATACCAAAATCATATTTCTTCAGGTGTTCCATGTCCTTTCTTATCCTTGGATCATCTCATCATCTACAAGTAGATTCTTCAATTACTAGCATTCATTTGGTGGACTCTTGTTAGTGAATTCTTCATGGAGTTCTTATTCAGTTGTCATCTAGTGTACTTTTGTATGATAGTCGTCCATTGTACAACTCTTCAATGTACAGTGTATAATGGTATCAATTTAGCACATTCACTGTACATTTCTTCAATGTACTTTGTATAATGGTAAAAGATATAGCCCATCCAATGCACGTTTCTTCAGTGATAGATCAATGTGTCCTCATTCCATATTGTATTGTACTAATTATGTGGTGTACTTCATCTTAAGATGACTTGTGGTATATCTTAACACCTCCAATTACTTATGTATTTGTATTGGTTTTTTAGAGATCCTTGCAACGTATCTCTTTATTTCTTGTGCATTTTATTATGCATCGGTACCTTGTTAAACCTAGTTGCCAAAATCTATTTCAACATACTCTTAGCCGCTTCATATATATATATATGGGCATTGTTGCTTGAATGTTTTGTGTACATTAATTTTAACTCAGGGTATCTTAACTATACTAAGTGTGTCTTATACACATATTTAGGATTAAAATAAGATAAGTGTGTGTTTAGTACCACGAGCATTAAACGCCTCCATCATTCATAAATGTTACCTTTAAATAGGTCAATGACGTGTGACTATTATGTAACTATTAGGGAAGGGAGCTTTACTCTTACACAAACTATTTATGCCATTCATCTATTCATATATAATAAAGGATAGATAAAAGATTGTCATTTCCTCATACCTTAATATTTTTTTTGCTTCGAGTGAATCTATTCATTGGCAAGAATTCCCCATTCCTATAATAATGAAGGTGGTTGCCATAATCAAGGGAGATACTAGCCATGAAGAAAGGAAGAATGAAAACGAAGACAACCAATTGTTTGCTACATGTGCAACAAAGTTAAGCATATTGCTAGAATTTGTCCCATTAATCCTAATCAAGATGCCTATTGTGCATATTATTAAGGATTTGGACAACATAATACTAAATATTGCAATTAACATATGTAGTATAATGCTTTATATAAGCACATTATAGGTCATTTTGTTAAAGTTCTTGTGAATAATGTTCTAAGTAGTTAAGACTATGTTAGGAATAAATTAATTAATCATCTCTTATCCTAACATAAAGTTGGTGTGCCTTTATTTGGGCTATTTAAGGGTATTTTATTTTAGCGTTGTAATTGCAATGTGGTTATTGCACACTTTACTTATAGGGCATTGTTATGTGTAATATTGTTTGTTAAATAACCTTGTGTATTCTTTTTTGTTAGTTGAATAGAATCATTAATTATCTTGATTTCTCTAACATTTGGTATCATTCTGTTAGAATACGAAGGAGATTGTAGGAGCACATTTGTAATGGAACGTTGCCTAGATTTCATGTTTTCCCTTTTCGAGCATTAGAGTGCAAGTGGGCCCAGTGTGACACTTGTAAGGAGCAAGCCCTAATCCTGCTAGAAATGTAAAAGTTGCATAATTTTTACAAAATGTTGAGAATCCCCAAACACTACTTCAAATCTACACAAGTAGATTGGATTGCAATATTTTTTTAAAAAGAGGTTCTTTTTTCTGCATTTTGCAATATTAAGGGGAAATTTTCACCAACTTTGATTTACAAAAGGGACACCCAAAACAAAAAGTGAATCCTAACTAGCTTTGACAGGTTGGTTAATATTTTGTTAGTCTTTCAACTTTGTTTTAAAAGATAAAATCAATATTTCTCATTCTTTTAATGAAGGGAGAATTCACTCAAGCGATCAGCATAAATGGTATAAGACTTTAGAACTGGGTGTGGTCTAGAGTTTGACCTCGCTCGCTCGTTTTTTTAAAACCAATTTATAGTTTTTAAACTTCAAATTAAATATTTAGATTTGTTGGCCAAATGGTTATAAAGGTTTTGCTAAATCCTAAGAGTGATGAGAGATTTAGGGGTCAACCATGAGCTCCTGCACAAAGCTCTTTTTTTAAGTAAAAATATATTTCACTAAGAAATTTTTTCAACAAATTTTCAATAAAGAAAGTGAAAAATAAATTGAAGGTGGGGGAAACTACAAGAGGCTAAAGTGCCTAAAAAAAATCAAATTAAAAAATTCAAGATGGGGATTCTTTGGAAAAAAAAATATAAAAAACTAATTTTTTTAGGGGTGAAAAAATTGTATTGTATTTCTACAACATTCCCTTAATTCTTGTACAATTTCTCAAAATTGAAAGTTTGGTTCTATATTGCAAATTTTATCATAAACATGAGTTTTCAAACTCAATAGCAATGTTCGGTATTAGCAGTGCCTCTGGGTCGCACTTACAACTAAAGTTGGTGCATTGAACTACATACATCCATTGTCTAATAGAGTTGCAACAACGACATCTGGGCATCATCCCTATCAATCATTAGGGAGAAATAAGTATGTATTCACTCATTTAACCCTACATTTGTTTCCCATTCACCATGATTTTCCAACGTAAATCTTGACTTGTGATTTCAATCACTAAGCATGTGGGATTGATCAAACAAATCCCTTTCACATATTATCTTGGTAGCATGTATCATGTAAGTTAATGTCTTTGTCACGTACCACCAGGTATATCATCAAGTTGAGCTTTTTCCACATACCAACGGGTATATGAGAAAGGTGTGTATATCGAAAGGTGTGGTATATCGGACTAACAATATATAGAAAGAGAAACTCGTTTGGAGTGAAAAGGAACTCATCCATCTCTTGTAGTTCATAAAAATGACTGTAAATGCTCTGAAATTCTTTGTCAAATTCACAACTAATGGGAGATAATTATGTTACATGAAAAACAAAGATCAGAACTCAACTTGAATTTGAAGACATTTGGAATGTAGTTGACAATTCCTCCATTAAACTAAAAATGATGTTGATATACAATCGTAGTTTGACAAAGCCAATTAGAAGGCCAAAATTGATCATATTATTTGGAGTTTCAGATGAGGTGTAACCCCACATTCGTGATGCTACAACAACCAAGGACGCATGGGATAAACTCAACACGATGTATGAGGCCAAGAACTAAAATGCAATTCCCTACCTCCAAAGTCGATTATACAATTTCAAATTAAAAAGTGGTGAAAATTTTGAATCCTTTTTAAGGTGTATTACAACCTTGAGGGCATCACTCCTAGTATTGGAAGTGAAACATACAAATGCCTCTCTTGTACCAATTGTCTTGAGAGAATTGTCCCCCTCCCGCAGGATCTTTGTCACCACTTTGAATGTCACGAGACAAACACCAACATTTAAGAAATTGGTGAACATGTTGCAACAGAAAGAATCTACACACTTAGCATCAAAAATGGAAAAGACCCATCAAGTCGTCAAAATAACCTCAAAAGCAAGTAATTAGTAGAACACCAAATGAACAAATAACAAAAATCATGTCTCATTTATAATTAAAAAAGGCCATGAATCGAAATATTGCTGGTATAGTGGATTCCAACAGGGATCTTCCAATGGTAAGAAGCTCAATAACCAACAGTCATCATAGAGACAACAAAATAAGTCTTCGGGAAAGAAAAATATAAGTTAGAAGCAAAAGAAACCACAATAAGGCAACATTGTTGATGAGAAAGACAAAACCCTCAATGAGGACTTACTTGTATGTTGCACAATCACATGAGGAATCAACTTCACATAGCTCTATCTAGTATGTTTAAATTGGTGTAACTCGGCACATGACTAGGAGAAAAGATTGGTTCTTCAGTATGCAAGACACATCCAACAAAAACCGTGTTTCATTGGGTGATCATAGCGTGTACAGTGTCCAACGCATTAACAACATTTCATGACATCTTAGAACACATGATTGTAGAATAACAAATGTCATATATGTCTCAAGACTCACCAAGAATTTACTCTTTGTCAATCAACTACTAGAGCACAACTTGAAAGTTGATTTTGAAAATGAAGGTTTTAAAAAGATCGTCCTTATTAGAGATGAGACCAAGTGCTTGAAAATTGTTGCACGAGCATCTAACATTAGGAGAATGTTCCAACTTGATTATGTTCCAAAAAGCAACCAAGCACTTCTTTCAAAGGATTCAAACTCGACATAGTTGTGGCACAAAAAGATATGGGCATGTGAATTTTCGGTATCTGTCTGCACTCAATCACTACAACATGGTGAGAGAATTGCCTCCACTGAAGAAATGTACTAATAAATGCCCTAGTTGTCTAGTAGGAAAACAACATCGAACACCATTTGGTAAAAGTACCTTTCGAGCTTCTAGAAAGTTAGATTTGGTACACATCGATCTGTAAGGACATATGAGACCTAGTCGTGTTGGGTTTCAGTCTTTTATGCTCTTTTATTACTCACGCATAATGTGGGTCTACTACATCATGACTAAAGAACAATCTTTCTAGACTTTCAAGTAGTTCAAAGTGTTAGTGGAAATTGAAATTGGTCATAACATTAGAACTCTCCGCTCAGATCGAGGGGGGAAAACACCAGTAATAAATTTGTGAGATTTTAAAAAACATGGTATTTGACATCAATTGACTCCACCTCGCACACCACAACAAAGTGGTGTTGCAAAAAGGCAAAATCACACTATCATGGAAATGGTATAATATATGATTAATGATTTGAGTTTGGAGAAAACATCTTAGGCAAAAGCAGTACAGATAATAGTTTATCTGCTAAACAAAGCTCTCGTTGCAATTCTTGATGGAGTGATTCCGCAATAAGCATAGTCAAGGCATAAACCATCTATAGCTCATCTTTGAATTTTTGGATGTAAGGCAAGTATGCACATTCCCAAAATGAAGAGCACGTAACTAAATAAGAAATCTGAAAAAATACATCCTCTTAGGGTACAGTGAAGAAACATTAGACTACAAACTCATGGATCTAAATACCAAGAAAATCTATATCAGCAAAGATGTTGAGTTTCATGAGCGTAAGTCAAATCCACCTTCCACAAGCTCACCTGATGAACAAATCAATCATATTGTAATTAAAAAAGGAGACCTAAGCTTTGTTGAAGGGAATGATAGTGATGATCCAATAGGGTCCATCACCCATACGAACAACGTAGTGTATGTCGAAATGGTATACTAATGTGATATGAGATGTTAAAATTGATTGGAGTCCCAAACACATCCACTATTGGACCATGGACTCTCAGTATTGCTTGAAACAAGGTCAATTTGGTTTTAATGAGTATAGTTGTTAAATTTGTTCAACCTTCTACACTTCAAGAAGCCCTAGAGTCAAAACCTTGGGAAGATACCATGAATGTAGGGTATTAGTCACTGATAAAAAAATAACACTTGGTAGCTTGTAGATCTTCCACTATGAAAGAAGTCAATCGGTTGCATTATGAATCTTCATAACAGAGTACAAAACACATGGCAGTATTAACAAGCACAAGACAAGACTCGTAGCAAAAGGGTATGCTCAAAAAGAAGGCATTGACTATGTGGAGACTTTTGCTATCGGCTAAGATCAAAATTATCAAGATGATATTTTTTCTAATTGCTCAATTTTGTTGTAAAGTCCACCAAATTGATGTAAAAGGTGTCTTTCTAAATGGTTGATTTGAAAGAAGAAGTCTACATGACTCAACCACAAGGTTTCATCATAACTGAAAGAGAAGAAAATGTGTGTAGACTCATCAAGTCACTATATGGTTTCAAACATGCTCCCCGGGCATGTTATATAAATATTGATGAGCATCTCATTTTTGACAAATTCCATAGGAATCCTTATGATCACAATCTCTACCTCAAAATATGTAGGGACACCTTCAACTTTTTGCTCCAATATATCTTTTCAAATTAATGAGAAAGAAGCAATATTACAAACATGTATTTTCGAATAGAAGAGAATTCCAATTTCAGTCATATATATGTCCTGTTTTTTTTAAGATTTGATTTAAGTATTAGTAAGTTACATAACTTGCTCACTTTGAGACTAGAATTTCATTTTCCATTAAAAACTCCTCCATATAAAGCAAGTTGATTGAAACCATGTATACCATATTATGGCTTCCCATAAGACAAGCCCAAATCAAAGACTATATTCATGGCAAAATACAAAAGACAAAAAGAAAGATTGGTCGTTCAAAAACTACTTGTGAACATTACACAAAAAAAGAAAACAAAATTAAATAATGTCTCTAGATTCAAATCAGCACAATTTTAAATATTACCTTGATATTAATAAGATTTTGTGTATATAGTCATTGATCAAAAGCATTTTATTTTAAAGCTATGGCAACAAAGAATATAAACTTTATAGATATAAAGATAATTCTTTTATGGAATTCATATCAACACTCCAATATTGCAGAACGAAGCCAACTCAATTTTACTAACATGGGCCACTTTGAAACTTACCAAAATACATGTAAAATAGTGCCTTAGTCAAAGCAATAATCTTCCTAACCTTCACCATCTAGTTATACAATTACCACAAGCAATATATTACAGCTCATTCTTTCAATTGTCATCCTTGCTCTCTTTCAATTACGTATCAACAACAATTTCTTAGTACAAATTCCCCCAATTGATATAAATCATCTCATCGTTGGCATTTAACAGAAATCACCCTCCCTATTTTATTTGTGAAGATGAAAAATAGATCCCTCTACATTAAATTTTCAATTTTCCATAGTAAATGTAGTGTGAAAGCCTATTCCTCATCAATTGTGTCATATGTTAACAGGATGTTGCTCTTAATTTTCAAATCATTTACCGAACACCTGCCGCGCTTTCCTCTTGAACCACTAAGATTTGTTAAAATATGATGGTTTGTTAAATGTCTAGATACATTCGTTCGACTTTAAACTATTTTAGTGCGTCTAAATAGGACTGGTACATCTAGATTGGTTAGCTTTTTAAAAGATGATAAACTCAATAGAAATGAGTAGTAAAATCTTGCACTTAGTAACTTTTGCGTGATGCTCATCATCCAGACCAAATAACATAGGAAAAAGAAAATGTTTCGTGTGGTTGCATCTAGCAATTCCTGTGGTGTGGAAGCAAACCATATTTTTTGCATAAATAAGTAGAATTGAAATCCCGCTTCAATGCAACCACCCTTCCCTTTTGAAGCCTTCGCAGGAGTGCTTAAAAACAAATCATACTTGTATCAGTAAGGAAAGTTCAAAACATTGAAATCATGGTTCGATGGAACCACCTTTCCTTTTGAAACCTTTACCACCTAGCTTTCAAGAAATGGGTCCGAAATGCAGAAACACAAATTTTCAGAAGATCCTTAGGGACAAAATGTCATGGAAACATACATACACTATGTTATTAAAAAAAATGAATAAAACACATTTTCAGTCCATAAAAGATTAAAAACTATTTGAAAACACAACATATTTTGAAATGAAATGTGTTTCGAAAAAGATAACAATCCAACTCCTAAATTTGCTGAAAATTTGATGCGGGCTTTTTTTGCCCTTGAGTGCATTTTTTTTTGACATTTCAAAAAATGTAAATACCGCTGGAACGGACCAGGTACAGCTCTGGTACAACATGGCCGTACCAGGAACAGTGCTGTGTTTCAGGCATGTTACCCCCACACTTCAATACCCGTCCATGTCCAATGTGACCGCATGCAAGTACAGTGCCCTAGGTGGCGTTTCTAGGTACCTGAGCTTCTCACGATAAAATGTTTGATACTTTCCATTGTTTTTTAATATACTCGATACAATATATTTGTTGTTCAAATAAAAGCTATTTTGCAACCTTTAATAAAAAAATGAGTTGATGTTATAAATCACTATGCACTATGCAATCAAGTATTTATGAAATGGCAATTAAAGTGGTGATTCGTATGGAGGAAAAATAAACTGGGAACATGCGCACCCAGGTGATGCATAGATATCATGACTTACATTGTATAAGTTATAGGTGTATATGAATCTCAGTAATAAAGGAATGGACGAGAATCTCGTCCGACTATGAATGTCCACCAATACATGTGACCCAATTCAATGTTGGCAACAGTTTATTTTAAATATTACTCTTCCAATCTGTGCCATTACCAAGTTGTATTAACCGCACTTTCCCAGTGCTTTGCTAGATTAAAATGGGTAGTTTTCTAGTGTTGCCTAATAACATATCTAATGAGATATTATCATATTAAGATAGAACAATTGTAATGTAATATTAGTTAGTTCGGACATAAGCAGGTTGAAGATGTTATACACAACAAATTATTAAATTTTATTTTCGCTATATTTGGATTTAATTCCCCGATCTGTGAAATACAAATTTCTTATGATTGTCAATTGAAGGAGATTAAAAAGAAAAGAACAATGCTCACTTAACATGAACATTAACCACTTCATGGCATCAATTGTACAAAGCATGAAACTTGCAAACTTCTTCAAGCACTTGATATGAAACAACCAAAAACAGCTACATTTGCAAAATCAAATAAAAACCAACGATTGCATATGAAAAATGGTAAAATTATACAAACTTCAAAAGTGCTTGACCTTCTTATTCGCACGAAAATTACTACTAGTTCTTGCACCAAAATTGTTATTGTGATCACTTCCTGATTGTTTAGGCTCTACTTTTTTAATATATTTTTTAAATTTTTTGTAACATGACCCATGTCTTGTTGCAGAATGAGTTTCATCGTCACTGAAGTGTTTGCGTTTCTTTGATTTGTTGCCCTCAGAATGATGTGTAGTTGAATGATTCTTCCTCTTGTCTTTCTTGGCATTAAGTTTTTCTTCATTCCAGTTTCTTTTCAACCCCCTCTTGTCAGAAGACTGCCCATGCACACCTTCAAAAAGGTTCCCCCCACGTGGCAATGGCTCATCGTCACACAGTTGCCACCTGTTTAACAAAGTCCCTCGGTTTTCTGTATGAGGATGCAGCAAAATTCCATTAGCATGATTACTTGCTATTGACAAGAAGACATCCAGCTGTGGACCTCTCATAAATCCAGCCTTCCTTTCCAACAATTTTGCATCTATCCTAATTATTCGCCCCAAAATGCTATGCTGGGACGGAACAAAATCATTGACATAAAAATCTGTCAATTTTCGATAGGCCATTGCAAATGCTGCGCGCACCTGCCAGAAAAGTCAGATGTGAAGCAACTTCTAAATCACTTAGCAATAAGAAAAAATACTAATGAATATATTTGGAAGGGACAAACTATTGGAAATAAGGGCATGAACAAGATTTGCAAGGTATTTGCTTCATATGTCTATAATCAACCATCTTAGGTAGCCATAAATCAAAAAATATAAATTTCCTATCATTATTTAAGCTTCAGAAACTAGATTAATATAACATTCCAGACACAATAAATTCCCATAGACATTGACTGTGCAGGTTGACTATCACATGCATAGACAATGGGTTACGCTTCTGATATACATTGACCATGCTGGTTAGGTGTCATATGCAAAGTTATGGCCTAAGCTTCTGATATCAGAGACTAGTGTATTCTGTTTTTCACTTCTACATCTCATTTAACATCAAAACGGATAGGTTTGTAGACTTTGAATGGCATTATTAGGACTTGCAACAAAATTGCCTTATTACAGCAAAACAAAATTGCCAATGCTATTTAATGTATTTATGAGCCTCTAAGTTTCAAAAGTGACATTAGTAATTGTATGTCACCATGTGTTCTCAGTGACTATTTATTAAAGAAGATGCAAAAGAGGATATATTATGGCTATTTATTTAAACCCAAACAACAAAAATAAATAGCCTCCAACTGCTTACCTTCTGAATTTAAAATAAACCACCATGACCAATTTGAATACTTGTTTTTATACCTCGTGTACATAAATTCTTACCTTTCCTCAAGGGAAAAAATGCATTTAAAAAAGGTTACCATAGGGATAAGAGGCAAACACCTGCAAGATATTATATGAATTCTTCCCAATGTCATTTTCAGGTGCCTGCATATAAACAAAAGACTAATGAGTTACACTTGAATTCGGAATGAGCATTTAAAAAACTGCATATACAATACCAAATTACAGAGAACATCTTGTACAAGCAAGACGCACATTTACAGCTTACCTGTGGATCTTCAACAGAGAGCAGGTTTGGACGCTTTGAATTAAGAAATCTGTAAAATTGAATAACTGTTATCCTCGGAGTTATATGCGGAATTTACTTATCTGATAAAGCTGCAAAGAAAAGCATTAATACAAACAGTTACCCTCTTAGGTTCTTTCGAAAGAACTGTCCACCGGATCTGCAAGATACTCCAACATTGCATGCATTCAACTTACGGCCATAAAGATCAAAAAAATCAATCTGGCATTACAGGCAAGCCATCAGTTATTTTATTAAATAACTATATTTAACAAAACTCATAATTTGGGAATCAATATAAAATACACAGATGCATAAACACAAAAACACCTAAGTTTTTCATAAGCATTTTCCAAGGTTACCGGTAACATAAAATAATCTTGCTGCCATTACTGGAGCCTAAGTCACAAGGTTCGTGTTCATGTTCGTGTTCGTGTTCGTGTTCGTGTTCAAACATGATAAAATTTGAAAGAAATTCGCCAGAGGATAAAAATCGGCCAGAAAAATTCGTCATTAAACTTGATAATTTAATAATAAAATAAATTTTAATAATTAATAATTTTAATTTAAAATGAAAACTAAATCTATTTAAAAAACATAAATCTTTTGATCTTATTAACATAGTAGAAAATTTTATATCTAATATTATTATCTAAAATATTCTTTAATTAAAATACCTAAAATATTCATTTAAAATCTAAAGTAATACTTAAAAAGTTAAAAATTAATACTAAACAAAAGTATTAATAAAAACTTAATCCTAAATCGTATATGCTATAATAGTGTGTTCCGATACGTTGTAGAAGAAGTAAGGGATGAGCACAAAACCAAAAACTCGATGCCTGAAGCTGTGTTTCCCTCCCGCATCATCCTGGCCTTCCCCGTCACCATTGGTCGAGTTTGAAGGCTCATTCAAGTCACATTTTGAAGCACCCAAGAGGCTAGTGCACAAAACCCTCAATGCATTCCACAGGTAGACAAAACACAGGTTACCTCATCTCTAACCTGTGTGCAAATTGTTAGTTATAGCTGAGCATGTGTGAAGGATTCTACCTCCGTCTTTGGGATTTTTTTACATTTTGTAGGAAAAAATAAGGAAAAATACATACTGTTCGACCTTTGGACTAATTTTGGTGGTTGTAATGGAATTCGCCGAATTTCAAACATTCATATTGAAATTCGGCGAACCCTATGACATAGACTGTACCCATCCTACACAAAGGTACCTCATGCATACAAAAAGCATATTATATGCTGTCATAATGTCACATTTACATGGTAGCATACTACTACATCTACCAGATCCATATCTAGCTGTGTTTGTTGTTTTACAAAGTTAGATCGCTTTCCATTGTTTTGCAGCATGCTGATCAATGTGATCATGCACACCACCAGGTGTCAAATTACCCCAATGAAATGTTTCAAGTCATTGGGTCCAATGAAGCATGTAGACCAACAAGTGTCAAATGAATGAGCTAGGGAGCTCCATATTGGACGGGTTCACAAAGGCACAATATTTGTTGAAGGTTTTGTAAATGGGGGTAGCAAGCTAAGCGGGTTTGACTGTGGGGAAACTGCATAGTTAAGTGTGCTTGAGCCAGAGTAACACTGGGATGGGTGACCTCCCAAGAAGTCCTGGTGCTTCTCACCCCTATGAGCATCACCTAGATGCAATGAGTGCTAAAGTGAACCATTCATACACGTGATGTGTGTCAAAGTAAATTGGCCACATCATGATGGATCAAAGTAGACTGACTCAAAAACTACACAATTAAATCCCAAAAGATACACAAATTGTTCCACTGCAAAAAACATCACTTGTATAAGTGTCAAATTACCCCAATGAAATGTTTCAAGTCATTGGGTCCAATGAAGCATCCAGACCCCAATAACCCAAAGCAAAGAATCGGCTATCAACTGACAGACCTCACAATCAAAAAAATGTTTCAAACCAACTACAAGAAGAGTCGATGTTTCAACAGTCCTTTCTCTAGAATTTTCTTCACAGAACAAAGCACATATAGCACATGTAACGTCAGAATAATATATGATTTGATTTTCCAATGAGTTGCTTAATACTTGTCCATGTACTTGTAATTTTTCACACAAATATCAATTTGGATTTCCACTGAACATTTTTGTATCAAACAGTTCGTCACCTTTCTAGTTACAGAGAAACCCTGTGATTAAATTTAGGTCTTTGAAAATTATAGAGAATTGGTCTTACAAATCCATTGTTCACAGAAACTACAAAAATGCAGCAGGGTCTGATTCTTATTTTCCTGTTTTATAGCTGCACATAACTGAAAATCAAATTTGTGGTGGGCTTTAGATTTACTGTCACAATTGTTCCTTGTCCAGAATTGAATCTGCCTGTAAGTGATCAGATAAAGAGTGTTTGGGTCAATTGTGCACGTTCCCTCCTGGTCAGATTTGATCCCAAGATCAGACCCTGCTGTTTTTTCAGGGTTTCATTGTGTTTTAAAAAAAAACTGGGCCATTTAATGTTTTAATGTTGAAAAAAATTAGAAAACAATTCTGAAAAAACTTGTTTTTGCCACTGGATACACCCAGGAAGCATCCCGGACGGTCCAGATATGGCTGGATGAGCTTGCAGACATATCCAGACCATGCAGGCCTTATTCAGAGCTGTATCAGTATACATCCTTGTATTCTGTTGTATCAGTATCCAAGGTGGTGACTATAAAAAAAATGGGCCTTACAGAAAATATGAGTTGGCCATTAATCTTTCTATTAAAGTTATTGTGTAAACATTGACTAATTAACCTATTCAATCAAGTTATACAATGTATAACTACCTGACCTGAATGTAACTACTTTTATGATTAATAAATGACAGACACATACAAGATGTAAGTGTGCCACGTGCCTTCCATTTCTCTTTGTTCCCTCTCTCATCATTTTCTAAGAGTAGAATTAGAGCCACTATTCAAGGAACCCTAGGAGAAGGTTACAAACAACAAGCTTGGCATTCAGGGAAGCTCTAGTCATGTATGGATGAAGAAGAAAGCCAGAGTTCGAGGAAGCCTTATTCAGGTATGAACAATGGAAAAGAAAAGAAGAGGTGCTTGAGAAAGCTCTAGAGTAGGGCTATGAACAGCAGGATTTGAAGAGTTTTTCGTGCATTTCAAAGGCAGACAGGCAGATAAAGCATTTTTCACTGTTCCTGAGGGAGATAGATCCAAGTTGTGAGCAGACCAGACACAAATTGCAATACCAGGACGTGAAGTTTGAAGACAGTCACGATTTTAATCATTTGTGACCATTTGAGAAGGAATGACAGTGGACCAGAAGAAAAATGTTACTTGTGGAGAAGTGAACGGTCCAGATCAAAGGTGAAAAAGTTGTTCGACAGTTGTGAATGCAAGGTCATGATGCAAGGTCATGATCAGAATTAAATAACACAGGTTTTGCATTTATTTGGAAACTGATGTGAGCATTAGGGCAGGGCTAAAGTTGTAGACAAAGTGCATACCAGAAGAATCTCAATCTACTCTTTCGGTATGGGTACGGGTACGGGTATGGGTTCAGTATGCTGAAACGGCAAATTTTTAAAAAACCTCGGGTACGGTACATTATATATATATATATATATATATATATATATATATATATATATATATATATATATATATAAAGAAGCATTTGCATACTTATTGAAAAACATAAGTGTTACATAAATGAGTACAAAAAGAAGTAACGAAAAACAATTCAATCTTATTTTTATTAAAAGGAAAAAAGATTATATGACTACCAAATTACATCTTAACTAATAGAATCACTCACAATTTTTTTTAAGCTTTTCACTATAAGATTCAAGTACAATGGTAAAAAAGAGTTAGAGGAAGAAGTACATACAAATGATGAAAATGAGTTCTCTCCTTTTTTTAATTAATCAAACTTTTAACATTTTTTAAAAACTTATAGTACATTTTATTTAGGCAAAATAAATATACTACTTTTTATTAATGGGAAAATCTTTTATGACTTATAAATTACTTCCCAGGCAATAGACTCTCTTTTTTTAAAAAATCAAAATAATTATAATTATAATTTCGATCAGAAATTCACACTAAATTTTAAAACATGATACGTGTCTCATTGTAATTAAAAGAGAGAGAGACGACAAAATTAGCGTGCGAGTAAAAAAAGAGAACAAAATTATTGTGCGAGTGAAAACAATACAACCTACTGTCTCGGGAGGATAATAAACAGCCAACCCCGACCGTCTGCCCAATGGAATGGCCCCTGGCCCCAGCCCCCCCAACTCCAACTAATTCATAAGTTTATATAATTCATTGGGAACTCCTCCAATCAATGAATAATCAAAAATTACACGTGATAATGGGATCATCAAATACGCAGAAAGTCAATCTAAGCTTAGAATAATCATACAGGGAACTCAATACGCAAGTAAGGCAAACACAGAGAGGAAAAGAAGGCGAAGGGATTAAAAAAACCCGTATTTTGCAGTGGGTACATACCCACAGGTCCAAGGCATCCAGCCATTTTTCATGTCCAAGGCATTAGGATGTAACATTTACTGCATATACAAATTGTTCTAATTCAACTACATTTGTTGATGGAAAGTCACTTGCAGTAGAAGGGCTATAGTAGATAACACATTGTGTTGAATAATGCTCAAAAACTCTTAGTAAGGAATGTTAGGTATGTTTCTAGCATGCATAGAAATCTGTCTATTCGTCAATTAACAAAAAATCCCAATATTACTATTAATTTCTCTGGGCAAAGGTGTATTTTGTCTGATGTGACACAAGACAAGGTGGTTGCCCTAGGCATTGGGCAAGGTGGCATGAATAGACTTGTTGACCATGCCACGGTCACATGGAAGGAGACTCCACCATAAAGGATGTGTTTGAGCATGAAATTCCTCATAGGCATGTTGATCTTGTTCCAATCAACTTACATGCACCACTTGTGTAGGGAATATCCAGGGAGTTTGAAACGCCTCATGTGCGAGCAGATGAAATACCCCAATTACAAGATGCTGGAGGCACATGGTGAGGTGGCAGTTAAAGCCACCCAAAGAATTGTAAAGGGAGACTCCACTATCCAAGATGTGCAAGAGGCACAAGGTGAGATGGGAGGAAAAGCCACTCATGGTGAGATGGCGGGAAAATTCACTCAAAGAAAGGCCCTGGCTCAAGGACTAGACACAAGGTCGCATATCCGGCAGAGCACGTTCGTGTTGCTCTCACATATGATCTTTTAATAATACCCGTACTGCTGAAATATACCGAAGTGGGAGACTGCCAAGCAAGCAAAACATGATGCCATGTTAGAGAACCATATCTAGGAGATGGCAGAAGTATCACCGGGTGAAGTGATGGAATTACCAATTGAATACAAAGGGGTGGATATAGTCAAAGGGAAAGCTGTTGATACTTTGGACAAGTGCGAGGCTTGTCTTGTCGTGAAAGGCTTTTCACAACAAACGGGAAAAAACTGAGTTCTTTGCTCCTACTATGAATAATGCGAAGATGGTCACATTTTGGTTGCTTCTCTTCAGAAATTTGAATGAGGAGGTTTATTTGGTGCAACCTAAAGGTTTTCAGGTACCTAGTCATGATTATCTGATTTGTAGATTGATTAAGTCCCTATATGGACTTATGCAAGCTCCATGAGTCTGGTATATTCACGTTGATCAGCATCTCTAAGACTTTGGATTTATGTGTTGTTAGCAATTTTTCTCGACTTTTGTCTTGACCAAAGTTCATTGATTGGACAACATCAACACATCAGATGACTGCTGATTTCAAATTAACATCGAAGGAGCAGCCTGCTGATTTAATGACTAGATGCTTTGGTCCCATTGTGTTTGTAAAAGTTCAGAACAAACTTGGAGTAGTTTTCTGGATTAGTCAATAAAGGAGGGTATTAAAGTTATTAAGTCATAGTGTAAACATTAACTGATTAAATATTAATTAATATACTTTGGTTATGCAACTGGCAACATATAACCAACTCACTTGAATGTAACTACTTTGTAATTAATCATTGGCGTAGACATACAAGATATCAATGTGCCGTGTGCCATCTCTCTCATCATTTTCTGACACTTTCATTGTAGGTGTGGTGTGTGGGAATCAGAAACTCAATAATGAAGGGTCATGTACCCTAGGCTTCAATAAGATTGCATCATAGTTACCAGGAGATAGGTATGGGTACCAATACGCCACTTTACAAAAAAATAGGAAACAAGTACTCGAGCGGTGAAGGGAACAGAACGGTCATATTTTTTGAATCTACGTTCCTTCAACGGTCCCCTGGTCTTGCCCCTTCGGGGTGCAGCAATGGTGCGCCAGGCGGGCCAGGGCTTGTCGGACGCTCTGCTCAAACGTCTAGGTCCCCGCGGGCCTGACGCTGATTCATTACCCTCGGACCGCGACTCATCCCCCCCACAGGACGATATTCCATCCGTGTCCTTAATCGAGGATGTTGCTTTCACCGAGCATACATTTTGTCTTGCTTCGAGAGCTATTTTTGCTAAGTTCATCGGAAGACGTCTCCCTTTTTCGAGTATAAGGAACTGGTGCGAAACACAGTGGGGCAGCGGCCTTAATATTCGCTCCCTGGAAAAGGGTTACTTTCTTGTGCTATTCCGAAGCGTTGCTCAGAGAGACGATACTATGGAAAGGAAAAACTCCCTTCTTTCCGATTCGGGGCTTGCGATTCGCGAATGGGAGCCTCACTTTGACTGTCACAAGGCGGCGGAGGATGGGTTTCAAGTGTGGATTCGATTGTATTCCCTACCTAGCGAATTTTGGTCGGCTCCCATCCTTTCTAAAATTTGCTCCAGTCTCGGGCGGGTCATTCGCATTGATCCTGTTACTCTGAATGGTACTCTTTCTTCCTTTGCCCGAGTTTGTATTTCCACTCCTTCAGCTCCTAAACCTAAGGAACTGATTCACATTAACACCCCTTCGGGTATCTGGAAACAAAAGGTTGTTTATGAAGGTTTATCCAATATTTGTTTCAAGTGTTTAAAGCCAGGCCATACTCGCAAGTCTTGTTCCACTTCCTCACCTGGTGCCCCATCTTGGCGGAAAGTGTCCCACATCCCTCCTGCCCACCCGCCTTCCCCTCCCCCAGGTACTCCTCTTTCGCCTCCTTCCCCTGCTCCCCAGGTTACCCTTCCTGCCATTGAACCCCTTGCTTTGGCACCCGAAACGCTTTCCTTAGTCAAAGAAACGGCGGCTGTTGTCAAAGACTCCTCCCGGATCCTATCCCTGTTCCATGAAGGCATTTCCATTGGTAAGGGTGGCAGCTCGGAGGAACTTGAGAAATGGATTTCGGCCAAAGAGGATTTGCTTTTGTCTACCGAGGTCGTCCCCCCTGTGGATTCCCCTGCTAACACCTCGTCCCCTTCCCCCCCCTCGCGACCATTGGGACCGCTACTTCCCACTCCCCCTCTTCTCAATGTTGATGTGGGTCCAAAAAGTATTCTTGGACGCCCCAACAAAAGTAAGCTTTCTCTCAACGAAGTCACCCTCGGGAAGCAACTTCAGTTACGGTCTTTTTTCCCGTCTACCAGTAGGAGAGGCAAGTCCTCTCTGAAGCAAATATGATCATTTTTTCCTGGAATGTTAGGGGCCTCAATGCTCCTAACAAACAACGTCTGTTAAGACGTTATGCCCTGGCAGAGGGTGTGGATATCTGTCTGATTCAAGAAACTAAAATGTCGGCTGAAGGTTGTAAAAGAAGCTGGTTCAATAAATGGAAAGGGTGGGAAGGCTGCTTCTCGGATTCTGTCGGAGCCTCGGGCGGTTTAGGTATTCTTTGGAAAGCTGCAAGTTGCATGATCGCTCCCCTTGTTTTAGATAGCAACTTCATTTGGTGTAAGGTTTCGATCAAGCATTCTGAGGATTTCTTTTACCTCGGAAATATTTATGGTCCATCCACTCCCATCAGCAAAAGGATTCTTTGGGGTAACCTTAGCCAGCTGCTGACGGCCGTGTCAGCGGAGAAATTCATTATTGCCGGTGATTTCAATGCTACCCTTTCTGATCGAGATAAGCAGGGTGGTCTTCAATGGCAGCCTCGTTCACAGGTGGACTTCTCTTCCTTTGTTTCCTCTTCTCATCTGGTCGATCTGGAGCCGTGCAAGGGTTGGTTCACTTGGAACAATAGGCGTACTGGATTCAGTTCCCTCGCGGTACGCCTTGATCGCTTCCTGGTTTCCGAACATTGGTTGCAGCAGAATTTTCTTCTAAAAAGCTCTGTCCTCCCTCTTTCTGGTTCTGACCATTTTCCTGTTTCTGTGGTTCTAAACTTTGACATCCCTCCGCGTCGTTCCCCCTTCAAATTTGAAAATATGTGGCTTCAGGACCCTTCTCTTAGGTCGCTGATAAGGGGCTGGTGGGACTCCTTTATTGTTAAAGGAACTCGGATGTTTCAACTCTCTAGAAAGCTATCTTTGCTCAAAGACAAATTACAAAGCTGGAACCATTCAGTATTCAAAAATATCTTTCAGGAAAAGCTCCGTGTTGAGCAGTCTCTTCGCTCCCTTAACGAGTCTATTCTGCTTCTTGGGATGTCTCACGAGGATCACCAGAAGGAAAAAACTCTGCTTAAGGAATTGGGGGACATCCTTCTCAAAGAGGAAACCTTTTGGCGTCAAAAATCTAGGGAAACATGGTTACTGGACGGGGATAGAAACACAAAAATTTTCTTTTCTTCGGTTCGAGCCAGAAGAAACTTCAATTACATCTCCTCTCTCAAACTCGATGATTCCACGTACGCCACCTCGCAAGCTCAGATTAAATCAGAAATGGTGGATTACTTCCACAAGCTCCTCAATGACACGGAATCCCCTCTTGGTCCGCAATCTCTTCTTCACTCTCAAATTCCCAGATGTATTTCGGAGGCAGATAATCTTTCGCTTCTTTCCCCCTTCTCATTTGAAGAGGTTCGGAAAATAGTGTTCTCCATGAAGCGTGATAAAGCTCCAGGTCCGGACGGTTTCCCAGCTTCCTTCTTCCAAGATTTCTGGGATGTCATCGGTCCCGATGTTTGGCAGGCGGTTGAGGAATCTAGAGCTACAGGGAAGATTCTTGGGAACCTTAATCACACTTTCATTTGTCTTTTCCCTAAAAAATCCCATGCTGAGAAGCTAGATGACTTCAGGCCTATCTCCCTGTGCAATACCACCTATAAAATCATCTCCAAAGCTATAGCCACGAGACTTTCCCCTTTGATGCATAAGCTTATTGCCCCGGAACAGAGTGGGTTCATTCCCGGAAGATCCATCACGGAAGGCATTATTATTTCTCATGAACTCATTCACTCCCTTCATAATTCCTCCAGAGCAGGCATGTTGCTAAAACTGGATTTCAGCAAAGCTTATGATCGAGTAAATTGGAGATTCCTTCTTCTTTCTTTGCAAGCTTTGGGTTTTGGTGCTCAGTTCTGTAAGTGGATTTTTGAATGCATTGCTTCACCGCGCTTCTCGGTTCTCGTAAATGGGTCTGCGGAAGGCTTCTTTCAGAACAGCAGGGGCATTCGTCAAGGCGACCCGCTTTCCTCATTCCTCTTTACAATAGTGGCGGAAGCACTCAGTCGTAGCATTAAGGCTGCAATTCATGATGGTTCCTTGAAAGGCCTTCACGTGTCCTCCAATCTTCCTCCTCTTTCTCATCAGCAATTCGCTGACGATACTTTTCTTTTCGGCCAAGGGACTGTTCCGGAGGCTAGACGCATCTCCTCTATTCTGGACTCATATTCTGCTGCTGCGGGTCAGGTCCTAAATTTTCATAAATCCGTGATCTTCTTCTTCAATGTGGCCCCCAGGCTTCAGGGGAGAATTAAAGAGATTCTTGGTTTCTCTTTGGGCAAACTTCCCCACTCTTACTTGGGAGTTCCTTTGTTTCATGGGAAGGGTAAGGCTCAATTATGGAACGGGCTTTTCAATTCCATCTCTGCCAAACTCCTCTCCTGGAAAGGAAAATGGTTGTCCCTAGCCGGTCGTGCGCTTCTCATAAATTCGGTGCTTCTTTCTATTCCTATCTATACACTCTCCATTCTACAGATCCCTAACTCTGTTCTCCTCAGAATTGAGAAGGTGGCCCGTACCTTTCTTTGGCAAGGCCTCAACCCTGAACGGAAATTCCACTTAGCTAAATGGGACATGGTCAAACTTCCTAAGAGGTTGGGTGGTCTAGGCATTCTTGATTTGGCCATTCAGAATATAGCTCTCGGAGCAAAATTGGTTTGGAATTTCATTGCAGATAATAGTAGACTTGCCTTTAAAGTCCTGGCTCATAAATACATGGAAGGGCAACGAAATGAGCTTTTTCTTTCCAGTTCTGAGCTTCCCATGGGCTCTCACATTTGGAATTTTATGTGTAAATCCAAAAATCTTATTGCT
This sequence comes from Taxus chinensis, assembly GCA_019776745.2. Classification (NCBI taxonomy): domain Eukaryota; kingdom Viridiplantae; phylum Streptophyta; class Pinopsida; order Cupressales; family Taxaceae; genus Taxus; species Taxus chinensis. The sequence goes on from CM034150.1 coordinate 733,373,584, forward strand.
GATCGGGCTTCGTGGAAGATAAACAATGGTCAGACTGCGTCCTTTTGGGATGAAAGCTGGAATGGCTTCCCTCCCCTCAACATGATTCCCTCTCTCAATGGTATTATGAATTCTTCCAAATTACTTTGGGGCTCCCTTGTTGTTGATTATGGCTTCCAGCATCCCGACGGCTCGCCCTCTTGGTGTTGGAAAGATGTCTCGTCTATCGGCGCCTCTGCTCAGGAAGCTGATCTCTTTTCCTCCTCTCTAAAGGAGCGCCATGCTTCATTCCTAAATTGTTCAGATTGTATCTTCTGGGTTGGAAATAGCTCTGGCCACTACAATGTCAGGAATGGTTACAACATACTCCTTTCTCAATCCGGCAAGGGCTCTCCGAGTTCTTTTGGATGTTGGCACCCCCACATTACACCAAAGATTGCTTACTTCGGTTGGCTGGTTCTGAAGAGAAAGGTTCTAACTCAAGCTAGAAGGCGCGCGTGGGGCTTTATTGGCCCATCAAAATGTCTTCTTTGTGGCGAAGCAGAGGAAGATCTGGACCATCTCTTCCTCTTTTGTCCTTTCACCTCCAAGTGTTGGGATTGGCTCTTTAGCAAGCTGAACGTTGCTTGGGTTCATTGTAGCAGAATTGAAGCTAGTCTTTCCTCCTGGCCGACCTTTTCCCAAAATTGCTTGCACAGTTCTATTTGGCTTGTAAGTCCCTACTTCTTGCTTTGGCACGTTTGGTGGGAACGAAACCTCCGCCTTTTCAGAGAGCAAAAAGTGGAGCTCCCTTCTTTCCTCTCCAAGCTGGAGGTGGCTATCTCTGAATGTATTAACACTAAGAGTTCTTCTTTTCATTCCTTTTCCTCCAAAGACTTCGCCATTCTTCAGCATTGGTCTCTCATAAAAATCCCCACTCCTGGTTCTATTATCCGAATGGGGTTCTCACAAATTGAAAAATTGCTGCTCAGGAAGAATACTCGATGGCGTACCCCCCCAGAAGGACAGTGGAAATTGAACTTCGATGGAGCCTCCAGAGGTAATCCAGGTCCTTCTGGGGCTGGTTGCATCATCAGAGACGATCGAGGTCTCTTAATTCACGCGGGCTCCTTCCCGTTACAAGTTGGCACTAGTAATTCTGCCGAAGCTCAGGCCCTTTTGGAAGGGGTCAAGATGGCGGTTCGTCTTGGTTGTTCTGACCTTTGTATCGAAGGGGACTCTCAAATTCTCATTTCAGCGGTCTCTATTGGCGCTTCCCAATCGTGGAAAATGAACTTATTCCTTCCTTCTATTCATTATTGGCTTGGCAAACTTCTTTCCTGGAACATATCTCACAAGTACAGAGAAGCGAATAAGGCAGCTGATTTCCTGGCCAATTACGCCATCGACAATCCTTCCGCCTTACTTTCCTCCAGCGACGGTCACTTGTGGCCTGGTCTTCCTTCTATCCTTTCCCTCGATCGGAGCAACTGTCGCAGCTAAGTCTCACACACACGCGCTTCCACTGCGTTTAGCAGCTCCCCCGCGCGACGGTCTCTTCCCTCCCCATCTCTTCTTTCGGCGGCGTCCTTCCTCTCCCTCGCTGTTCCCCCACACGCTTCTCTGGCTCTCGTCTCCTCCCGCGTTTCTTGCCAGGCTTCCCTCGGGACTGCTCCTTCTTCCCTTTCTATTTTAGCCTGCTCTGCCGTCCGCATGGCGTGTCTTTCCTTGCATTCGCATGTTTCTTGCTTGCGCCATGGCCTTCTTTCGGCGGCGTCCTTCCCATCCATCGCTGTTCCCCCACACGCTTCTCTGGCTCTCGTCTCCTCCCGCGTTTCTTGCCAGGCTTCCCTCGGGACTGCTCCTTCTTCCCATTCTATTTTAGCCTGCTCTGCTGTCCGCATGGCGTGTCTTTCCTTGCATTCGTATGTTTCTTGCTTGCGCCATGGCCTTCGTGGGTTTTCCTTTTGTGGCTCTGCGAGGACAGTTCCGAGAAATCGCAGACATGTCGGCCATCGACAGGAGGCGTTTAGCCATGATCTTCAAGTATTCGTCCAATGCCGAGGCTGAAGCCATAGAAGCAATTCTTGGAGATTCGTTTCGTTTCAACGCCCGTCGCCCGCGCACCGACTCTGATGTCGCATCTGCTTTCGTGTCCTTCTGCACTCTGCTTCATCCTGTCATTGCGGATGTGGAATTCGTTGCTTCTGATCTTATCTATGCTGTGCATTGCGTGGGTCTTCACGACCAGCTCGCGGAGTTCTCACTTCCTGACCCACTTCTTTGGGTTGAAGAAGTGGATGAGCTCGCTATCGGTTCAGGCAGAGATATCCGCTGGCTCAGCGGTCAATACCGAGACCTGGTTACGTTTGCCCAAAATTTCCATCCTTCTCTGGACCAGCGCTTCCTGCCTGTAGTGGACATTGATGCGGCCCTGTTTCCTCTTCATTCAGCTGTGGATCAACTGAATGCTCTCAAAGATCGTGCACTTCAAGCCTTCAACTTCCTGCTTCAGGCGGCTTCCTCACGGGCGGGTCACCCCTCGGGCCGGTAGCGGCAACTCTGGGTCCTTCGTTTCGTAGGAGTTTCCTTTGTCTTTGTTCGTTCTTCCTTCTTTGCTTCAGTTCTTCTCCTTCTCTTCCCATCGTCTTCTCATTCTCCTTCTTCCTTCCTCCGTATTTGTAGGGTTGGGGTCCCTCTCCCCACCGGTTCATAGCTCCGGTCAAAAGCGTTTACCAATCAAAAAACTCGGATATCACGGAGATGCATTTTTTAGTTTTCTTATTTCTTTATTTCTGGTAGACAGGCCAGGAAAGAGAAGAGAAGGGTAAATTGATGTTGACATTCTCTAAAGGGCATCTCCAAACATGGGAGACATTTCTGTATCCGTCTTCTTTACTGGAGATGACTTCACATCTCCGAGGCATGTCTTGGAGGCGGGGGGGGGGGGGGGGCGGGGGGCGAAGAAACGTGTCTCCCTGCAACTATGGGTTGAATCGCATGGAAATATAACAAGTTGAGTTTCTTATGGTACATCCCTCCACGAATTGAAGGTCAGATGAATAACAGCTCTATACGTTTTCCTCAAATACAGAGATTTTCCTCCAAAAAGCATTTTCTCATTCAGCGTAACTTACAATGGCATCCAATGGGAATACGAGTGGCAAGTATAATAGTGTGAGATATCAATAAAAATGCCCAACCTTAAATTCGATTTCCATTTGACCATCATAGGGCAGTTTTAACTTTACTTGCTTGGAGAAGGTGATCAAAAAATAACAATATCTTAAGACATACTTTGGAGTTTGTAACCCTATTTTTCCTACAAAGATATTTTCAGGCTCAACATAATGGTGCAGCTAGATTGAGGGCATCAATCCTCAGTCGGCAGGAAATTTGAAAAGAAGGTGAGTCGATAATCAGCTAGAACCCTTAAATGGGAAAAACTATGTGACAAATCCAAGATAAGTGTCTTGATATTTATACACATAGTTACCATATTTGCCCGAACATGGTCGAAATTCGGTGCGCAACGAATATTTGGGCAAAACCAAACTCGTTCGGTTAGTTCGATCTAACTTTTGGCTCTAAAATTTTTTGCTTTGAAAAATAAAATAAAAATCTACCTAAACAGAAACCCTAAAGCGCAAACATTAAAAACTAAAAGCTAAAGGAAAAAATACGAAAGCACTCGTCGCAGGTTTTATAAAACACTCGTGGCCGCCACGGTTAAACACCCCTCGCAGGCTCTCAAAAGCCATTGGAAAGCTCTGAAAAACGCGGAAGGCACAGGAAACAACCATCGCAACCATTGGAAAGCTTGAAAAACGGGAAAGGCACAGGAAACGAGCCAGAAGTAATACGCAGTTGCCAGCACCTGGAATACCTGCGAACAGCCATTGGAGTACTTGCAAACACTGCAAAACTATAAAAATTGTTAAAATTTTAATCGTATTAAAATATCGTATCCATCTAAAGTGCAATACGTGTATTAAAAAATCTTAATATTTATTATTAGTATTTAGTTAGTAACTTGGGTTTGCATAAATTTTATTATTTAATTTTAGGTTTTACAATTTGATAATTGTTTAGAATTTTATATTATTTTATTAAATATTTTATTTTTAGCTTTGATTTCATAATTAATTTTTTCACAAATTGTCAATTAGTGATTACTATTTAGTATTTTATTAATTTTGGGATCATTTACTATTTAGTTTTTTATTATTTTAATTTCAATTTTAAAATGATAAAAAATTAAGTTGTATTTAGTATTTAATATTTATTATAATTCATATATTAGGCTTTTTACAATTCAAGTTGTGAATTATATGATAGGTTTTATTTTATTTTTAGAATTAATATTATAAATCATTGTTTATTTATTTGTTTGTATGTAAAAAATTATTAAAATATTATGTAAACCGTAATATTGGTTTATTTATTAATTAAATCGTAATTGTTATTTATTAATTTGTTTATTTATTTATGTGTGATTGATGTTTTTGAAGCAAGTATGGATAATTATTTAGTTTTATATTTTTTTTAAATTTATATTTTTTGAACTATACCGAACCAAACCGAATTTTTACAAAATTCTGAACTTCCGAACTTTTTTCCATGTCCGAACAACCCGAACTTTTCGAACATGGTAACTATGTTTATACATATCAGCATTCCAAAGATAGATATATTTAAGATATCTGTACTAGTTTTTATGGACTGTGGAAGCCTTTAACATCCTTGACTCTATATTTTTAAAACAGATGTGGATGCAAAGGGCATCTTGGAGAGCACAATTATTACAACAGTTATGTAATGCATTTCCATGTAGATATAAATGCATGCACTCCTATAAACTTAATGTTTTCAACTAAATATATATTCTCTGGCTTATAAACAAAGAAAGTATAATGTAAGATTTTACACTGTAAGCTATCAATGCTTCTTTTGTTTGATAAGTGTTTTTGCATGAAGCACTTCTAGGAAAAATAAACAAAGCTGCACGATATACCATATCTGAGATGCATAAACTATCTCTACTACAATAATTACCTACCTATCTAATTACTATGTCTACTATTTTTCAAGTTATAGGCAAAATACTTTCCATAGACACAGACACATTCTATAAGCAGTATTCATATTCCCATTTACTTACCTCAAACCAAAAGTCTAGTTTAATTGTACAACATGATAAACTATTCAGCACCAACACTAAATCTAACTATCCAACAAGAGAAAGAAAGAGATAAAGAATTATACATAAGAATACTGATCTAAAAGAGGCATTCAATATATTTACCAGTAAAATACCTAGGTTACGTTCCAAAAGTGTAGACCTGCCTGTAGAACTTTCTTGGCTCCAGTGCACCTAACAAGTCACCACGGAAAGCAAACTGGCCCAAATTAAGTTTCTATGGCAATAAGGGAAAGCAAAAATCCAAGCTAACCAAAAATGAATAGCTACAGTCTAACTCACCTGCAGATGTGTTATTAACATAACAAGCAAAGCATACGAGCCAATTCCCCCAGAATAAACCTGTGAAGCAAGCATTGTGTCCAAAGGCTGTGTTTGAGTTCACCACTCAATCGGTAGTTCTTATGACCATCTTCATCACCAAATAACTCATAAAGAAACATTTGAATCATAACTACATCAAAAGGTAATAACCTTGAAATAGGTTTTCGCTACTATATCTTTAAGTTTCGAATAATGAAATGGTGGTCCCATACCTCATTAAGCTCCCTTTGCTGCAAGAATATTTTTAATATAAGGCATAGTGGCCGTAAAGGAGGAATTTTTGAGATTGCATCCTGAAAGATTAAAAAAGTTCTTGAGATGCATAAATGTATCGACCAATATTAAAACGCAAAATTGAATGCAGTTGTACTAAATTTTTTTTAAAAATCAAGAAACAAGGAATAGTATAAATTCATAAAAAAGTTTCCATTGAAGCTTGCTTATAACCAAATGGGAGGACATTCCACTTGTTGAACATTTTTATGTAATCTCTCAAGTTCTCAGCAATTAGAATGTCAACTCCCTTTAGTATCCTATTTTTCCTTGGGTATAAATTAAGGTTGCATTACACAGTGCTTGCTACTAACAACGATTGTGAAACTCAGTATTTCACTGTGCTTGAACAAAATTAAAAAAAAAAAGATAATCAAGAAACAAGGAATGGTATAAATTCATAAAAAGTTTCCATTGAGGCTTGCTTAACCAAACGGTAGGCCATTCCACTTGTTGATGTAATCTCTCAAGTTCTCAACAATTAGAATGTCAACTCCCTTTAGTATCCTATTTTCCCTCAGGTATAAATTAGGGTTGGATTACACGGTGCTTGCTACTAAAAACATTTGTGAAACTCCGTATTTCCTCAATCTACCTGAATCATACCCTACAGGCAACTGTTGCAGACTTACAGAATTTGTATACAGTTATGTCATAGATAACAAATAAGAATTTACGTGGATGAAACAATGTTGTAAGTGATTTTATAGTCTTAATATAAAAGCATAGATCTTGACAGACTAAGAGCGCTTGTAGCTCTTTAGAAGTATAATTTCTACAAAGATGTTCATATTTTGGGTCATTTTAAGTCTTATACAGTTATTGACTTGAAAGCAGTTATTGCATCCCAAATTCTCTATAAATTAGCCACAGATTCCTTTCACAAAAATGTTTCGAGCTAATGAAACAATCTCTTTCAGAGTAAGAACATAGAACAGCAAAATGGAAGCCTTGACATCTGTATTTTCCACAAAACGATTTTACAATCGATGCTTGTCTTTTTCAGAAAATTGGCAGAAGAAATATTGCTCTAATCTTCTTTCGTAATTGATACTGACATATTTGTGTCTAATAGGTTAATGTGTGGTCAAATATAGTTAGATAATGATCTCCATTGGATAATAAGTCACATTGTTTTAATTCCTATACACATTTCAATAAAAACCAGAGCTTTTCAGAAATTCCTGTGGGTTGGACAACTATTCCTTCATACAGCACATATTCACTAAACTCAATACATTTGTTAAAATGACATTCTGACAGGTCCTCCAAAAGATGTAAATGGAAATCAGTATAGCACCAATTCATTTGTTTCTTGAAGCTATAGTATGAAACATAATTAAAGGATTTCATTCAGGTCTCAAAACTATATTTGTAGTAAATCAAGATCCCCTTAAATTAGAAAAAACAAAGAACCTTTTCTATAATAAATGAGACAGAGCAAATGCTAGAGCAAACTAAGTAACATTTACACTGTACAAAGATATGTCAAGAGTGTAGTAAAAAATATCTCTTATGTTATATGCCTTCTATGGATTTTTATCATGCACAGTTATTGTCGTTGATGCCTGCACACTCCATTATAGCTCTGGCAGAACCTGCCTAACAAGCAAAGAAGAAATACTCTTAACAATTGAAAACATATAGAATACACTTGAACTGGATTATAATTATTTTAGTTCTAACATAAAGGCAACCAATTACTTAAGAGTCATTCCAGCTTTATGGAAAATAATTAGGGTGCCGTTGACCTATATTTATTCATCTATGGGCAATCTACACTTGAATTGGATTATTCGTTATAATTATTTTAGTTCTAACATAAAGGTGACCAATTACTTAAGAGTCATCCAAGCTTTACGGAAGATAATTAGGGTGCCCTTGACCTATATCTAATCATCTATTAGCAATCTAGGAGTCACCTAAGAGAGGACTCATTTATATGCAGTATCTCAATGTTACTTTAGGGCACAACATGCCATCCCCTTCCAGAAAATCTTTGCCCTAAGACTCTGCAAACTGGTCTCTTGTTAAGATAAATGCTTAGCAGGAAGCCATTCTTTTTGCATGTATAGATCACTAGTGAGACATAAAAGCTCTAACTTGGCACAATGAACCTTACTCCAAGAATTCCCTAACAGTCCAATCTATCTGGCTTTTGATTATATTGATAAGCACTTGCAACCATAGGTCCCGCAATGGTATCAAACTTTATAATGTGCCCTGCCCCATAACTCTGACAGATCCTGCATACCAAGCAAATGAAAACATACTCTTCAGAATTGAAAATATACAGAATACACTTGAATTGGATAATAATTGCAATGCTGGAACGTCCCTTTTCTAGTGCCAACATCTTCCTAGGGTTATATGACTAAAACTTTTAGTGATAACTTAGAAGGCAACCAATTATATGTCATTCAATCTTTATGAAAGGTAACTAAGGTGTCCTTGACCCATATCTGGTCCTCTATTGGTAATCTAAGGATCACCTAAAGATAGGACTCGATTTCAAACAATATTTCAATGTTGGGCACTTTAGAACATAATATGCCCTCCCCTTCCCTCCTCAACTGCAGGTTCACCTGTTGCTAAAAATACACTTAGGGAGACACCATCCTTTTCACATCTAAAGATCACTGGTGGACCATAAAGGCTCTAACTTGGCACAATGATCTTCAACTCCAAGAATTCCTGGGTTGTGAGGGAGAGCACATTCTGCCTGAAAATCTTTTCACTTCTCTCCACAAAAAAGGCATCTTCTTTTAAAGGCAAGCTGCTGCCCATGATCTTACAACAATATGGAAGCAACAATGGAAATTTACCATTTCACTTGACTCAAGGGAATGAGAAAAAGGAACCATGGGATTTGTATGTTGCTAAGCTAGGATCAAGTCATGTGAGAATCCAGGATGATGAAGATGAACTGTTATGGTCAAAAACTCTTGCATGAGCCGATTATATTCCTAGGGTGGGATAGAAGGTGCTATGTGGAAGTGAGAGGGTGGATGAAGTCGAATGGTGGTGTAGCTATATTTGGAAATTCAAATGCCCTCTAAAAAATTGCATTTTTATGTGGCTGGCGATTAGGAACAGAGCTATAACATGGGAGGTTTTACAGAAAAGAAGTTGGCAGGGTCCTTGTGAATATGCTCTTTGTAAAGAGGAGGAAACTATCAGCCTTGTTCATACACTTTTCGGGCATGGAGGGAGCTAGAAACCTTCACAAAAACACAATTTTTGGAAGCGGGATACAATAGTTGAGTGTCTAAAAAGTTGGGTTTCTAATAATGAGTTGAAAAGGATTAAAGCCTTGCCCTTGATTGTTGCCTGGGGAGTATGGCTAGCTCGTAATGCCAGTATTTTTTAGGACAGGTATATACCCCCTTTCAGTGTGCAGCACAAAGTAAACCCATCCTTTGCTAGTTTCAAACAAATCTCAAAGGAGAAGCCTCCAAGGCAAATTACTGTTGAGCTGATCGACAGAAGTGGGGCTTGCGCCTCTTTGACAAGGCCTCTCAAGGGGATCCTCCTTAATTTATGTGCGGCAGGGGGGATAATGTTTTTACATCACACATTTCCTCAAATTGAAGGCAAGGTTGGGCAGTGGTACAAATAACTATGTTGAATTACTAGCACTGAAGTTGCTACATTATCTCTCTGCTGAAAAGGGGATCTCAAAAATTCAAATATTTGGCGGCTCCAAAGTGGTGATAAATTGGATGCTCAGTGAAAGAAGATTGAAGAAATAGAAGACTTTTGAACCATTTTTAACACAGCTTCTTTTAAACATGTCTATAGAGAGAGGAACATAAAAAATGATACTCTCTCCAAAGCAGGTCTGCAGTTGGATATAGGTACATCATACCTAAGTTGCCGCATTCGAATTCGAATTCGCCAATGATTAAATTCGTGAAAAATTCGCTGGTAAAAAAATCAGCGATTAAATTCGACTATGAGAAATATACATTTTTATTAAATATATAAAAACAAAAGATAAATTTACATTTCAAAAGAGAAAATATCACATTTCATTTATTTCATTACTGATCTATCTACAGGCAATCAAAGCTCATGATCATTTCAGAAGATTGCAAGAAGTTGCTTGGTCGAAAAAGGTGCAAAAATGGATTTTATGAAAATGAGAAAAATATTGCCATCAATGCGTAGAGCTCGAGAAAATATGCACTTTTAGAGAAAACGACACCTGAAACGGAGCCACAGAATGAAAGTTATGGCACATGCAAGTTTTTGCTGCTACATCTTCCCGGACCCTTTCCAAAAATGGCACCAAAAATCAAAAAAGGAAAAAAAACGAGAATTAAATCGCGATTTTCAACGTACTGTTAAAATTCGGCAAATTTCAATTTTTTTCCTTGAAGTTCGCCGAATGAGGCAACATAGCATCATACATGGCATATTCATGAGACTAAGGAGGATCTCACCACTAAATTCTTACTTTCTCCTGTCTTCTGAACAGATTTGAAAATGATTTCAACAGTTGTTTATCTTTGAGTACATTATGAGGCTGGGTTTGGGACTTTTTTAATGAAGCATAGGAAGAAGATTTATGATATAATACTTCAAGACACTCATGAGAGCTATATGTTAAATGTGCCTTTTTGATAGGTAACAATCTTTTGGGATACCTTGAGGGATTTTTATTGATGTAATTTGTTGATCCATTTATCTCAGCACATGTCGTGGATTTTTGGGTTCTTTTGGACGTGTGAATCTTTACGAGGGATCATGTAATGCTTGCGCATGTTCAAAATGTAATTTCCTCTTTCTGAATGAGAATTAAGATTTTTTTTTGCGGAAAAAAAAACATACTAGCCAACTTGGTAGTAACACCTCTCTTGTACTCAATAACCATATGAAATTGTTATAATAGCATGCTTGTTGCGATTATGATCAGGATTGCAAAAATTGGAAAGGTTGACCCATATGAATTCTGATTTTTCCCTACTATATAACGCTCATTTTTTGAATGCTTGAACAAAAATTCAACACCATACATGCAATAAATCAAAATTGACCCATGAAACAAATCTGAATGATAACATATTGACTTGATTCCTCATAATAGCACTGCCCCCATTTCATAATCACTTGCATTTGTTTCCACCTCAAATGTTGTCCCCTTTTCAGAATTAAGTTATTATGGATACGTAAAGCCTATTTTTATTATTTTTCCTAGGCTAATGGAAGATTAAAAGAGGAAAATAAATTAAATAAGTGGTCCAAGGGTATTTTTAAATTTTATTTGGAAAAAGGGCAGTTGCATTACATTTTAAAAAGCAGAAATAGAATAAAATAATAATAGAATGATGTACTACTATTATTAGGCACCAAAGTTAGGATAATAATTAAATAAAGCAGTCTATAATGGGGGTGTCAAGGATAGAGTGGGCTGCATGAGAAATCAGATCCTATTTTTAGGATAAAGTGAAGATAATAACACTTTAATATTGCATATTCCTATTATTAGGATAGGGCGCCAACTTGAACAGAATAAAGTAATTATTTCTTCGTTTATGGAGCATGCATGTGTTTCCAAAAGGGGGGCGCCCACTTTAGAGAAGGATTGGAGGTTATAAAGGCAGAATTGGGGTTTATTGTACGCACATCTTGGAAATTTATCAATTACTTCAGTGTCTGCAAGTAGCTTCTGCTTCTGCTTCTACAACAACAAGAGAGGACGAAATCCCTCATTTCATACGGATTTGAGGACGAATTCCTCACTTCTCAGATGGGAAATTCCATTTAGGGGTTCCAGTTGCCATCCAGGGTGCAAGTGTTCCGTCAGTTCAGCTCCAGACAATTGTATTCAGACACTGGTATTTTTTATTGTTTCTGGTTGGAAATAATTAAATAAAAGAGTGGTTTTTACGCATTGTGGTTTGCTGTTTTTATTTATAAAAAATCATTTTATTGCTGCTGTCATAAAATTCAGATTGTTATACCGCTGCCCTAGGGTTTGATAAAATATCCAGATTTGTTAGAAAGTATTTTTCATGGATATTACATCAAAAGATAACTGCAAATTAGGCAAGGCTAGAACTAGTGCATTGCTTGTTTTTTGCTTAAATTCAACAAATGCATTTTGTAGTTTATTACCCTGGGTAGAATACTTACCGCATGTTGTTATGGAATGTAAAGGTGTCACCATGGGAGAGAAAGATTCGAACTTCCTCAAGTACTATATTGCACCTACAAAGTTCCTTGTCTCAATCACAATGGATGGCTTGGGCCATTTCAAAATGGCTTCTACTTGTTGGATCAATTGTCAACTTTCCTTATCCAAAAACATGCCCCACATAGACAAGTGATTGTTGTACAAACTCATATATCTTCTCATTTAACAATAGCTTGTTCTCCTTCAAAGCTTGCAAACTTGTTTTAAATGCATTAGATGCTCATCATAAGTTTTGCTATAAAACTAATATATCATCCATGTAAACAGTGACACAAGGTTTATGAATGGCCTCAAAACCTCATTCATCAACCTCATAAAAGTGCATGAGCATTACATGGCCTACATGGAAGTACAAACGACCCATACAAACCATGCCTCTTCTTGAATGTTATTTTCCATGTCACCCATTATTCTCACATGGTGATACCCGAATTTCAACTCAAACTTGGTGAAATACTTAGCATGTTAAGGTTGATCCAAAAGATCATCAATTCATGCAAGAATGCATCTATTCTTCACAAATATTTTGTTCATCTCTATAAACAACACACATTTTTCATGAACCATCTTTCTTAAGCACAACCATAATAAGAGAACCACGTGGAAAAGTACTAGGACAAATTACACCCTAATATGTCTAAGACTTCAATTATTTTCTTACCTCATTTGCTCCCATAATTGATTGCCAATAGAGACCAATCTTGGTTAGAGGAAAGTCCAGTAATAATTGTATCTCATGCTCAATTACCCTTTCTAATGGTATACCCATGTGCTCTTTGGAAAACTTCCCTACAAAGCAGAATTTCCTTAGTTGCTAGAGATGAGTTCGTCGGGTTTCTTTGGGTCTGCTGTAGGGAGTGGCACATTGTTGCAGGGACATCTATATTGCAATGTGCTATTTTCCCCCGGCCTCTTTCCCGTATGCCATCCATAATGGGGTTGACGGTGACCCTTTCATTGACTTGCATGATAACATTGCTCATTACTCAACAGTTGGTGTTGTCATCATGTTGGGTGATTTCAATGCCCGCACCAGAACCCTTCAGGTCCCTACATACGACCGTGGGAAGGATTTGCTTTGCATTCAGGCACTAGACCCGGAGTCACTTGGCCTATATAGGACCTCGAAGGATGATTTTGGACCCCTCACAGATTATGGTAGGCACCTCTTACAGTTCGGTGAATCACAAGATTTAGTGATCCTTAATGGGATTGCATGCTTTCCGGACTCACGTCTCTTCACTTGCCGACCTCGTGGTGGGGGTGCAAGTGTTGTTGATTATGTCCTTTCGAGCAACAACTCCTTATCACTCATCAACCACTTCTTTATCTCATCCATCCCCCTAGCTGACCTCCTCTAGCTCGTCTTGATTTACATTCTTCTTTTTGCAGATGATGTAGTCCTCTTAGCTTCCTCTCCAGAGGGTGTGCAGAGATAGTTGGATGCCTTAGCCATGTTTTGTGATCTCTGACAGCTGACAGTTAACCTAGGTAAAACCAAGGTTATGTTCTTCAATGGTTTGAAGACCTCTCACCTCCACTTTTTCTTCAAGGGTGAGGAGATAGAGGTCACCAATTCTTATACATACTTGGGAGTTTAGTTTTTCGGCCCACAATTCAGTTTGAGATAGGCCCTTCTACCCAAAGTCAATAAAGGTTATGTTTCCTTACCCTCCTCGAGAGACAATGCTTTCACCCCCATTTCAAGGATGTCTCCTCCAAAATGTCCCTCATGGACTCTCTCATCAGATCCACTGTTCTTTACAAATCTATTCCTTAAGGGCCTTCCTTACTCGAGACAGACTAGGCTTTGACCGAGGGAGTCCAAACTCTTCTCCTCTACCGGTTTATCCAATGCAAGCAAATTGTCCCTCATCACATTATTCTGGCAGAGTTTGGAGCTCGTCCTTTCAGATTGGAGGCCATGTTTGATTTGATCTCTTTCCTGCATCACAACAGAAGCTTCGTAGACTCTGTTGAGGGACGAGATAGGTACCCGTTCCTAGCGTACTACTCTTCAGAGGCTATTGCTTGTTTTGATGGTTCTCGTCGCGGTTGCGACTGGCAAGCGGGGGTTTCTGACCTTTTGGGGACAGTTGGTATCCAAATGTATCTTCTTCCTCCTTTTCAGTACTCCTTAGATGCGTCGCGCCACCTTCCTTCTAAACATGTGCTGAGCAAGGCCATTAGGGAGGATATCTATAGATGTTTCATCCTTACCACCTAGGCAAAACCCCACGGAGGTCTTCGCCCCAAGATGGCCTTTTACGCCGAGCATTTTATGGAGATCAGTGATGGCCTTATTATTCGCCCACAACATACTCATCATCACTAGACGCATGCATTTCGCATCGCTCTTGGCCAAATCAGAGATAGTTCCCACGGACTCCGATGTGAGACAAACCACAACCTTGATCATTCTGACAGGATCTGCCATCTATGTAATCTTCAAGAGCCTGAGAGATATATGCGCTTTATATTCCGCTGCCCTATGTACTATGCGATTAGAGGGAGGTTTTATTGTCTCTTCAAAGGGGCACAGACTCTTTCGAACTTCTTCAGATATGAGGATCAAAAGTGTCTTGCTTTATATATACATGAGACCATGAGGCTTCGTGAGCACACTCTTCAACCACATTCCAAACCAAACTCTACTCGGCTGATCACTTCCACCTTCACAACGCTACCCTCAACGGGAGGTACCTAGAACCAATGGGTGACTAGCTCTGCCTCTGACTCCAGATCCCTTCATCCCAGGAATAACATTCACAGTTCACTAAGCCATCATCTTTAGGTATGTACCAAGCCCCGCACTAGGCAACAAACGAGATCTACCAGATCTTCTAGATACAGTACGACGTCCAGACAACTTAGACGGCCCTTGCACTCTACCACCTCCTCTTCCAGTCATCTTTTCATCCCAACTTTCTTCCAGTTGGCCTCGAATGTTAAGGGAGATAGTTCCACCACCCCATGATGGACTTTCTTCTCCTCTTCTCCTCGGCCTTCTTTCTTCTCTTCTTCTCATTTGCATGCCCACCCCTAGTTTTGGGTGTTGGGATTGTTTTCTCCATTGTTGTTGCCTTCCCAAGCCCTTTGTCTTTTCTTTGCATTGCTTTTTCTAAGGACCGTTTGGTCCCCTGCTTTGTATTTTCCCTTACAGACTCTTTCAGACCCATTGACCTACTGTTGTGGTCATTTGTTGGACATTAATATATTTATCTTATCTTATCTAAATTGTTGCAACAACTCTTCAATTTGTCTATGCTTTTTGCTAGTAGACATACTATGAGAAGTCTTGTATTATACTGATTCATTTTCTTTCTCATCTCTCGGAAGGGAAAAAAGCAAGCGTCCAACTAACATTAATCAATCTTTCAGCTTAAGTTGACTCACCAAGGAGATTTTTTTTTTACCTTTTTTTACACAACCTCGAGTATAAGAATTTGGATGAGCATATGTTTCCAATCCCAAGTTTATATACCAATTCCTTGAAAATCAAATTTTCTTAAGAACAAGAATCAAAAAGATCATCAACATTTGCCTTCTCAATCTGAATTTTGATATGGAAAAGATTAGTACGTACACTTTTCTCTTGAGCCTTATAGCTACTCAAATAGACCTCTCTACAAATAGAGGTACAAGTAATCCTCTCATCCACATCAAAGCTATACTCCACCTCTTTTTCCTTGAACTAAACTCGCAGCATTATTTTTCTTATGCTTGAAAAAAACCAATTCTAGATGCAACATCCAACAAGTCTCATCTGAATGAACATCAGCATCACAATGCTCGCAATGCCTTTAAGAATCTTTTTCAGCATAAAAAGTAGATGCACTACACTTATCTTTCCATTTTCCTTTCGCTTTTGTATATAAACCACCCAGCTATTTTGGAGGATTTGAAGAGGAATATGAACCCTTCTTCTAATCCATTTCAAGGTAATGGGCTTGTCTGCATATTCCTGGTCTATATCCTAAGGCTTAGCCAACACAATAAGCCTCCTTAGATGACTATGAAGCCCTCCAACATGCTCCATCAAAATATCAGTCCAACACATCCTTTCCTATCAGGCCACCTACTCATGAAACACACTTGTATAATCATGTACAATTTGGTCTTGCTTTTGCCAAAAATATTTCCAATTAATAAACATTTCCTGTTTATAACAAATAACATAAAATTGTCTCTTAATCGGCACTTTAAATTCATCGCATTTAGAAATTGGTGGAAGTTTGCTCACAACCAAGTATTAAACATAGCTCTCAAATCAAGTAAAGCATGACTAGTTGGGCCCGAATATTGCAAAGGAAATTTGTTAGAATTCACTAATTTGATGTAAACTGAAATATAACTCTAATTGGGCTAACCAAAAATCAAATTGCTCAACATTTACTTCATCTTTGTAAGGCGGAATTGCCATCTAGAAATTGAGCTCGGTTGGTATGGAGCTATCCCTTATGGTCTCAAGCACTTAACTCTTCATTTGCTTTTAAAGTCTCCATAGAAACTCCTAGCTTCTTGTGAGAAATGTTTTCACCATGGATTGAGAAATGTCTGCAACATCCTCTTCACATATGTTGAATCTCTCTTCATCATTTTGAGCTATCGTATTATCTTAATGAGTCGTGCTTCTTAATTCTCTATTCCACCTTGTGGTTATCTCTTGCTACAACAGAAACAAGACACCCTCTCCACTAGTACTGCTCTGGTAATAGGCATTAATCTGCAAAAACAATCACGCCACGCAATGACGAACAAAAACCAACGCTAACAACTACCTGATCTGTAACTAGTATGGATATTCCATCTCTTAATTCAACAACACGAATCTGAAGTCCTACCAACAGCACTTGATTGATTAATTTCTTGATATCTTATAAATTTTACAAAAATCCAATCCCAAATGTGCTTAGAATTGAATTAACTAAAAGAAAGTAACTGAACATGAAATAAGAGTAAGGAACTATTGTAAAACAACAAGAACAAAACTGTACTAGATAATGTTTACTGTGAAGAACTTAAAATGAGAAAAACTGCAGAAAAGGGAGGCATCGCCTCCTCTTGCAACTATCTTTTTCTGCCATTACGGGTGCACTGCCTTCCTGGATGCTCTTTACAATAGCAACATGCCCAGACACCCATACCAGCTATGTAGCTTGCTTAATTCTGTCTGTTTATAACACTCCAAACTTCTAAGACACTCAACAAAGAAGAAAGAACTGCCAGGAAACAATTACATGCTTTACAATGGACCCCCCCGAGGGTATATATATACATGTTTAACTTTACATCATAAGAAGCTCAAATATGAAGCCAGAAGGTCTTCGAAGGAGAAGAGATACTGCTTGCAGCCATTACTCCACCTGTTCATTGTCTTCATGTAAAGCCGCCGTTTTGTGCGAGATGAAACTGCCCTGGTTGTTATGGAACTGCTACCTGCTTAGACCAGCCTTGTTTGTAATACCAAAACGACCAGCTGCTTGTGGAGGCCATAAATTTTGCATATGGACTCGAAACGAGGTGCTATTTTTTTGAAACTGTATAAATTTTGGATAGCAATTCAAATATGTAATCAGTAACTACACTGTATGTTTTCCTTATCCAAAACCTGCTTTTATGTGGTCATAGCATGTTGCAAACACTGCATTTCATAAACAGTCAATTAACTTAACTTACTGATTTTGATGTTGTAAAAGACTCAAGGAAAGAGTGATAGAAAGTTTTTCAAGTTACTTCTCAGCTTCCTTGAGAGTGGTCGCTTAGTTAGCTAATTTTGCTAACAATTTCTATGATTCAATTCCAATCAAGAAATCATTAACAAGGCTTGTCCCAAATGTCCAAAGAAACAATCATCTTACTATGGATATGAAGGTTTCTACTTGATCAGGCTCTAGTTGGTTCGATGTCCATTTGAAAAGACAATTCACAAAAAAGTTCTCTATAGTACCTTTCATTGGCATATAACCATTCCATTAATAAGTAACCATTATCAATGTGTGTCCCAAATGTCCAAAGAGCAATCATCTTACTATGGATATGAAGATTTCTTCTTGATCAGGCTCTAGTTGGTTCTATGCCCATTCAAAAAGACAATTCACAGAAAAGTTATCTATAGTTCCTTCGTTG
The DNA here is from genome assembly GCA_019776745.2 of Taxus chinensis. Lineage (NCBI taxonomy): Eukaryota > Viridiplantae > Streptophyta > Pinopsida > Cupressales > Taxaceae > Taxus > Taxus chinensis. The sequence goes on from CM034150.1 coordinate 733,391,667, forward strand.
GCATATAATCATTTGTCTTACCATAAAGCTCCATATACACAAGCAGAAAAAATAAGTCATACTTGAATAGCAGCATTAAACTATGCATACCTTAATAAATTTTGCAGCCTCAGGTCCATTTTGCACATCAAAACTGTCCAAAACAATAAAAAATCAGATTATACTGAGTTAATCGCCAGCTTCCACCAATGAACTAAAATAGTTAAAATTTCCAATGATAAACATATCATTAACAAGGAAACCAAAATAGATCTCATGTAAATGTAAACATATAAAGAAAGCAAAGTTAATGTGCAAGTGTAATTAAAATTATAAGAGATATAGGCATTTGAGGGCTAAAATAAAAACTAAACAGGCTCATTAATTATAATTTACATGCCTATTTTTTGATAGTTGAAGTTTCAAAACAAAAATGTAACACTCATATTTGGCATTTTTACAGTGAGATCAAACCACTGGACCAGGCAAACAAACACTTAATTACAAGCCCTCTAAACAATGAACTATTGTCCACTTATGTAAAAGTGTAAACAGAAAAAATCCAATAGAATATATTAAGAACACTCCATTTATTTTTGGAACATTCAAGCATGTAATATTATTGTTGAAAATTAGCCAAACAAAATAATCAGTAAATAACGATTTTTAGTTTTTTGTATACTGAATGGCTAAAACTCCTTGCAGTAGTGCACAAAAATGGCACCAGTTACACTGTTGAAAATACTCTCTTTCAAGAAAAGAGAGCATTACAAAGTCCACAGCTATCATCCTATAAACTTCATATTTAGAGATTATTTACATAGAATTTATGTGCTCAAGTCAATAAAAATTGACAGGCGAGGTTTGAAAACATTCTCGTAAGGAGTGGTACAGCAATGTTAAATACACCTTGCATTTGGCTAAAATCTAAAAACTTGTTACAATATTCCAAATATCATCTACAGATCTACAAACAGGTTGTATCAGTTTCCTTACAGTCCTTGACACTCAAACCCTGGGATCACACATAAAAACGGCACTTTCTATCATATGCCTACTGAATGGAAATGCACTATAAAGAGGATCATGGTATTGCCTTAATCCTGAGAAACTGATTGCAAGGTCAAATCTCAGAGCAATGGTCACAAGAATTAGATATAGTGTATAAACAAAATTGGAACTAACTCAGCTTGTTGGAGATCATTACAAAGAATGCTCTTAATCACCAAATTGCAATATGGACTGGTTGTCTCCAAGCAGACCACCTTGAACTTTCAAGCTAGAGTAAGTCTTGGCAAAATGGATACCAAATCTCGTGCTCCATTAGTCAACATAGATAAGACATAAGCATGATTCCATGAATACAGTTTACTTAATCGATGTGTTATTCAAAATGTTATCTTCAAATGAAACATCACTTAAAAAGTTGTAAACTCTAAATTGTGAGAGAAAACTTCAAATTGATTGATTCTAAGGAAGAAGGCTGACTTATCATTGCATACCATTTTGCCCCTATAATCAAACCATGCTACTACCAGAAACCATGTACTTACACAGAAACAATAGTACAGCATAGAATATGCTGTAAGAACATTAATATGATAGAAGCGAGTACAGTTCCTTACTTGCTGCTAGCACATCAAGGGTTGGAGCTTGCAGCCCTGTGATGCATTCATAATGCATCATTAACTCGCTTAACTGTTGTGAGATAGGATTCCCATTGAATCAGATCTTTCACTTCACAGACAAAGAACTTTGCAGCAGCAACCCCAATTTAGTGTGACATACAAACTACAGAATTGACCTAGCATCACTTCATCCAGAGTTCCAACGTGCACAAGAAGATGAGGCCAAGAAACTCAAAGGGAGTATATTTATGCGGTTTTACAATCTACGAACTTAAGGCTGACATATTTGCCAACATCAGTACACGAGATCTCACACATGCAAATGTCCTCTTTAGAATTGGTCCATGGGGCAACCAAACCTGCTCTGGGATATGAGACTGATTACTCTCACCCAGCTCCACCATGTAGCCGTCTTGTAAACTTGCAATCACACTATACGTCTGTATTGCATTCATAGTCCATGTCAATTGTTATCAAGTTGGGCATTGTACAGGAATTCCATTCCGTTTCCTATTGTAACACATCTTTCAATGATTCACAATCCATACTCAAGATTCCACCCACGGAATACACACTGCTTTGGATTCTAGAGTCTCAACAGTCAAGAAACTCACATATCCTTTACTCTTTCAGTGCATTGTGACTTTGGCAAAAAAGCCAGCTTTGTTTGCTATACCACCTTGTTTGGGCATTGTACAAATTCCATTCCTCTTATTGTACACCGGCATTTTCAATCGATTATACAATCCATCTCAAGATTCCACCCACGCCATAACTTTTACACTGCTTTGGATTCAAAATAAGGAAAATCCAACATATGTACTCATATATGTTACCTTGTTTGTGATTAAAAAAAGATGTTTTTGTCTTTGCTATCCAAAATTGATCTGTGTAATAGGTCATAAACTTTTGCATTCTTGAATTTTCCTACTGCGTATTCAAAATAACTCACAGGCTATCTGAATATAATCCATCTGCTATGTTGGCAATTGTGGATTGTACTTTGTGCCACTCATGGGTCTAAAATTGGATCATTGGTCCCATCAAAGCAGTCTCTATAACCAAACCTACGGATTTGCCCTCCATCTTGTGATGAATAGAAGAGCTTTATGCCATGCTATCTCTCTTGTTTCCATTGCAATGTATAATGGTGCTCTAGGAGAACACTTTGTTTTCTCGTTGGAGAGTGTTCAATATAACTCGCAACATGCAAACTATACAAATCCATCTGCTGGTTGGTTTTAGGGTTGTACTTGTGCCACTCCTCGGTCTAACATCTGGGTCAGTTGGATTCTTTAGAACATGACTGGTGTCTTGAATTTCCTCCTGGCATGGGCTCGATGACACTACTCAGTTGACCATGCAAAATTCTCCTTTTGGCCCCTAGTACGTGATGCAGGACATGCTTGTAGGCTATGGTCTTATCAAAGAAGGCCATACAACTCAATGCTTTGTCTTCAATACAATAGCAACATGACGATAAATTGAAAGCAAAGATGTGTGCCAATGTAAATAAATCTACCTTCATCTTATAAGGTCATAGAACCTGTGAATCCAAGAAGCAAATGCGAGATACATTGAGATTTTTCTTGCCGTTCCAGTGACCTAATACTCCAACTAAATTTCCCCTTTCACTACTAATTCCTCATGAATGGCACCAAAGTTCATTCTTGTGGAATAAGTCACCCATCTCACAGGTCCCAACATTCTCACCTTGCATCAATTGCCCTGGATGCAATGGAATGTTTAGCTTCCACCAATTGGAAACGTATTACATCAATAAATAGGCTTCATAAGCATGGTTTGAAAAGCCTATCACTGTGATTTGCAAGACTTGAGATGTGCAATACCAATGCCTATGCTAGTGGAGAGTCTGCTACAACACAAAGAAAGTATGACCTTATGTGCATAAAACATGATCAAAGTACATGCTACCAACGCTACTACATCTGAAGAAAAATATCTCATTTCGCAGTACCATTATCATCATAGGCATGCTACAAGAGATTACATGTGTTGATGACAAAAAAAGGCCTATACCAAAGGGTTCCACAAGCTTCTAGTGCTATGGTCTTATTTCAGGATCTTTACAAAACAGATCTTTACAATAGTCGTGAAGCGCACTAGCGGTACTTAGATTACTACATACAATTCCACTACACGAATTGTTCTCTTATCTCGAAACATGGTTTGAGATCAAGCCCATGCAACATGCATTCAATAAATGATGGTCAATCCAAGGAAAATGAATGACAAAACACGCATCCATCAAAACCAACAGTCTTCTTGTAGCCTTCTACACACCACAAGAGCAGGCCTTCTCCCCTAAGTATCATTGAAATGGTGTCACTGTCACAACTCACACTGCATTGGAAGCATACTCTTAGACTTCCTAAGCCATGCTTCTAGATGCGGCTGCTCAAACTGATTTAGCTCTAACTTCTGTCAAAGCCAAACACAAAAAAGGGAGAACCTGCTACAATCGTGTACTCCTCACAAGTACGACATACCACAATGATCATGACATGTCGTGCACAGAAGACTCTGGCTCACAAAATTTCTCATGCTGCATACCAAATGCACTGATCCTAGGCATGCTACAATCTTGTTTGATACATCAACTGCGAGATGTCTGTATTTCCATGGAAACAAACCTCCTTCGGTAGAAGTCTCATATGTAAGCTTATCCAAAACAGCTTTGGACATGAATGCATAAGTTGCAACTTCTCTCACAATTGCATGGTGAAACCTAATACTCCAAATAGGTACGCATGGCCTTCAACCACTGCTTGGAGTCCCTCATTTCAGTACCAATCAGTGTCCATGGCTACAAAAGGTGGTAACTTGTAAGTCATGCATAACATGAATCCTGAGCATTTTAGGACGAATGATACGACAACAATGCATTTATGGGATGCTCATACATGTGTTTCTCAAACAGATTGAATAGCTGCTCCATATACATTGTTAATAAGTTCACAAATGTTGAAATATCATGTTCCTACAACACTTACGGTTAGTTCTCAATCCGGTGCTTTGCTCGTAAAGTATTACAAGGCGAAGAAAGCAATATGGACCCTATTGGCATATGTGATCCAAGTTTACGCAACACCTGTGACGTTTCAAAGACATGGACTATCCTCCTAAGTTTTATGATCCTAAACTCATGACGATTGTAGCGGAGACTAATTCCTGTGGGTGTTGAGGCAAAAGAAGGATCAATCGTGTTCCATGAGCTGGTATGCAATGCTTGACATATTTACGAAATCGAAAGCTCACTCAGGTAACGCTGAGGGGGAGATTGTTGGCATGTGTGTACAGCGCTCCCCATGAGTTTCGTGACATAGACTAACCGCCTCTCGTAGATCCTAACTCTGGCGATTGTAGCGGAGACTAACACCTGTGGGTTTTGGTCTAACGTCAATCGTGGTCCAACAGAGGTGCTTACATATGCATGTAAATCAATGTCTTAGCCCTCCGAATACTTTGTCCATGAAACCAATAATGAACACTTACAACACCCACTTGCAATTGTGATGAGAAATCCTCAATGAGATGCTCCCCCTTGATGGTTTCCATCTTGGATAACTTTTCCAGGTCTTGAGGCCTTTCTCTCTTCAAAGCGTTGAAAATGGTTGGATTTACACAGCCAAAAACCTGCATTTCTTATCAACGACTGTTGGCAAGGTCCTTCACCAATTTTGGAAGAGAATAGAAGATATCCCCAAAGCCCCGAAAGTACCACAGAAGCAGCCAAAGCTTCAGCGAAGACAGTACAAATCATCTCCTTCCTAGACCTATGTGGTACCATACGGCACTTTGCGGCAGCTTTAAAGACCATGAATGCATAATAGACATGTTCTTTCATAGTTGCAATGTATTTAAGTAGTACTTATACCGCAAAGTAGGATGTATTCTAAAGAATAAGATATTTGAATTGGGCTAGGTGAATTGATAAGACGGGTGCGATTGCAGGAGAAATGGAGGGAAACGATTGCGAAAGCAGAGAGTAATGGGAAGGCCACAGGTAGAAGTATAGAGGGCTCGCAGACCACGACAGGGGGAAAAGAATGACCACGGTCTGGCCGCGGGGGGTCTCTGTGCTGGTGGAGGAGAGCACGGTAATGGTGGACGGGATAAGGTGGAGCAGAGCCCTAATCCTAGGGTTTCAAAATCCATCGGGACTTTGTTGGGGATTGGTGGGCTAAACAAATATTGTAACAAGAGAATCGGCGGCGGTGCTACAGGCCATCGTGGTCCAGATCACACCCGAAAGACAACTTCTTTCAAAGATATACTGGAAAACAGCAACGGTCGATCCTCGGGCAAACAAACAGCAAGTAATCTGGCCTACCTAGTCGATTTGGCCGAGGATATTCCCTCTGTAACCAGCGAGAACCCTGAAGTGAAGGAATATTTCAAAAATTTATCATGGGATGCAGTGATTGGTAGGTTTAATGGGCTCTGGCCTTCCTCCTCCGCACTGTACCAATGGGTATTCGAAACTTGGACCAATAAGTGTGAAATATCCCTCTGTTCCAAGGGATTTTTTCGTTGTCCATTTTAGAGAAGCTGAAGACTATCAACGGTGTTTCCCCAGATGGTCCGTGGTTCTGGGGACATGCGGGATTATTTATAACTCCATGGTTTCCAGATTTCGATCCGAACACATATTTGGTTGCCAAAAACACCTGTTTGGGTCAAGCTCCCTAACCTCCCCTTGCATCTATGGTATGCCCTGGATGATATTGGTAACGGTTTGGGCAAGTTTATCAAAGAAGACTTGGATAGAGCGCATTTGGGTCTGTGTTCATTTGCTCATATATGCGTTGAAATCAATTTGAGCAAGGGATTACCGGATCGGATCAATCTTAAATTTGGTAATTTTCAGCATATCCAAATCTTAGACTATGAGAATACTACATTCCGGTGTAGATTGTGCAAAAATACGGGTCATCTACAAGCTTCTTGTCCCTTCAATAAAAACCAGAAATCTACAAAAAAGAATGGATCGACTTCTTCTAACGGTTGGGGCTTTGTTAACACCGAATTTAGTATCCGCTTCGAATTTTAAGGATGTTCCAAATAATCCGACCCCCGCGAATAAAGTAGTCACTAAGGAATTCAGGAAAATCACCTGGTAGTAGGTGGAACGAAAAGGGGACATACTTTGGAAAGTTTGGAATCAGATCAAGATTTCGTGTCAAATAAAATGATTGCTTCAGCTATTTCCTAGTGACCTTGCACTGGTTATCTCGACTGACCAAGGCAAGTGGTTCGAAGTAAAAAAGCGAAAAAACAAAATGGGTCGAATGGGCAAGTATTGAGGATTATTTTCCATCGCAGGGTCGGAAGTAATTTTTGTTTAGGTTGTTTTGGGTATTCTAATGCTTTTTGGAAGTTGGTGCTCAGTTGTAGTTGTTGTTTACCTTTGGCTTTTAAAGTTTGTTATTATCCAGAGGATTTGGCCTCTGCTTTATGAATAGGGAACGGGTCCCTTCAACCCGGTCTAATCAATCATAATAAGCAGTACTTATACCGCAGAGTAGGATGTATTGTGAAGAGTAAGATATATGAAGTGTATGAGATATATAATGCTATAAAGAGATAGATGTTATATGCAATGTAAGAGGAGAAGGTATATGTATCAGCAATACAAGGGGCATGGATCCAAGAACTGGTATATACTTGGTTTGGTTTTCATGAATAAAGAGAAGATAGTTTAGGGAATACACTATGTAATGTGTGTTGTGTTATATTGGAATATAGCAACCACTTTTAATTTTGTTTAAAATAAAAGTAATATATCTTCCTCTGCATAGTATTAGCTCTAGCCTAGACCCTACAAACTATATAAACTACTAACCATTATCTAGATTTTGTCAACAAAAACCAAATATGGAAGTAAATACAACACAAATGTAGGAATATGTTAGTAAAACCGTTTCAAGGCATAGGGAAAACCTGTTCTTATTCCATAGCATCTGATCCGTACTTGGAATGGGCATTCCATTACACAATTCATTAATACGCATTAGCTTTCTTGATGTGTTGTTCCAAAGTTTCATGTTGTTGAAACATCGCCTAAAAAATTTAAATTGTTGTAACTTGATGTTTCCTAACTCTTATGATTGCTATCTGTAGAATACATCCCATTATGCAAACCTTCACATGCTACATACATTACATACCACGTTGCACGTTCTAACCTTAGTTACATGGTTTAGCAATTTTTGGGCATGAAGTGCAAAAAATCGCCATACTCCTGAAATTACCATAAATTCACGAATATGAGGCACAATTTGGCAGCTGAAAAAATAAAAGAACTAAAACCCTTAAAAATCAACATGTAACGAGTCTTGCGACTGCAAGTGGAGGGTATTCCAATGTATGGGGCTGTGTCAGCAAGGATAGGGTTAACCTATGCATGGCTTCCTCTATGACTGGTGCATTCAAATCCCGTGTGGCACCAACTTGTGACATGTGAGTGGAGGGCCTGCAGCCTGCAAGAATCACAAGGAGCTGAACTCTACGGAAAGAGCTGCCATTGCCATTGTCGGTGCCATCATATTTTTCTTTATACAATAAATTTAAATGTTTTATCTTTTAGACTTTCAGTTTAGGTTAAAGTTATTCAATTTCATAGAGTTTAGAACATCTAAAATTTCATGCTTTACGTTTTTAGTATTATTTAGTTTAAGTTTAATTTAGTGCTATTTATTTTTATAAATTTTAAATATTTTAAAATACTTGGTTTAAAATATTATAAAGTTTATAACGTTTAAAATGTTACGATATATTTTAATATTCTTAAAATTTATTCAATTTAAATTGAAAATATTATAAAGTTTAAAATATTTTAAAATATTAAATTTGAATTTTAAAATATTATAATATTTTAAAAGTATAATTTAATATTTTAAATGTAATCACGTTTTTTTTTTTTTTTTTTATCTTTGTCGAACTTAATCTGAATTCAATCTCTAGGATACCGATACGGCGGGGGGACCTGAAACCGGTACGAAATGTACCGGGTACGGGTACAGCCCAAATACGGGGGTGGGAGCGGGTAGGATACGGCCGGGTCTATTTTGTTGTCAATACATGAAGAAACATACAGCAGATAGGATACTTTGGAAGCTATACGTGTATTTTTTCAACCGGAATCTTATTACTCCAAGGAATATTATATATATGATTTTTTATTAGATTTAAATACATGGAAGAATATATCAAAATTTAATATTTATTATAGTAAATGATTTTATATATATTTTAAAATAGCATCTGGAAAATAGTTTATAAAATTTCTAATTCTATACAATAATTCATATAATATATATATAAAAGGTTATTAAATTGCTGAATATTTATATATAATATTTTGTACTACATAGAATATAATAGTAATATAGTGTTACGATAGTATTAGAATTAATATCCTTATGATGTCATTTTAATATTTATCATGCACTATATTATCCAAAATTGGATATTATTAATAATGTTAGTGAGGCAGTATTCTTTAGGAATATAATGATATAATGTTATTTATTATGTAGTATAATGTTGTAGCGTTAAGTTTTAGAGCTTTATAAAATGTATAAGATTATTGTATGTATCTAATGTAATAGTAATATAAAAAGTATAATGGTTATAAAGTTCACTATTATATCATTTGTAATACTTATAATACTATTATCTAATATATTTTAATTACAACGTTTGATGTTATTATATATATAACATTCACTTATTTAGCTTATAACTTATAAGTTATCTACTTATCTTGTCTTTCATATGCATAATATGTGGTTAATAACTTAATTCCTATTTAGAAGGCTGAAATTTATATATTTTTTTTAATTTTTATATATTTTTTGTACTGCCGTATCCAACACCGTATCCAGGGTCAAAAAAAAAAAATTTGCCGTATCCACGTATCGGATATGTCGTACCCGTACCCGTATCAAAAACGTATCAGATACTTAGTTTAATTTGTGCATAACTTGAACACGAACATGAACCTTGTGACCTAGGTTCTAACCATGGTACTACCAAAACCATTTATTTCCATAAAACAATAGTGCACAAAGAATATGTTTTCTTAGCCTTTGTTGGAGAATGAATCCATTTCCTACTTTTTGTAATGAACAAGCTTTATGCATGTGCTTATGCATTACTTGTTACTTATGCTTTCTTAAGTGTTTGAGATGGGATATAAGCTGCAGCAATTAGTATATGCAAATACAAAATCAAAACACAGCAACAAAAGAGAGACATGACAAGGAATTGCTTTGGAGAAACCTAATGTAGGAAAACTTCAAAAGATTGAAGCTCCGCTTCCTCTTATCCACTATCGTCGTGATGTTTTACAAGCTCTCTGCCTTCTTGAGGCCCACAACGATGCCAACATCGTTCAATACCATCCACACTTGCAAATGCCCTCTACAACTTTCTTGTGGATCACTTGCTGCTCTAGCAAACAAGACTACTACTCCCAGCCAGCTCCAAAGTGTAGTCTTATGTAAACTTACAGTCACGCTAAACAGAGATTACATCCATTATCCATGAATTGGATGACTGGAATTTTGAGGAATCCCCTACATTTCTGTTTTTTGATCTCCACGGGCACAAGTTCATTTATACAATTGCAAGAATCCTTAGAAGAAAGACTCTACCCTTCACTCTTCCCATGAGTTGCACAGTAGCAAAACCGCCACATTAGAGTTGGAAACATCCGCTTAAGGCAAACCAAGGGTTCCATCACCATACAAAATCATGCAACATCTAAAGGCCATAACTTTTGCAGACATATTTGAAATCAGTTGTTTCTTGGAAGTGCATAATGTTTCGAGTGCAATCCAAATAAGCGATCTAAAGTTATGTTTTTGCCTCTGCACAAAAACCTATCATTTTTAGGTCATAAACTATTGCAAGCACTTCTTGAATCCTATTGACAATTGATTCACTCAACCAACTGAATTGGATGAGATGTACATGATCCAATTTCGGATCATCTAGTGATGCACTTCTATGGCAAAAAATCTTCATTTGCAACATCTTATGCTCTAGGAGCTCCATCTGTTGAAGGAGAAGTGAAATAGGTAATGCAAATAATGGAAGAAGTTAAAAAGAGATGTTTTCCGTACTTACAAGAGACGGCTTCTTGTACCCCACCACCTAATTCAAGAACAAAACCTTAATTCTTTGGGCCTTTTTCTGTCATGGATAATGTTGTTGTTTCTTCAGGCCAGAGCCTTGCTAAACACATGACATCAATGATCTCCTATCATGATTTTCCAATTTTGTCTTCATCACAGCTTACTTGAGGTGTTTAATTGTTATACAGTCTCATCCCATTGTTACACTTAAGCTTCTTCAATGTGTTGTATTTAGTTACTTTCCAAGTTTCTTTAATATTTTGTAATTAGTTAAGTTTTCATGGTTTAGGGTCATGTTATCCATATTTTGCACCACGCAAAATGGACAACTAAACAGGTCAAGGCATTGGCAGTTGATTGGTCAAGCAGTGCTTTGTAATTTTTCAGTTAGCAATTGGTCTTAACTCGTGGCGAGCTGGCGAACCGTGGCAAAGGTTTGAAGCCATAACTTCTTCTCGCGCGTCAACTGCTTCTTCTTGTCGCACGACAACCACTGCTTCTTAACGCGCATCAACCATTTTGTTGACGCATGTCAACTGTTTCCCAATTGCGCAACAACTGTTGGACCATGACGCACGTCAACCGTTTCGCAATCGCACGACCACCGCCTTCTTGTCACGCAACAACCGTCGCTCCCTATCACGCGTCAACCACCTCTTGCTGACACGCATCACCGCCTTCCTCCTATCGTGCGGCAACATTCTTCAATGGCGTGCGTCATCCCTCCTTCCCATGTCATTTTCCCTTTGTTGTCGTGCGACAGCATTCCATATTGGCGCACATCAACCTTCCCTCATTGTCGCACGACAGCTCATTCCCTTGTTGGCGGCAAAGCCTCCCATTCTTGTCGGGCGTCAACAAGGAAAATCAGCTACGGACCGGGCATTAATAGCATCGTACAGGTACCTCAACCAGTTTAATAAGGTATGGCATCCATGTTCCCTGTGCAAGAAAAGTACCATTGGAAAGCAAATCGGTATGGTTGCCCATACCTCGGTACAGGCAATTAATGAAGGTTGTCAGTTGGTGGCTCCCCTTCTCTATATATATGTATTTTTTCCCTCATTTGTAGGGGAGATTTTCTGAAAAGCAAAGGAGCTTTTTCAAAATTGTTCCAGAGCTATTATGAGTTAAAGGCCTCAAATTTGGGCTTATTGTAAAGGATTTTTTCCTTGTGCCTATATTGTAATGGATGGTGCATGTTTTTGAGCAATAAAATTGGTGTTTTGTGGCTTTTCTTGCCCTAATTCAGGTTATATTGCATCTTTTGCCTTCCATTATGTTTGCGGGTATATTGTGCATGTTAATATCTCTTTGCAGGACCTTTAATTTGTTGTGCTTTATGAATATAGGGAATTAAATATTGTCTTAGACTGTGGCGCCTCCACCTGTTCTCTCTTACCTTGTTTGCTCCCTATTTTTCACTCACTTAGATTGTATCACTTTTTCTTGGTGCATCACCTTCCCTTCGAGTAGGTTTACTTTTATGCATTCTTCTATCCATGTCTCCTTAGAAAGAATTAGGGTAGGATTAGTTTAGTTCGCCATTCTCTGCACTTTGAAGAAGTTGGCACTAGGTTAGGAGAAGAAGCCGGCTTTCTCCGGAGGATTATTCTACTTGCAACATCCCACACTGCAGGATAATCTCATGTTATGCAGGTTACACTAATTGCCTCATACATAAATAACAAGCAATCAGGGGCGCTGTAATTTTGCATTAACAGGTCTCCTTACCCCAATAATTCTCTATTAAAACTGATTATAATTTCTAACTTCTTTCTCAATCTCCCTGCTGAACACCTCCTCATTCAGCTGAAAACTCTTCTGCCACCTGCACACCTCCTGTTTTGATTTTTGACTGCAAAATCCCTTATCTCTTCTGCCAACCTGCTCTTTCAGATACAATAACTTTTCTCTCCCACCTAGATCTTGTTTCAGTAGTAAAAACTATTCTCCCTGACGACCAGTACTAGTTTTACTTGTAAAATCTCCAACACAACAGGTTTCTTACCAATGCTGGCTAATAAAGGAAGATATGGGAGCATCTTTTGAGGTCTACCCAAAACACTTGACCACTATAAATAGGCCATAGGTCTTTTTAAGGTAACTATCAATTTCTGCACAATCCCCTTGCAAATAACAAGAAAATGGCCAAAAAAATATCTCAAAACAGAAATGTGTGAAGGTTCCTCGAGCATTTGCTGGACGTTTTCATCACAAAAAAGGGGCCCCTGACAGATGACTAAATGACTTTCTAATGCTAAATGAGAAAAAGATATGGAAATCTTTGGATGCTTGTTTAATTTCAGTTCAAGTGCTTTAATATTCATATTCTTTCATGCGCTTCAATGCTGATGTTGTGGATGATTTTTCTTCTAGTGGTATGATAAAATATCCTTAGTCACCTAGGTCCCAAAAATAGACGGCCACTTTTATGGGCCATAGCAAATGTCTTTTTTAGGAAACAGTCACCTCATAATCCCCTCAGAAATGACAAGGAAATGGCCAACAAAACCTTCCAAAACAGAAAAAATTCTGAGGCTTTCCCAAGCATTTGCTAGATATTTTCATCACGAAACGGAGGGATTTCTCAACATCTTATGAACCAACTAATCAACAACAAATATAGAAAAATATGACAACTAAAACTATCGATCTATTGATCAAAGAAATTAAGTTTCGACAAACACAGTGATGAACAAGCACATGACCATCAATACGCTGAATGGAAATAGCAATTTTATTATTATAATTGGCAACAAGTACACCAAATTAATCCAACAAATAATGAAAGCAGGACTCTGACATGACCAAGAACAGGTGATTGCAAAATTAGTTCTCCGTGTGCAAGTACACACTTTTCATCAAGAGGACCTGGGTTTATGTGCTTTGACATTCCCAATACTCTATGTTCTGGTTCTCATTGATTATAGACTAGACATTATTTATTGACTTTTCGACTTTAGTCTGCCCTATTTTCAAGGGGACAGCCACTGGTTAATAACTTATTGCATATAAGAAGTTAACCACTATATGGTGTCCTAATTATTATCTGCATTACCCTTAAGACAGCACAGGTGACTTGTCTATAATATATCCTTAGTGCTGGAACGAGAAAAAAATGAATGCCAATTTCAAAACAGTTCATGCTTTCGTGTGTGTGCCAAGGGAGGCAAACCTGTAAAAGTTATGTGAAATTAAATTTTGTGCATCCAAAGTCGAAAACAAAAACATATCCAAAAATTACTAAGAGGAAATGAAATGCCTCCAAGAGCCCTTTCAGAGAGTTGTTTAATGTCAACAACCAATGGCATGTCACAATACATATAAAGAAGAAATTAGACTGTATATCGAACGAAAATAAGCCAGTTTCATAATGATATTGTTTCATAGTTACCATATTCGAAAAGTTCGGATTGTAAGACGAGGCAAAAAAGTTCGGAAGTTCAGAATTTTGCAAAATATTCGGTTCGGTTCAGTTTTATTCACAAAATTTTAAAAAATTAAAAATATATTAAAATAATAAGTATCTGTATTAATAAAATTAACACAAAAAATAGATATACATAAAATAAATAAATAGGAAAAACGAATAGAATGTCCAACTATTATTTATAAAAGTAATATTATAATACTTCTAAAAATATATATATTACAAAATAATATTTGTAAAAGTAATACTATACTACTATATAATGTCCAACTATTATTTATAAAAATAATATTATAATACTTCTAAAAATATATATATTACAAAATAATATTTATAAAAGTAATACTATACTACTATATATATTATACTTTATAAATTTAGCCCAACTATTAAACAATAAAAACTTGTAACTAACGCCTCTCTACTATATGGTCATAAAGCCTAAAATAATAAATATTAAAATTTGTAATTGCATTTTATTTTCAGTCTAAAAACTATATGACTAAATACTATTGAACTATTTTCATACTAAATGCAATATTACAAAATAAAAAAACATACACGATAAATACATGAAGATTAAAGTTTAAAACTTTAAAGACTCTGCCCTAAATTTGGTTTTAATATTGCACTTGCAGCCCATTTCACTTGCAGCCGCAGGGGTGAAGGGATTTTTATCATTTACGGAGCTTGAAGCCCTAAAGGACCTGTAAAATGCAGACAAAGGTGCTGTGATTCCAACTTCTAGTTCGTTTCCGGTTTCACTGTGCTTTTCGCATTTTTCAGAGCTTTCCAGTCCCTGTGATGGGTGTTTACCAGTGGCTTTCAAGTGCCTGCAATGGGTGTTTACCAGTGGCAACGACAAGTATTTTGCAAAAGCTGCGACGAGTGCTTTTGCATTTTTTCCTTTAGCTTTTAGTTTTTAATGTTTTTGCTTTAGGTTTCGGTTTAGGTAGATTTTTTTTAATTTTTCAAAGCAAAATATTTTACAGCCAAAAGTCAAATCAAACTAACCGAACAAATTCGGTTTCCCCCAAATATTCGCTCCGCACCGAATTTCGACCATGTTCGGGCGAATATGGTAACTATGTATTGTTTATATTTTGTTTTTCGGTAAATGTGTAAATGTTCTTTTTATTTCACCAAGGGAGATACAAGATCTCAATTGACTTCCTCTTTTAAACTTTTTTGGAGATCAATTCCTCCCATTTCAAACATTTTGGCCCCCCCAAACCCACCAGAGTTTGAACCCAGAATATTTTCCTGGCAACACACCATTTCAACCATAAAACCCAGTCCAATGGACTAGCTATGTATATGGTATTCAAGAATATCACCTGTACAAAATATCGGTTTCCCTTACATGAATAAGGGCTAAATAATCAGTAGTCTCTCTCCAATAAGCAGATGATTGAACACAAGAAATGGGCATCTAAAGAGTCCTTGATTGTGACGCTTGTATCGGCTTCCGAATATTTATGGCTTGCCCATTTTGTAAGCCCTCTTCTTAAGAAACAAAACTGTACTTAATTCAAAAATACTGTCAGAATGTGATCTCCCATCTTTCATTAATAGATCTATGTACAACCAACCATTTAAATTTTGGAACATTCTCGGCACAAAAGGAAGAGAAGGAAACTGGCAAGATTTAGAATATATTACTTTGTTTTAAAAAATCCACAGGAGTTCAAGCACACAATCTAATAAAGACGGTTTAAAATAAGTTGTACTACTATAAAATTAAAATGGTCAAAATTCTTAACTAATTGTGGATCCAAAAATTAAGAAAACATTTCACTGTTTCAGAGAGTTCACCGTGTTTTAAAATTCACAAACCTGACATCAAATGCCACATTGCTTTCCTTCTCAATAAATTTGACAATTGGCACTCTAGCTTTTCCAATAACCTGGTTAAAAGTTAAACCAAACAACCACAATATGAATAATGCTTATACTGAAGGATATTCTTCCAAAACTGTAAGGTTGGTAGGAATCAAATCCAATTTAGAAATCAGGCACTTCCAACCTGCATTTTAGTTGCAACAGACTTTTTAGACAGGGCTTTTGCAAGGGCTTGCAGACCTTTTTGAGGAACTTGAACATTAGAATTTAAGATTACCACCTGAAAAAAATAAACTGCAGAAGTTCATTTTTTGAAAAAAGGGAAAAAAACAGTAACACACAAATTAATGAAACGTCTCTTAACAATGATCCTATCTATGTACAGTGTACACATTTACATGCATGTATATCTACAAAATTATTTCGAAGTATGAGAAATTTGCACAAAGTCGAGTACTGTAGTGTAAGTCTGTTCACCTGACACCTATAAAACTGAATAGTTGTCCCAAATTAAAAATGCATCGAAAATGGCAGATACTTTAACCATGCCACTGTCTTTCTTGGACAGAAAACATACTCGTGCATATACATATGCAAAATAAAAACGAAATTCTTCACACACCAGACAAATCAAAAGAACCAAAAGTAAAATTATACACTCTAATTCAAATGGCTATGCTCATATCGTAGCTCTCAAATTATACGACATACAGTAGAGTCAAAGAAAATTTACAAAAGGAGCCTGCCCTAATTACTACAGCTTTCAAAAAAATTAAAGTTTGAAATTTACTGCATCATTTAACTACTCACCACCAAGACATTTAAAATGAAATTTTCTCATTGATCTGCAGGATGTCTACATTGGACATTTTCTGTTGCCTCTGCAGGATATCTACGTCAGACATCTTTCGCTATCTTTTTACAACAACTTGATAAACTCCTCACAAAACTCCTAATTAATCATTTCAAATAAATTCCTCTTTGCACCAAGTAAAAACATTGTAAAATAACTTCCCCTTATTCATAATTTGACAGAGGAAGTAGCTTTTCCTCCCACCTAGACATCTTATCAGGATGTCCTCCAAAAAAGTTGACACCCATCTAAAACATTTCCTTCAAATCTACAGATATGATCACCAAAAGAACAACGTTTTTGTGTATCTCTTTTCTCTTAAACTATACCTCAATTTTGGTCTTCTTGATGACTTTGACTTTCATGGACAGGATATCTCGCCCTCGACAATAACAACAATCAATGCACAGACCCCCAAATTTTAACATTTGGGCAATGTTCTTCTCAAGTGTCCTGGATCAACCTCTTATGAGATCCTATATGGGGGTGTCTTCCCTCTCTCTAGTTGGACATCCTAGAAGGACAATCTCCTCAATTGTTGGACATTCCAATCTTCCCTCTATCAAGTTGGATATCCTAGAAGCACATAATCTCCTAGTTGGATATATTCTAGGATATTCCAATCTTCCTATATAGGGGCGTCTTCTCTCTCTAGATCTAGTTGGACATCCTAGAAGGACAATCTCCCCATTTGTTGGACATTCCAATCTTCCCTCTATCTAGTTGGATATATCCTAGAAGGGCATAATTTTCTAGTTGGATATCCTAGAAGGGCATAATTTCCTAGTTGGATATCCTAGAAGGGCATTCCAATCTTCCTATATGTCAGTATCTTCCATCTCTCGAGTTGAAAGTTCTGGCACTAGCTTTTATCCCCCAAAAAGATGATCACGTTCAATACAGCCTAGTCTTCACCAAAAGAGATGTCATGCTAGTAAAATCTATATATTCCCTTCTTCAAGTCTAAGAGTACGCTAAAACAATTACCTCTTAACTCCTATACACAATTGTTTGTTACAAAGCATGATTAATTAGAGTTCTATTTTTGTTTGCTTGAGATAAACACATCCTTCTGACTAGCTTTCTAAGGTATTTTTTCATGAGATTTGATGTTTTTCCTTTTCATTGGCTAACATAAGGTTTAATGATTCACAATATTCTATATTACTTGGCACCTATGATACCAAAGTACTACCCAAGAGGCCCCCATACCCGTACAAACATGGTTCGAGTACTAGAACTGGTTCAGGTAACTCCTGGGTTCTACTATTATCTCAGGCCCTACCTAGGTTCGGCACTGCAATGTCTGGTATGTGCCCAGGCAGGACCCAAGGTAGCAAGGTTGTACTCAAGTCTTATACGACAGTCATAATAAAAACAAAAGGATTTTTTAAAAAGTACACACAACTAACCTACCCTAGTCCTACTACACTTGGTTCTAAACTTCTAACATGATGATTTGTTCCCTAGTTCTTGAACCTGACTATGACCGTTGACTTATTTCCTATTTTGAACACAGCTCATTTGATATTTTGAATCATAAATTATCAACTATCAATTATCAATTATCAAATATCAATAGTGTTTTGTTATTTTTGGTGATACCCAAGCCGGGGGTCTCAAAAAAACAGCAAACTCCCATGATTGTACCGTAAACTGGTAACTTAGCTTGGCACGAAATAGTTAAATTACACATTTCATTTGCAATTTTATTCGCACAAAACAGTTAAATTACACATTTCATTCTCAATTTTATCACTTTTTCAATAATCATGCATTACTCCCCGGTACATGTGAAATCTTTATCACAAACACAATACATAGAGAGCAATGTATCGTGTTTACTATTTGTAATCTCTTCCTTTTGTTTGTTTCCTTTGCTTCTGCTTCTTTCCTTTTTAAAATCAAAATCAGAGGGTGTAAACTTCCCTCCCTCACCTAAATAGAGAGATAGAAGACACTAAGACATGTTGCCTGTTTCACTTTTCCATGGTTTTTATTCTGTATACCGGTTCCCACATTTTCACCTACTGCCCCAATTCTTGCTTAGCCTTTCCAGTTTACAGCAGCAGCAGTGCTTTCTCATTTGGCCATGAATAACAACATTTTAAAATCTGTGGCATAATTACATTCACAAGTTTTATTTCCTAAATAATAATGTAATAGTTTATAAAGTGCCAATTTTATAGTGTAATTTGAACCCTTGAAGAAATAAATGTGACAACTAGCAGCCATCACGCATTTTTTCAGCCAATGCCAATGTAACTGAAACGGGATTTTGTGTCATTTCTATATGTTCTCTGCATCATATTTTCTCTGCTGAACCCATGTTATCCACATTAATCATTTAATTAGGATTGAAAGTATATGTGACTAGATTCAACTCTCATGCTATGATGCTACATTCAATCCTCCATGTACAATCAAATCATCCATCCTCACATACTAACCGAGTATTGCCAATAAAATTACTTCTCACAGGCTATTTGTAAGCCCAACTCTTACATAGCATTAACCTTCTAATCTCCAATAGCCAACAAGAATAGGCCACCATCCAAATCAAGCCTATCTTTTTCAAAAACTAAAATAGGCCACCATCCAAGTCAATCCCAACTTTCAAAAACTTTGCAACATAAGCACTGCATTCATCGTCTCAAAATGTCCAACTCTAAGCTATATGACTTCCTTTGCGTTGTTTCCTTTGCACCCTCTAAACAATGTCAAGATAACTTTTCCCCAATCTTGTATAATAACAAATAGCCACGAGATGCTGTGACAATTTGCTCACCTGATTGAATTGCAATCACCACAAATAAACCAAAAACATGAAATTCCCAATACCTCATTTGTAGGCCATCAAGCTACCCATATATTCCATCTAACTCTAACTTGACATCCTCAAAAAAAACCTAGGCAGCCACGAGACTATAATCTCTCTAACTTGCTCCAGTAATAGGTTCAAAATAAAGCTACAATTCGTAACAGATTTTCTCAACTCTAGTCTTTTATTCCACGGGTACCCCACCCCCTACGCTATTGATGATGTACCTGCACCAGGGACGGTCCAAGGAATCGGGACTCCTTGGAAACATCTCCCTTCCGTCCCCTAGCTTGCCTTCTAGCTCAGGGACTTCCTGGAAACTCTTAGGGGACGCCAAAGAATAGAGGGGACGCGGCTGGATGTCCCCAGGACTGCCAGGAACATCAAAGATGTCCCTCGACCATCCCGAGGATGTCCAGCCATCCCCTGTCCAAAAAAGTGCAAGTCGCATATGTTAAAACACCAAAACATTTAAAGATTTGCATAATGACATGTTAGCTGGGGCCACCACGCCTCTTTAGGCCCTAAAAATACATGATATAGCTCATTTCTATTGTCCATAACATATTATTATCAGCCAAAGGAGAACTCAGATTGCAGCAGCAGGCTTGGAATTTGGAGGAAAAAATTAATATTGTTTGGCATGTTTGCAGATAAGGTATCAGCATGGCAGCATTAGTGAATTGTGAGCAGTGAGGAGTAAGGTACCAAGGAGAAGTGGCTGCTAAATATCAGGTATGTGTATGGTTTTTTTCCAAAGTTTCAAGAAATAAAGTTCTGAGAAACAAACTCCTTTTATTTCCAGTTCTGAAAATCTGGGCAGCATCATTGACAGTAGTGAACATGAAATAGAACAAACACAAATGAGGGTTTCCATTTCAGCTGAGGGTTCATAACGGTGTGGGAGTGGTGTGGGTGAAAAACCCAGTTTGACTGCCCTTCCAAACTCTTGAAATGTCATGCAAAGAACCCTTTCAATCCATCTAAACCTCTCCATTTGCAGCAGCTACAGACAAGAACAAAAAGAAAAATTCCAGGGCTACTACAGTGCGATTGTGCCATATTTGTGAAAAAGATTTTAAAGAGAGTCACACGAAAGTATATAGTCACCTCTTGGGCATTACAAGGCATGGGGTTAAGCGTTGTGAAAAGATAACTACATCTGAGAAGGCAAAGGTTTCTAGATTGTTTATGGAGGGTGAAACATGGAGTAAGGGTACCAAAAAGCCAATAGAGTCTACACAATCTCCTATGCCATCCATGGTTGCTAGTGCTGGTGTTGATGTTTCTACAAGAGGGAAGAGGAAGGCTAGTGGTAGTGAGAGGTCTAACACAGTTGCGGGGTATGTTCGATATGCAATCATGGGAAGTAACAGAGTCTTCCATTGAACTTTTTGTTTTTTGCAAACGCCATCCCATTTCATGTCGCATGTTCTCCTTACTCCAAAATATGTTGACATACATAGTTGTTCTGTTCAGTTATGCAATTTTACCTGCCTATAGCCGCTAACTAAATTTAACCACCTACTCCTGAATAAATATATTCTGCCTGTGTCCATTCCAGCAGTGCAGATTTGCTCTTCCTATTTTCTTTCTTCATTTTCTTCTGCTAACATTGGTATTAGAGCATTTTTTCCCAAGGAATCCCTTGACAGGGTACAAGAGTGTGGAACAGAGTTTGAGGAATCCATAATAGGGCACAAAATGAAGTGGTTTTTTTCAAACTGAAGTTGCTTACTGAAGAAGACTCGCTTGCTGAAGGAAGAACTCGCACTGAGAAATGAAACTCTGCTCGGTTTCGAAGTCTGTATTCACACATAGTCACGGTCTTCATTTTCGAAGCCATACTGGGAAATGCAGTCACTTCTTGAATGAAAGAACGTTTATAATCATGCATAGTCGTGAGGGCAAATACAAAGAAGAAAATCGATGTGTGTGCATGTGTGTGTGTCCAGTCACGTGTGTGCAAATGCAAAGAAGTTACATCAATCATTAGTTATCTTACAGTCTGAGGGCAGTTGCAACGCAAAAAATCGATTCATTATTTAGTCTTCCAGTCACAAGGGCAAAAAGGCATCTGATCAAGGGTGATTTTCCAATCGGGAGTCGAAAATACAAAGGAAGAGGTCTTGTTTCACAGTCATGATTTATTCGCGGACATTTTTCCTGCAATCGCGATTTTTGCTATTTTAGCAGTCATGAATTTCCAGTTTCCACCTATTTTGACAGGCACAAATTTCAACAGACATGTAGGCCTTTTTCAGACTCGAAGAGCATTTAATTGGAAGGGCATCGATTATCCTGGGTCGAGGCCAAGATAAGATTCTTATTACGAAGGCATTTTAGTGTATTGTTTGTTATTTTCAGATTTTCTATGTTTGTGAAACTAAATGGAAAATATATCGAACGTGATTCTTTCTAGACTCGCAAAAGTTGACAAGAACAAATTTTAATGTATGGAGCCATAAGATTCTAACACTCGCTGAATTTAGAAATTGTGATAAAATAATCACATGCAGTGAAGGTGAGACCTACTACAAACTTCCCAGATTATGAAAAACATGTCATAAGAGAGGCTCTATTACTTCTCAAGTTGTCGATGGTCAGATGATTTGATACCGGAAGGTCTAAAATGCCACTTGTGGCATAGTACGTTATGGTTCATTCTGAGGGATAAATATCAGAATGTTATAAAAGAGTCAGGATTTTATACTTGAACAATATGCTCCTTTCCATGAAGTTACAAGAAGGTGGATCGTTGTCTGAGCACCTACTTCGGATGAAATACCTTCTGAGATTAGTTATCTTCCATCAACAAAAAGGTGGATGACATGATGATATGGTGGATCCGATTCTAAATAACTTACGTTCTTCATATGAGTCATTTGTGGAGACACTTCATTTAATGGTTGAAAGTCAAACTCTCACATTTGACAAGGTGAGTTCCTACCTATTGCAAAAGGAAGCAGAAGACAAATTCAGGCAGAATCCATTTATGACAAATCAAGAGAGTGCTCTTCTCACACAGTCAAAAGGAAAGTGGACATGTCATTCTGGTAAGTCCTCTGCTTGATATTCAAGTCACATGCTATTATTGTCACAAGATTGGACACCTTGAGAAGGATTGTTCAAAAGCGGAAGTAAAATATTTTACAACAAAACAAACAGTCCATGTGATGAGGAGCATGTGGCAGAAATTACAAAAGAATGAGGATTCAAGATGACATACATGCTCTTTATTGTCTTACGACATCATGCTCACATGACAATAATACTAGTTGTTCGATCATTGACTATAGTGCACATCCGCAAACATGTTTCATGTTGCATAGGGACTAGTATGTTTTATTTACTACAAATATATGTCTTGAATCAGTAGTACTAACTGATGGAGAATCACTTGCAATATGAAGGGATAGGTAGATATATGAATTGTTTTAAATAATGATCATAAAGCGTTGGTACAGTAATGTTAGATATGTACCCTCTTTACAAAAGAATCTTCTATCTATTCGTCAGTTAACTAAAAATCCCAATATTTTCATGGATTTTTGTGGGAAAAAGTGTGTTGTCTCTGATGTGAAACAAAGACGGATGATTGCCCTTAGCATTGAGCAAGCTGACCAATATTGACTTGTTGATCCTACTACGATCAACGTGAATGCATGTGTGGAGGACAACTCCACCATACAGGATGTGTAGGAGGGTGTAATGCCTTAAGGGAAGAAGCCATTCCTCATAGATTTGTTGACTTGGATGTAGTCAACCTGCATATGCACTTATTATTGGAGGGAATATTCAACTCTACCAGATATATTGAGAGGAAGACATGCCTTGTCAAGGATGATAATTCCTCATTCTGAAGAACAATTTTTTATGTATGTAGACTCCACTATTCTAGATGAACTGAAGGTGCATGGTGAGATGGCATGCCAAGCCACTCACTCAGAGATACTTACATGAAGGACAATAGAGCATGAATAGTTTTCTCATTGTGTTGTGAAAGAAATTTCCCAACAGAGGAGGAATAAATGAGTAAATAGATGAGATTGAGGAGTTGGTTCTCACTCTTACTACTACAAAGATGGTTATTTTTCCCACTGCTAAAACGGAGGTGCGTGTTTCTCCTACTATTGTGGAGTTGGTTCTAACTTCGACTGCACAAATGGCCACATTTCTCTCCTTAGCGACTCAATTTGATTGAAAGGCACTTCACCATGCTTTCTTAAAAAGGTTGGATGAGCACTACATGGTGTTG
Source organism: Taxus chinensis (assembly GCA_019776745.2). Taxonomy (NCBI): domain Eukaryota; kingdom Viridiplantae; phylum Streptophyta; class Pinopsida; order Cupressales; family Taxaceae; genus Taxus; species Taxus chinensis. Next base: position 733,415,645 of record CM034150.1, read on the forward strand.
CAATGGCATGATCGAGGAGACTTAGATCACGGGCTAATTGAGTCTCTGTATAAACTCCAACAAGCTACACAAGCCTGAAACAGATTGAGACAGATTTCTCAATCCACTTCTCCAAGTTTATGATTCCAACAATCTGGAGATGGGGTTGACACTCTCAACCATTGATGATTCATCACTGGTCAATAAATCATGTAACGAAGAATCAATGGACCACTTGCCATATCATTTGTTCAAACAACCAGATTCTTGTTTCGCGGTCCTTCTCCATTCAACAACCGCAACACAACAATGGACTGCTGATTTCGAAGTACCACCTATGGCACAGTTTATAGATACAATGACTAAACATATGGGCTTTAGGACATTTGTAAAATTTCGGGACAAACTTGGTATTGTTTCCGGTTTAGTCATTAAGAGGGGATGTTGAATATATATAGTTGTTTTGTTCGGTTATGCAGTTTTACCTACCTCTAATTGCTAACTAAATGTAACCACCTTCTCCTAAATAAATATACTCTGCCTACATCCATTCCACCAGTGCAGATTTGCTCTTCCTATTTTCTTTCTCTGTTTTCTTCTGCCAACAAAATAATGTTCAAAGATGCAATTTTTGTTGGTCCCTCATCTACCCCCAAGAGAACACAAACCACGCACCACCCTCCTCGATAAAGAATATTCTAAGGTGAATTTGGTGATGGAGGACATGAGACACACTTGGATAAGGGCAGGTTGCTCTATTATCATGGATGGGTGCACCAATATTAGACATCGGCCATTCATTGACATCATAGTCACATTTGTAGTTGGCTCTTATTTTCTTAGAGATATTAATTGTTCAAGGAAACACAAGGATGCGGACTTCCAATTTCAAATTTTGAGAGAGGCCATAGAGAAGGTTGGGGCCTCAAATGTTGTACATGTGGTCACTGATTCAGCATGTGTGTGCAAATTAGCTGGTATGATGGTGGAAAGTGCTTACAAGCACATCTTTTGGACCTCGTGTTGTGTTCATGCGTTGAACAACGCATTGAAAGACATAGGGAAGGTAGAATGGGAGAAGAAAGTGGTTGCAGAAGATAGAGATATTCAGCAACCACCAAACCTCTTGCTCTATACAGGACTTTTTGAAGAAGGAATTCGTCAAACCTATGGAAACTAGATATGCCAATTACTTCATTTTGTTAGAGAGGATGTTTAAGGTGCAAGAGGCTCTACAGTTGATGATGGTTAATCCAGAGTGGGTAAATGGCCTAATGCAAACAATATTGAGGGAAAAGTTGTAAAACAAAAGATCCTTGGGGACGATTGGTTGTATACTCTCAGGTAAGAGAATACTGATTTTTTTATTAAATTTAAACTAATAATGTTTTAAATTTTCTTATTCATTTTTGTATTAGCGGTCACTTTTAGACTTTAGTTTTTGAGTCTTTGACATTTTGTCATTGGAGTCTTATAAAACTAAACTATAAATTTATAATCTTAATAAATAAATTTATCTTATTCAATTTTGAAATTTATGTTTGTGAATATTTTTGCTCTTTCATCTCACCTATTGTAGATGTCATTAGGCAGCATGCTTCGGAAGGGAAAGCAAGCAATTTATAACAAGGATCCTGATTTGAGTTATATTAGGAGCATCTTAGGCCCATTGTGACATGGAGATGGAACACCATGAACACCCCACTTCATATGGCAGCCTTTGCTCTAAATCCCAAATGGTATGCACCAAGGATTGGGAGAGTGCCTCCTTATGATGAGGAGGTGAAAGCAAGGTTAATGTTGGCCTCTTGAAAGATGTATTCAAGTGGGGAGTCAAGTTTACTACGAAAATAGTGGCTTGCCTTTGTTAATCTTCGTGGTCCTACATTTTACAAACCAAAGGCAAAGATAGATAGAGCTACATTAGCTCAATCCGACCCTATTGGATGGAGGCAATGGCATGGCAATGATGCAACAGAGTTGAGGATGCTTGCCATTTGAATCCTTTCACATGTTACCAGTTCCTCTACTACAAAGAGGAATCGATCCACATACAACTTCATCCACTCTATCAAAAAGAACAATCTTACCCCTTGACGAGCCCAGAAGTTGGTGGTCGTGCATAGTGCATTGCGAATTCAGGATCGATCATTCCTAAGTATCAACAAACTCCAATTTTACGATGGGATGTTGATCCCAAAGATGCTACACAGATTGATGACGAGGCATGGGACGGTTTGGTGGGTGTTCCATTGGATGAGGCAGCCCTTGATATTGGCAATGAATCAGATTCAAAGTTTAATTTTCATTTGGGTGAGGATCAGGCAGAGGCATAGCAGTTGTAGATCGTAGATTTGTCTACATTTTGTCATTTTGTACTTATAGCCTTTCGGCCTTTTGATTTTTGTGTATTACAATATTATATATCGCAATATGAATATGCACATTGGTAATGCACATTGAAAACTCAAATTGAAATGATTAGACATTGACAGGTTGTTGATAAAAATTTGTCCATCATCAAATGGGTTGTAGTCCAACGGAGTGTATGATGGTGTAAAGGGTGTTGTCTAACCATCTACCAAGGTACAAATCCCAAGAGATACCAAGTAATCGGGGATGAGGCCAAGATCGTGCCCTAGGCGAATTTGGCGGAATGGAAACCCATCAGTCCTTGGTAGCTAAACCTAAGAATTTTATATACCTAATCTGTGCAAGCTTAGGATTCAATCCAAAAAAAATTGACTTATGTGAATTCTCAATTCAGCTCTGATGTTTCATAATATGGCTCTATAATGTGTATGAATGAATGCCTTACAACTACATATGAATTGCAGAAATGTTCTATATATTTTAAATTTTCCCTACTTGTTTTATTGTTGTCCCCTAAAAAAGGGCCTCTTATCCCTTGTTGTCCCGTAAACATGTCCCCCCGTTTCCTACCATCCCTGTCCTAGAAACTTCGTGCGACATAATTTTATTCAAATGGTAATCATCATGGCCCTCTCATCACTAACTTGAGAAAGGCCTACCCACACCACCCATGGCCACAACATCTACACATATGTCATTCCAAAATTTTGATAAACCATTATAGCATGAGGTTGCATCGGGTGTCCTTACATCCCTTCTCCCAACATCTTCCTTGCCAATTCCACTTAGCCATATCACATATATGTGTACTCAGTGCACTAAAACAATAAAGCCTTATATAAGGGGAAATTTCAATCATTAAATGGTCCTCAATAATTTATTAAGCTATCATAATCAACTCTCAATTCAAAAAAACCAATAAGATAGATGACGACTAGTCAAAAATGGATTTTTTGTAAATCATTTATTTTAATCTGTACCCAAACTCAAAATAAACATGCTTCAGGTGAGATATTAAGTACATTTCCTAGAGGGGAAATTTCACGCCTCTGCCTTTTCCTCATTGGTGGATCCGCAAGATCTTATGCATTTCCCATAAAGGTTCTTGTCCTATAATCTCACAAACAATCTTTCAATGGTCATTCTTAACCTCTTTCTTCTAACTCGCTCCCTTCATATGAGCTTTCATTGATGCCTTACTGAGCATCTTTTTCCTCACTGTTTGATCCGCAAGATCTTATGCACTTCCCATAAAGGTTCTTGTCCTTTTACCTCACAAACAATCTTTCAATGGTCATTGTTCTTAACCTCTTTCTTCTAACTCACTCCCTTCATATGAGCTTTCATTGATGCCTTACTGAACTACCAACTCAAGTGATGCAGTCAATGATGGAATGTCAATTGAACAACCACCCATTCGCTGCAGCCATGGACCAATTACATGATACATCAACTATGGGCTCCCACGCAAATGCACACACAAAACAAGAGACTAAGATCACACTTTCTTCATTGTTTATGATGGGTTACAGACTTGTACAATCAAACACATACTTCAGTTTGCCTTCACATTATAAACATGAAGAAGAGTATTACAAGAACAGTCCTTGTTCTAGACTTGTTTCTCTCTTGGCACGTCTCTGCCCTCCTCAAGCCAGTTCCTTTCCTTGCAAGCATTTACTCCATTAAATCTACCTTGAACTGATGCTTCTCACTTCATTCTAACTCTTAAAAGTGTCTTTTCGAACTCCTTCCTTGAAAACAATCATCCTGCCTGTTACCCTGAATATGCATTAGTTGTGAGCGAAACCGATGCCTAATGCAGACTGGCGAATACTAAACCACTGATTAACACAGACAAACAGTTTTGTAACTGTGGACTACAATAACTGGCATTATCACCATGAGATAGGGAACACCAAATTTCCACCCTGTTTCACGACTAAAACCATTTCTGTTTTACTTTCTGACCTCGACTGCAATTTTGGGATGCTTCCTTTACCCCTTTAAATCATCCCTCATGCTGTGACATTGAAACAATCTTGCAGGCTAACCTCAACACTCGGCTATCTCTTTTTACCACTTTGGTTGATGCGAGATTGCCAATTGACCCAGATGCTCCAGCATCAGACACCCTGGGTAAGTAAGACCAGTGATTTCATAGCTGCCACCTACAATACCAGTAGTCTAGCATTCCACCATGTTTCGCGACTAAAACCACTTCCATTTTGCTTTTTGATTTTGGCTTAGTTTCTGAGATGCTTCCTTGCCCCTTCAGACTCTCCTTCATGCCATGACAATGAAACAAACTTGCAGAATAACTTCGACACTCAACTATTTCTTTTAGGTTCATGCAAGATTACCAATTGACCCAGATGCTTCTACATCAGACATGGGTAAGTAAAAAATTCATAAGATCCTAATCATAAACCTTGAGTGAGCTCTTCCAATGACCTGTTGAACTTCCCTATTTCAGATTCATTCACCCAAGTCAAAGCTTCTCCTGCTCTATCCTTCCACTTGATCAAATACCAAATATACTCTTTGCCTCCAGTCTGCTTGAAAACTCTAGAGTTCAAGAATGGCCTCTCTTCTTTCTCCTTCTTAGGCAATTGTTGTCTCCAATCTGCAGCATCCTTATCAAGTACTTGCCCTTCATGAAATGGATAAAAATCTGCTACAATGAGTGAGATATCACTCAAATCCAATTGCTCTATCCCATATGCATTCTCTGAATAACTTCTTAAAGCTTTGAACCATCCAATATTCTTCCACTTCAACTTGTTTTATGTTCCTCTTGGAAACCTCTCCTTCCTCAAATGTGCCAAAACTAAGTCTCCAAACTGAAAATCTCTTGCTCTACACATAAGATCAGCATGTTACTTGTATCTCATGGTGCTTTGTTCCATCCTTTCTTTCACCCTGTTGTACTTCTTGCATATACTCAGCAAAACATTCCACTAAATAACTCTTCTAACTCAAATCGCTGATGTTTCTCAACTGAGTAAAGCCTCTTGGGCTGCAAACATACACAATTTGAAATGGGATCTTCACTGTATCCCTATTGACAAGGAACTATTCGTATTCATATGTGTATTCATTGATATAGGGAACACCCTGTTTCCACCCAGTTTCTGCCTTTGTTGGTGACTGAAACCAGTTCCATTATGCTTTCAGAGCTTGGGTAAGGTTCTGGGCTACTTCCTTGACCCTTTCAGACTGCCCATCATGCCACGACACTGGAACAAACTTGTGAACTAACTTCAACACTCAACTATCTCTTTTTGGTTGAATGTTGTTGCATCATTAAGCCTTCTCAGTCATATGTCATGTTACAATACTTTCTTTGCTTGGTTTCTCTTTTGCATTGCAAATGTTCAAAAATCCTTGAGCACAAAGTTCATAGGCTTGTGTGTGGAGCATTTAACATCATCATGGCCCCCAAACTACACCAATGACAAAAAATTTCCACATTCAGTCCTTGGTTGTGAGAATCCCTATACAATTGGCCTGAATCCCCACATTTCAGTATACATCTTCCAAGTCCATCCTTGTTTTTTCTTCTAGTAATCTCAAATTCTAATTATGATTTCTAATAAAGTTGCTATCCCTAACCATTATACCCTCACCTGCAAAAATAACTACCCTCATTCAGTTCTTTGGCATTTGACTGCATTGTAATGTACTATATATTGCATCGACGTAGTAATACTCCTTGTAACAACAATTAGAATACTCGTCGTTATTTTGACCTTATTGCCTGCAATTGCCGAACAACATCCCCATTTCTTTCTTCCATTATCCCTTAACCTCCTCCATCAGGTTGCCATACTCTTGTGAGTTGTGACCATCTAATATATGCATTTAGGCATCCAAAATATAAATAAAGACTTCTAAGTTTGTCTTTCATCATATATAACGAAAGTGTGTATTTGATCTTGAGTGTTTTCATTAATTTTACTTCTATTCCCTCTATGCTTTTCTGACTGGCAATTCAGAAAATCAAGGGCAGAATACAATCGGACCATCACACCAATACCAGAGATTACTTATCATACACAATTTAGATCAGAGATTAGGAAATTGAGGCTCTATCAGATCTGTTTATCAAATACATGACTTTATTGGATAGGAAGCAATAACTAAGAGTCAACAAATGAGACACTAAAACCAATGCAACAGCCAACTCAGTCTTCTTCGGAAAGACACTATTTTGGAGGAAACAAGGTAGAAGATTTGTCAAATGAAACAACCAACCTAGCTTTATTCATGCAATCTTTTCATAACCAATAATGAATATTTACTTTTTTCTGAGTGAAGTACATGTTCATAGAATGCTCTTTAAATCTTTGCTAAGTGAAGTAGGCATCCATAAAATGCAGGCTTCAACTTACATCGATGTCACTGCTGGGCAAGTACAGCCCTGTCTCGAATGATCCAAACACTTTCACCTGTGTGTTGATCAAACAATCATGCATTTTCAATCATACTTCATCCTTATCGTGCAATGTGCAACATAAAGAATTGTGTATAGCAAAAACCTGTGACATCTTACTCGTGCAGAAAAGGTATGCCATGATGCAAATGATGGATGGTGTTAATACACAAAATGTCCAAATAGAGATACATACTTCACAATTGGGCCATATAAACATGATGACTTCTGAAACACGTCCAATTGCTGCCAAGCGTGCTGCTTGCTCTTCTGGAGTTGGTGAAAGAAAATGACAGAAGTCTGTAATTTCTGCATTTCCACACTATGATTCAGTATCAAGGATTGGACAATTGAACTCTCGTGCAAGTCTAACATGTACATAAACATTGTAGATAATTAATAAACCATATACAATTTTAATAAATACATTGAAGCATTTATTTATCAAAGAAAAAGCAAAAATGATAATTAGTGTTTTTTTCTAAAGATAAAAATATTTTGTGATTATGATGGTTGTGTCCACTCTAGAAAAGGGACAAATTCCCAATTGCTATGGCATTATAGCACCTGTTTGAAAAGCCTACAAGATCATCCTGACAAGAATATCTGCTTTTCATCATTCAATTAACAAAGCTAAGAATCAGATTTTAACTATTGCTGAAAGTTAGCTTTTAGAGTTAATCAATGCCTCCATAAAGCATTTATTTATCACACAAAAAAACAACCATGTGAATTAGCAATTTTTTTCTAACAAGAAAAATATTTTGCAATTATGATGGTCGTCTCCTACAGAAATGTGACAAATTCACAATTACAATGGCATGGTAGCACCCATTCGAAAAATCCTACACGATCATCCCAAAAAGAATGTCTGATTTTCATCATTCAATTAACAAAGATAGGAATCAGATTCAAGAATTGCTCAAATTTAGCTTTCAGAGTTAATTATTGCCTCCACGATCCATACATTTTGATCTCCACAATCATTCGACATTCCCAACCAACAACTCAAACTGTAGTTGAAGGACAAATGAATTTGAGAAGGAATACAACAATTGAAAAACCAAACAATTAAAACAAATAAACCTTTTGCAATAAGAATAGATTCCTATGCCTAAAATAATCTTGTGGCTGCTCTATAAGTTTGTCACTATGTTGGGAGCCAGAACGCAGCCAAATCAGCAAGGACTTCAATCCTAAAGCCTTGTTGAGAAATGAGACTAGGACATTTTGGAATTGGTTGGTCATCAATACCCAACAAAGAGCAAATAACTACAGCTGTCTATTAAACAGCAGATCTACATTGAGCACTTTAAATCAAATAACTGCAATAAACAAATAGAGGTTAGATAAATCATAAGTGTGATGAAGGGCAATTGTGTAGGGCAGATAAATGTGAGCTATGACACATGGTTGGCCGAATTCCACTAAAATCTCTAAAATTTGGCAATTTTAAACGAACAATAAATTTTGACATTTTGTTGAAAATTGCATTTCAAATTCATACAGGTCAATTTTGTTTGAATTAATTTAAAGATCCTGAAAAATCATTGAAATTGCAATTGAAAGCATTGAATTTTCTATATAAAAAATCTATCATAAAAAATTATGTCCGCCCACAAGGGTTTTTAATGATTGGGTTGTTTGGGTTTCTTTCCTTTTCTTCTCTAATCGGTTGCGGCCAACTAGGATCTTTTATAGTACTCAAACATTAGAAACAGGGTACTTAATTTCTTTTCCAATCCTTGGCACTCTACCATTTATGTCTTCTAGGCTAAAGTTACAGAACACATAAATAAACAAAAAAACAAAGAAATCAAAAGCGGAAGCCGATGCTGCCAATTAAAATATTCAAATATTAATTTTTATATATTATTTTAATAGCCATCCACCTACAGTTCCCAAAATTTGGGAAAAAAATTCCGTCCCAGAAGCCCCGCCCCTCCGTCCCCGTCCCCGAGACTTAGGTAACTATGGTTGAAACTCCACATGCCACTATTGCTCTTAATGGCTCATTATTGCAGCCTCTGGCTCAAGGTATTACAGTCCCCTCTTCTAACACATTACTATTAATTACTCTTTAGTGTTGGGTGTTAGGTTTTCAAAGTAGATTAAATTTTGATTTTTAAATTTTAAAATTAATGTTTAGTTTTTTAAATTTTATTATGAATTTGAACTTACAATATTTATTTTTTACATTTTATTATGTTTTAGCTGTTTCATTAAAATTTAATTTAATTTGTTGACTCTGATTTTATATTTTATTTTTTCTTTTCCTTATTTCTTATTTATTTGGACATCTTGGTAAGTTTTAGGATATTTTGTTGACTTGTATTGGGTTTCAATTTCTATTAAGGTTTTTTAGTATTTTTTAAAATGGTTTTTTATTTGTTCTTATTATAACTTTTATCATCTAGGTGTGTGAATTGTACTCTTTCATATTATAACAATCAGTCATTTATTTATTTTTATTATACTCTTGTCTTCTAAAGCATGCAGATTCAAAAATAGTACTCAACGGCAACCCCAAAATCAAAATTTGAGGGATGGAAAAATGTACCACAACAATAATAATATCAAATGTCACTTGTGTGGTCATCCTTTTGTTGGGAGCATGACAAGGATAATGGACCTCCTACTTGACATCTTACGAAGATCAGAGAAGAATATGGTGCATGCAAAAGTGTGACTTCAAAGAATAAAGCGGGCATCAGAGAAAGACCAAGCCTCTTCAACCATAGGAAAACAGAAACTAACACAAATAAAAATAGATTTCAAGAAGACATGAATAGATTCACCACACCTTTGATGTCTTCTTCTTCAAACATGCCCTAAGCCACAAGTGGATCAAAGAGTGGAACATTAAACAGCTTTTGGATACCATTAAAGAAACATGTGGATGATGCATTGACCAATTTGTTTTGCTCAAGTGTCATTCCATTTAATGTAGCCAAGAATCCACACTTTTAAGTATGAAATTCATGATGTCTCAAAGTTTGTTGAAGGATGCATGTGTCCTAACTCAGAGGCTTTTAGGACAATTCTTTTTAAAAGCTAAACGGTGACAGAAAAATTAGCAACGGTTAAAGCCACTTGAAGTGCAATAGGTTGCACCATATTGAGCAATTGATGGTCAAACATGTGTCAGAGGCCATTGATGAATGTTTTGGCAGCTTGCCTTTTAGGATTAGTGTTCTTGAAGGTAATTCACGTCAAGAAACACAAGAAGACTTTCTCAGTAAATTTTAGAGGAATTTAATCTTGAAGTTGGTGAAAACAATGTAGTTCAAGTTATCATTGATAATGGCACAAATTGTGTGGGAATTGGGAGGGATTACAAAAATGCACCCACATATACATTGAAGCCCATGTGCAGCCCATAGCCTTATTTTTTTGTTTCATGACCTAACCAAATTTCCATAGGTGTGAGCATGAAGCAATTCACAAAGTGAGAGAAATTGCAAATTTCACAAGAAACCATTGCTTCAGATTGAATGTTTATAAGCAGTGTGCATTCAGAGAGTTGTTAAAGTCTTGTCAAACAGAATTTGTCTAATTTTATATCACTTTGAAAGTGATGGTTGAAAAGAAAGCATCTTTTCCGGTGAATGGGAAAATTGTGTTCTTTCTAAAGGACCTTGCAATGAAAGTTTTAAAAGTTAACCATTTGTTTGAAATGCTTTGTATGGTTGACGACATCACCCCTTGTAACACCATCCTTTATGGGAGTATGGACTGTTGTAAATAAGCCATTCGAAAAATGTTCAATAATGTCAAAGCTGACTACACTGAAATATGGGATACAATTGATTTGAGATGGAAAATGATATACGCCCCTTTGCATTCAGCACTTTTGCCATTTGGAACCTAAATTATTTCATATAGATGGACAAGTTGATAGCAAAGTCATTAGCGGACTTCTAAGAAGCCATTGAGGGGTTTGACCAAAATCTTGCCATTACAAGTAAATTAAGGGATAAAAGTTGGGCCTACAAGTCAGAAGAGGAATGTTTAGAATACCAGCAGCCAAGTATGACATGTTACATGATGAGGCTCTAGGATACAAACTCAGTCACTGCATTCAAATTTGTGGAGTATAAAGTTTGTACAAAATTCATTATTAAAAAAAATTCGAGATAAAATTCGTGATTAAATACCAAAACAAATACACATGTTTTAAAAAAAAAAATTGAAAAAGAAATACACTTGTTACATCCCTAAACAATTATAAAATGATATAATTATAAATGGCACTTGTGATTAATTATAAAGTGGTATAATTAATTTTTTAAAGCTAAACATTATAACAATACATAAATATAAATTAAAAAATGACAGCTTTAAAAAATTAATCATATCACTTAAGTATAACATTAATAATATTGTTATAAATTAATAATTAATAATGATATGACAATACATAAATATAAATTAATTAATTATATCACTTTTTAAAGCTAAACATTATAATTGTAATTATAACATTATAATGACAGCTAAACACAAATATAAATTAATTGTTTTATGTATTTTTTAAAGCTAAACATTATGACAGCAGGCTCGACAATAAAAATTGGAAATTGGGACACGTCACACACATACGTGATGTGCCTTTCCTTCCCAGCAGATACACTTACTCTTCAAACTCGGATGCACATAAGCAGTTGACATGCATAACCCATGTCATATTTTGACTGGTTGCTGTGTCTCATCGCTGCACAGAATCATGGAGCTTTGGGGCGGAAAAAGGCCAACTGAATTTGTGAGCGGAAAAAGGTAAAATCACGAGTGAAAATGGCACATTCGCGAGTGATACAGTGACCTGTTAAACAGCTAAAATACTGACAGGAACCCTAAAACGAAAGTAAATAAATTTGAACTACGATTTTTTTTTACCATATTCGCAGTTAACATTCATGGTTTTGAAATTTGGACTGTACAAATTTATATGCGAATTATGGCGATTTTTTTTATTCCATTAGAAATTCGACGAATTCCGAATTTTCAGGTAGAAATTCGCCGAATCCAGTGACTAAGGATACAAATGACAGAATTTCTATGAAGCTAATGCTTGCAAATGACAACAATTGTCCTTAAAATATCAATTCGAGGAGCAAATTCATCAGCTTTTGAAAAGAATTGGAGCTGCTTGTACCACTTTTAATCTAAGAAAAGGTACAAGTTCTGTCTAGTGGTTGGGCAATCATGTTTATGTTCGCAGCCATTTGCAATTGTGTATAAGCAAAATGACAGCCTCTTCTTCACAACTCCAACCAATTGCAGGAGACAGCAGATACAAATGATCCTGACTTACTTTGTGATGAATTCGGAAGTAAATCAAATGATGATGATATCGAGCCAACGCAAAAAAGCGTCCTTGATGATTTACCAAAAAATTAAATAAATATAGGGATCAGCTCATTCGAAATTTTAGAACAATCTTAAATGTCTAAGTGTCTACGCAGTCACTTTTTCAAAAAAAAAAAAAAAACTTTATAATTGTGATTTCTCATGTTTTTTATGATCTGATTATGATCAACTTATCATGGTTTTTATGTTTTGACATCTTATATAGTTTTTAAAGCTCTTTACTACTTAATAATATTTATCAATTTTGGCCTTCTTGTGCATTCATTTCTTATTTTTAAAATTTAAAAAACAAACTATATATTTTTCGAAATTAATCACAAAAAAAATCCCCATATTTTTCAACTGGCTAAGTTGTTTCAAATTTTAACCTCACTGATAGGTCATAAGAGAGAAGGAAAATTCAGTCACGTGTGAAGAATTGAAGAATGACACTTTTTGGAAAAGACGGTCAGAATGATTGAAACAAAACTATATAAACGTCCATAAATAACCAAAGGAGGTCAGTGGAATTCTAAGGCACAACGCACAATAGCAAAGGAGTGTGAAATGTGCTCCAACTGACCAACGAAGGTTAATGGAACTCCAAAATACACCGAGTTAGGAGTGCTAAATGTGCTCCATCGACCAACTAGCACTAGAAATAGATCTACAAATCAAAAGGACATAAAACAATTGAAATAATTGAAACAGATAAACCCTAGCCAAATCAGTATATACAAAGCCATGTATTACAAAATAATTTTATGAAAGGAAGCTCTTGTGTTGAGTCCCATAATAAGAAACAACTGCCAATAGAGCCAAGGGAAGAAAGCTGATGTGGGACAAGGCTCTAATCTGCAAAACAGAGCCGATATTACAAATTTTCTGAAGGTGCGACAGCCTTTCTATGATAACACTGTTTCGGCCTTGTAATTATTTTATTTTCCTGCAAATTAATACATTCTGAGTTTTAACTCCCATTACCGTACTGAATGTTTGATAAGCGTTTGTCTCTATTTATATAAGTTCTTCTACCGAATGCTTTTAATGTGCTATTCTGATAAACACTATTATTTTAACTGACTTGGCTGAGCTAGGGAATTTTACTTTCGTGGACTGCTGCATTATTTCCATAGGCTGAGCTAGGGGTTTTCACTTTTCTGGACTGATGTGTTGTGTTACATTTATTGACTCGGATTTTCTGGACTGCGCTAAATCGTGTTTAAGAGAGTACACAGCGAAGGTTTGCAAATTTCATGTCGTCCATAAAACCTGTTAAAAATGAACAAGATAAGAAGAAAAACCTTGATGAAGCAAAAGCAGGGGGCTCCTAATATTTTTGTAACCATCAGTCCAAGAGAACTCTTGAACCGCCTTAACCTTGTCCTCCACCTGCGTTACCGTCAAAGGGGGTAGTCAGCTCAGCACTGAGTTCCGCCGGTGAGTTCGAACCTGAGACCTCCAGGGACAAATATTCTATCTCTCCGTCACTCGAATCCTTGTACATACTATCTTTCGGGTCAGTTATCTCTCGCCGGAAAACCGTAGAAACCCTCTCCGGCGAGGGATCTAAGCATGGGACCTTCGTTTTGTTAAGGAATATGAGCTCTTCGTCGGCTTCCAAGGTGGATTGAGACTTCCTAGACTTTTTCTTTCTCTTGGCAATTTTACTGCTTGGAGAGACATCTGGGGCTTCTTCGAGTAAAATTTCTCCGGAAGACGAATCGTACAGAGGATCATTGCAGTCCAGGAGAGGTGAAAGAGTGTCGTAAAGGAAAGGAGGAGGCTCGTTTGTCGCCATCGCTGAGCCTGTTGGTGCTCGTAGTTTCTAGGGTTTACTTGATCGGTTTATTTTTATGGTTATAAGGTTTGTGGGGTTCCGCGGAAAATAACGTTTTGAGAAAGCCTGTTGTCTTGAAAGACCAACGTTTAATAGAATTGCGACTGGCCAGCCACGTTAAAGAGATCATTATAGCATGGTGCCGTGCTTGCGGGCTCCTGCTCCGATTCATTTCCCGTACCAAAAAAAAAATTATTGGTGCGCTTAAAACCTAACAAAGTTCTTTAAACTATATTTTAGGGAGAAGATATTTAGGGGCAGAAAAATAAATCAGCGAGTTATTTTTACACTTAGTATTTATGTTTAAGTTTCTCTCAAATTTTCATCCGAAAGTTAATTTCGAATTCATGGGACCCTACTTTTGCTAGTGCTAAAGCTTCCTATTTTATCTTTGTATAGAAAAATAAAAAATCATGGACCCTATTAATGCTAAAATATCGTATTTTATCTCTTCAGTGTCGATTCAAAAATTTGAGCTTTCCCTTTGCATGGGACCATGCTCTTAGTGGAATAATTGTTTGAGGTGACAGAGAAATGTGTATACACGAAGCGTGAAAAGTGGTGTGATTGTCAACAAAAGGCTTAATTATATATCGGCTAATATTTCTTGAAGAGCAAAGCATATGTTAACGATAAATCTATATTGGCTTTGATACAATAAATCTATATTAGCTTCCATATGAAATGAGCAAATGGAAAAAGTGAAAAGAGGCATGGGAAAAGAGAATTTGTGTTTTTTACACTCTTGAGGTAGTAGAATTTGAAAAACGCTTTATTTTGGAGGGTAATGCTTACATTGACATCCGAACCATATATGCAAGTGTTTTAACAATAATTTCATTATAGGATTGTTCACCAAGGAAAGGTTGGAGAAAATAGGGGAATTCATAATCGATTTGAACAGTAGAAGATAAGCAAAAATGACAGGGATATTTGTAAAAGGTCAAAATCTAAATCAATTAAAGGGTTTGTTGTATTAGTGAGAATGATGGATGGTACACCATAAGTATGTCAATGGGGGATTTATAGTAAGAGAACTTGGGTATTATGTAATTTCTAATGCAAGTAGTGGACTGACTTAACATATAGTGAAGTTTGAACTTCGGATCTTTGAATAACAAGATACATCAATTTCCATTACACTAGGCAGGAGTAATTACGCCGAAAGGCGTGAACTCTGGGGGAAATCCCCTGACCTGCTGACACGGAGGGAGATTGCGAGGGCTAGGATGGAGCGGTCAACGATGGATGGATGGTCGGGAGCTGTTGATTGTGCATGGTAGAAATTGGTAAATCTTCCGGACAGAAGTGATGGATTTCTTGGAAAACAGAAAACCCTGCGTCGTGCTCGAAGGAGGGGGAGGCATTCTCGGAGGTAGAAATGGAGTACAATTGTGGGAGTTGTGAGTGGAGGTGGACATACCTCTGGCGTCAGCAAGAAAGGGGAAGAATGGCCGCCTCCCTGGAAGACAGTACGCTTTAGTCAAAGAAATAATAAAAAACGCCTTGCCTAGGGCTCCGGAAAGGGATTTCCAGATTATAATGTTGAATGTTCATACAACCGGTGCGTTTTGTACATATCTGTGGGCATGGATGGTTGTAGCTGGAAAGCCCCTTTCACTTTGTTTGCTAGGTCTGGTAGAGGATGGAGACTGAGGGAGTGGAGGAAGCCATCGAGCAGCGCAGCTAAGATTTAAACAAAAGGGTAAAAAAAAATTCATCCTCTTCCTCTTTACATTGTACAGTGGCTGAATTTGGATTGTTTATGTTTCTTGGGTCTGTATGAACTGACCTTTTTTTGTTGCTCATACAAAGACTGTTCTTGAATCTCGATAGCCTATTTTGGTTGGTTGTGGACATTTATGTGATTTCACAGTTCTGATTGTTATATCGCTGTATTAGAGGTCTAGAAGCTGAAGATTTCTCCTATTTGTGGAGTATACAAGTATTGGGAGGTATGTAAAATGATTACAATGGAATAAGGGAGGTTTCCATCCATAAACAATGATAGCTTTGTTGTTTGAATATCTTTTATCTCTGACTTTCACATATAGTCTTGAAGAAGCCTGTTTTCCTTGCATTTTCTTCTTAGTTTTTCTTTATTGGCGTATGTGGAATTGCCTAATGGGACTTGAAAGGTGGTTGTCAGGGTTCTAAGAGATGTTTGGAGGCGTTAGAAGGTAGAACACCCATAAACATTGCGTCATTCAAAAATCATTTAAAGAACCCCTGCTCATTGTCCTGTGATAGTCTTGAAACCCTCAGCTATGGTTTAGAAACCCAAAATTTAAACTTTGTGTGCTTAGGCTTGTGTCAAAGGAGGAACATAGTCTAACATGTGATAAGTTTCTAGCCCTGTGTTGGATGGTGTTGATGGTGAGAGCGAGTACAATATCTGAGTGGCTTGAAAACTTAAAAATTATATTCCTTTCTTGATCCTAAAGACCTAAAAACCAGTCAAGAACTCCTTGAAACAACAATTTATTGTACCATGGCCCAGGAGTATGCTGGCAAAGTTGAACTGAGTGGGTTGAATATCTATCATTGTCATGACCTTGTCTTCTGTAGGCTGCAATTACGATGTTGCAAGAAAAGATATTAAAAAATGATATTCTTTGTCAAACATTTTTCATGTGCTGTGTATGCTTGTACATTTAACATACATATCAAACAGGACACCTACAACTACAACATCTGACAAAAACACTTCCTATTATAAGGTAACCCAATCAGATAGGACACCTGCTGGTTACGTTTGGTGAAACAGTGTCAATGTTGGGCTGGCATCATAGTTTTTTTCCTTTTTCCCTGTGGTTGCTTTCAGAGGGATTCACTGCAGTAGACAAGGCTATATTTTATTGAACATTGTACGTGCCCTGTTGTGAGTTTACCATTTTGGCAGAAGCTGGGAGGATGGTTCCAAAGGTTGTGGTGTCTGTCTTTACACTTGTGCATTTGGGAGGTACTCTTAACAATCTACTCTTTTCTAATTTCTTTCCATTGACTACACAGCAGCTCTGATGATCTTTAGACCTGCCCCTTCTGTATCCCATTGTTCTCTCTACTTTAGAAATAATAATATATGTTCAGATATATAAACAACCGAGTGTTTGAATAGTTTCTGATATTGTAGATACAAGCAACTCTTGCTCTAGCTAATATAGATCTCAAAAAATAGCTAGACCCCAGACATACAAATATAAATATAAATATATATATGTATAGTCCATCCCAAGAACTCTATGCATAGTTATGTGGGTGTATGGTTTATGTATGTATATATATCCGAAGAGCCTTATAATCTATCCAATGTGATGATATCTCATGAAAAAAATACAGCTCCATAGAGTATATATAGTGTGTGTCACAGTTTTTTTCCTTTTGCCCTATGGTTGCTTTCAGAGGGATTCACTGCAGTTGACAAGGCTATATTTATTGAACATTTTGAGTGCCCTGTTGTGAGTCTACCATTTTGGCAGAAGCTGGAAGGATGGTTCTAAAGGTTGTGGTGTCTGTCTTTACACTTGTGCATTTGGGAGGTACTCTTAACAATCTACTCTTTTCTAATTTCTTTCCATTGACTACACAGCAGCTCTGATGATCTTTAGACCTGCCCCTTCTGTCTCCCGTTGTTCTCTCTACTTTAGAAATAATAATATATGTTCAGATATATAAACAACCGAGTATTTGAATAGATTCTGATATTGCAGATACAAGCAACTCTTGCTCTAGCTAATATAGATATCAAAAAACAGCCAGACCCTAGACAGACAAATATAAATATAAATATATATGTATAGTCCATCCCAAGAACTCTATGCATAGTTATGTGGGTGTATGGTTTATGTATGTATATATGTCTGAAGAGCCTTATAATCTATCCAATGTGATGAGATCTCATGAAAAAAAGATAGCTCCATAGAGTATATATAGTGTGTGTCTGCAACACTGTGTGAAAATAGCTGAGAAGTCCATTATAGGTTATTTATAGAAGATGGGTATAAATGAAAAGAGTCTTGTTATATTTTTCATAGCTCTTACTTTCTAAGTATTTGAAACTTTTTTTAATGTATGTTTGTCATCATGTCAAGCTTATTGATGTGAAAAACTGTCTGAGCATATTTCATACTTCGCTTTTTTTTTGGATTTAACTAGGTTTGCTATCATAATGCTATCCGTCAAGCAGAAATATATTCACAATCAGTGTTTTTTTTATTTTGCACACTTCTCTGCGGAAATGTTGAAACCGATTTCTTATTATAACTCCCCTTGCATTAAATTGAATAAAAGATGAAAACAAGTAAATGTGCTACCTTGACTCTCTTACACCTCCAACAGGTTTAATAATTTTTTTTCTTAGATGATGGGAAATCACCAAATAGATATTTACTCTCAACTCTTTGAAAAATGAAAGTAAGGAAGTGCAGGATCCTGATATTTCTGATTTATTATATAATAGTTTTCTAATGTATTCTTGGTGGTAAAAGGTGAGTTTCTGAGTGAAGTTACTGGAAACAAGAAAATTGCTTTCCATTTTCATCATTGGGAATTTGTGCGCTGCAAATATCTATTGTTTATGTTTCTTAGGTCTATTTGAACTTTGCTTGTAAATGTTTTTTATATCAGTTTTGTGTGTATCCTTCACTCTTTATACAGGGGTCCTTGGTAGATCATCTATAGCTTACTTCCATAGTATATGAATCAATACAAAGTCGAGTCTCATTTCTCAAAGTATTGGAAATTTATTTTCATGTTCTGTGAAAGATTTCAAATTGTGTGGGTATTAAATTTCAATAAGTATGTAATATATGAGTATTGAATTTCAGTTATTACACAAATGTTTTTTTAAAGGCTATCTATACGCTATTTTCCTTTGTGGCATGGAGAATTCCATAATAGATCATGTAGAGAATTGGTTATTGAATATGTTTTCTTTTTTTCATTATTTCCTGTTTACATTTTCATAGATTCTTACTGGTGTGGTTGAAGTTTTCTGTCTACAAATATGTTATTGTTGTATGTGTTGCATAAAGAAAGCTATTTTCTTCTTTCGGTATTCAGCCACAGCATAGAGGGGCAAGTGCCTTTGCCATTGGCAGGATTCGGTGTGTGCTGAGGGGTTTTAGCCCCTGGGAGTCCTCATCGAAACGCCCTTTGTTGGGCGTTTGACTACTCATTGGAAATGTTTTTAAAGCTTCCCTGCCAAAACAGACATCGCCCAAATATTTGTCTTGGATTCCTTGTTTGTGCTCTGCAACCAAAAACTATGTGTTTTATTTCCATTTCCAGCATTGTACTTAATGCGGTTCGTATAGCATCTATGCATTTTGTTTTTTTGCGATTTTATTATTCTTTGTTGCTTGTGGGTTTGCAGCAATGAAGACTCGCAGTACAATTGTTGTTCCTCCGCACGGTGTGACAATCACCACTCCACACTTGGAGCGGGAAGATTCTTTCAACTGGACAAAGTTTGTTGTTAATGTGCTCCACTGCAGGCAACCAAAGCCTGCAAAACCTATGATTGCTGAGCTGGTTAGAGACCGTCTCAGCTTGCATCCTTCCTGCCCTCTATATCTTTCCAAGTTCCGTACGGCGGGCTTCAACTCGAGGGGGTTTGGACTTGTATATGATCATCTCGAAGATGCTGTTAAATATGAACCTGATCACAAACTAAAAAAGATGGGCATAACTGCAAAGACAATACATGCTGGAGGGAAAAAATCACATGGCGCAAAAAAAATTGCTAATGTCACCAAGGGAAAAAAATGAGAAGCCAAGAAAAAATGAAATACTTTAAGGGCGTACTTTGTTAAACTTATGTACATAAGTGTACTTTAGGTAGCTATATGGTACAAACATCTACTATGTTCTCTTTTAGTTCCTCATTCGAAATAACAGTATGTTATGTTTTTGATAGCTCTTGCTCGCCGGTCACGAAAATTGATAAGGCTTTTTATTGTAAATCTATGGTCCTAGACTTCTATACACTTCGAATCTGTGTTTTGGAGAAATCAGAATATGAATCTGCCTTTTGTATTGTTCGTCGATCTCAAAATACAAAGAATGTTGGGTTCTACTTCTAACAAGGTTTCAACTTCCTTTTGTTTTTTGTATTGAGAAATTTCCCTTGTTTTTGGGAAAGAAAAGGTGCATATTGTTTTAAAAATAAACTAGTGCTCAGATTAAGACAACAGTATTGCCCATAACTGGCAGCTCTTGCCTGTTGCACTTTCTTGTAAGCTCCCAAAAACTGTACGTGAAAAAATGCATATGTGTACACCATAGTGAAAAACAAATGCCGAGAAATAGAATCAGTTTTCAAAAATATGACTGGCTAGGACCTGATGCCAGCTAGTAAGTTGAGTAGACTTCCATAAGAAATGCCACAACAGGCTGTTGGGGGAAATATATATGACGCCATAGTTTAATGGTGGTTAGTAAGCTATGTAACATAGAATATGCATTGCGTACATCCTATACTCAAGTAAATAAGTTGAGAGATGAGAGCAAGCAGATGAGACTTAATTCCTATAAAATAGAATCAAATATTTAAATAAATATCCCTCGTACCATTTAATAGTATGCATTCTGAACTTACCAAAATGTCTAGTTTTGTATATCAATTACATATAAATATCTACTACAGCAGGTGTTCTATTTGCATTTGGTATTTATTTAGAATTTGTGAAACTGGAGGCACCTTAAGATGAATACTACAGAACATGAAAAAACTGCTTGGCTAGAGAAAAGAGATGTGTGTAAACATCAAAGAATGACAGAATAAGAGGTGCTTTCCTGGAAACAACGCTCTGAAGGAATTAGTTAGTGATGCCTGAAGAATATGCATGTTCATCCTGTTCTTCTGTAGCACTGTGAGGTTTTTTACAATAGAATCCTCAATTAGTTGTCATTTTTAAATTTTTCCACTACTCATAATTTGGCATTATCCTAATGTTTAAAAGAAAATGTTGAAAATTGCCAGTGAAAAAGTAATTTTCTATTATTAGAATCAACAAGTATTCTTGTGCCTGTGCAGACATACCCAGCTTCATAGGGTTAGGCCTGTTTTTCAATGGTAAAACTAGATGTAAGACTGGTTTTCAAGTAATAAAATAAGAATCTTTCGTATCTTTGTTATTATTAATTATTATTACAAATTGGTGAGGAAAATCATGAAAAAGACCTTAAGGGGCTTCTCAAGATGAACATTAATTTCACAACCAACAACTATTCCGTGAAATGATAGATCATTATGACATTTTGTCTAATGATTCAACTTGTTTCCTGTACACTTTTGCAATTGACAATTATGTGTATCAGCGGAGTCATCTCAATCTTAAAATATTCAACTTGCAGGACGTCTTACTTGCTACCTTGGAGCGATACAGGGCACCACATACAGTAATGATACTGATTTAGCTAGGGCAATTGGGATCTAGTTTCTTTTCAACTTCATTTGTTGTACAGTTAACTAGGAGAGGGAAACTTGCACTCATAATGAAAGGGGTAATGTACAGCTGATCAGAACATGGTTCATAGTTCTGTGGAAAACTCTTTAATTGTAGATCCAATCCAGTATTACAGCGATGAATACCTGGATAGACATATTTACTAAATATGAAAAATATTCAGGAGTGAAGCCAAACTCAACGACCTTTGTTAGCATCCTTCCAATATGTGACAAAATAAACATAGAAATCAATCAAACAAATTGGTGGAAACAATTTTGTCAGGTTATAATGGTCATCTTGAAGAAACTTCATTTTTTGTTTACGAATTGTGTTCTCTGGACTGCAATCAATTCTGAGTGTGATTGTAATTTGGCTTGCTATTTGAGCCATAGAGACTTCAAAAAAATCATATGATAAGTGTGAAAGGCTTATGAACCCTACAAATCTTGGAGACTACAAATTAGATTGCAGCATGTTGCAAATTGTTTGACAAAATGTCTAAGTGACCTGTGATTTCATTGATTGCGAACATTGTTAATTGGGCTCTAAATTGCTTGTTGATAATGCACTGGAGTTTTTTTTAAAATGTTAACGATGGGTTCAAATTCAGACTCATTATCCGTTGTCAGCGACTCAGCATCCTCCGTGTACTGTGCAAAACATGGACCTTTATCGTTGGGATAATCTATGCTCAAGGAAAATGATGTGGAAGTCGATTTTGATCAAATTTTGAGAGGGTTTTTGAAAAATGAAAATTTTTCCCCATTTTTGTTTGAGAATGAAAAAACCAAAAAAAGTAAAATCTTCTTCAATTTTATGCCGTATTTTGAGATGCCAGAATGTTTTCGTCCTTGGAGGATCGCAGGGATATCCTTTTTCTTTTTCTAGAGAGATAGGCTGATTATTTATCAACCCCATTGATTTTTTAGAAAGAGATTTCAATAAAACAAAAAAAAATACCAACCAAAAGATTTGGAGGTAAACTACCAAAAAGATTCCAACTACATGCAGGCTCCACGTGCCAAAATCTCTTAAGCACGTATTGCATACTCTTAAGGCATATGTACTCCAGATGGTGCCTCCAATTTGCACAGTGTTAAGGTGAGATTTAAATCTAGCTTT
Source organism: Taxus chinensis (assembly GCA_019776745.2). Taxonomy (NCBI): domain Eukaryota; kingdom Viridiplantae; phylum Streptophyta; class Pinopsida; order Cupressales; family Taxaceae; genus Taxus; species Taxus chinensis. The sequence goes on from CM034150.1 coordinate 733,438,194, forward strand.
ACCTAAATTAAGGTGAGATTCTAATTTGGATGGGAGGAGGTCAAGTCATAAAAGCAAATGGGCTTTTCAAACCAAATACCCAAATTCAAATTCCAGGGGACCTGATAAAGTGTTAAAATTAGGTGAAATGCCACATTCAAAACACTAAATGTAGCATACCTAACAGACAAGTATGGGTGAATTTGACATGAGAGATAGCCCTTGCCCGTGGAAACTAAGATTAATGTCACCCCAAAAGCAAGAATCTACTAAATCAAAAAAACAAGAAGTTGCTGTAATGTAATGAGGCTAGATGAGTAATGAGGCAAGGTGCAAGGCTTAAATCTGTTTTAAAGAAGATGTATCTATCGGTCGTGGCATCAAATCCAAAGCTTGCCTTGCGAGTATTTACCAATCAAATAGATATTTGCTAAAATAAAATCTAAAATGTAGAGAGCTGATGAAATGATTTGATTCTATTAAGGTTCACCCGACCAAAAAATTCTTTGTTAAATTATAACTGTATTTCTATTAGCCGAATTTAATCATGAATTTTATCTCTATTTTTTTAGCGATCGATTTTATACTCGACGAGTTCGAACACAAATTCCTATGCATAATTTTTACTTTCCTGCAAAAGAATATTTAGAAGAAGATTGCCCACTTTCCAAATTCTTTTCGCGGAGTTCACTTTTGGTTTCATACCATACTGAGTTAATTTTACAGACCCTGAGAATTTTGTGGTTTGCTGTAATTTTGTACTGTTTAAGAAATCTCAGTAGCTTCATTTTAGTCAGCAGTCTTAATGCATTATGTCCCGCAAATTGCAGTTTAAAAAAAAAACCTGATGACACTATATCATTTATAAAATTATTCATCTACATAAACCTTTTTATCTTTCTTGCACTTTCTTTTGTCGTTCCGCGCAACCTGTCGAAGCGGATAATTGTTTCACTGGGATAAATGTAACCGTTAAGGTTTGTTTTAATTTTGGTTTTTCACCAAATTTATAAATATTGTGGTGCGGACTTGCTCGCTGTGCAGACACGCATTTTGTGTTAAACAACAATCTTCGTCATGCCTGCACCTTTGACAAATGGTGGGATCTCCATGTTGATTGAGGGGAGTGCAAATGCAGAACCAATAGTCCAACTTCTCAACATTTGTCCCCTTCAATCTGCGTTGAACACCGAGCTCCAACATCGCGTGCATCTCTCCGATGGTGTACACTTTCAAACAACTCTTTTGCCCTCGAAATTTGCAAGCCAGATTTCAAATGCTCGGTTAAAAGACGGAACCATTGTTCGCCTGTGCAAAACCCTTTGCAGAATGATAAAACATGAATTGTAAGCACCCATTTTCCTTTGTGCATGTATGCTCCACTTTCGTTTCTTTTATATGCACTGAATTTTTGTCCCTTTTTACTTTCATCCTTTGCAGGACTATTCTTGTCTCCGACCTGGAAGTTGTGATACAAACACATCCAAAAATTGGTGCTCCCACTCCTCTTCCTACCAGTGTCATTCGCGGAAAGCAATCAAACGATGATGCACACCATGGAGCCGTCGGAAGTTTGGTCCCACAAACACCTCCCCAGAAGAAAATTGGCCTGCCTAACAGTTCAAGAATGCCTCTAAAAATAAGTGCACTGAATACAACCATGCGTACATGGTCTATTGAAGGTCGTGCCCTTAGGAAAACAGCGCTAAGGGAGTATGCTAATGCAAATGGCTCTGGCTCTTATTTCGGCTTTGATTTTGTGGATTGTAAAGGTGGGGAAATACGTGTTACATGCTTCAACAAAATTACAGCAATGTTTTTTGGACAAATTGAGCCTGGAAACTTATACACCATCACGAATGGAAGGATAGGGAATGCAAAACCAGGTTACAACCACCTTAACAATGAATTTGAGATATTCCTACAAGCTTCTTCGACTATCTCTCCATTGCTTGTCCATAATGCCACAATTCCTTTGCATAACTTTCACTTCACAGGAATCAAAGATATACCTGCAAAACCTGTTGGTTCCTTCATTGACGTTATTGGCATTGTTTTGGCAATCTCTCCTTGCTCCACTATCCGTAGACGAGATAACAGTGAAACTAAACGAAGAAGCTTGCAATTGAAGGACATGTCAGGATTTAGTGTTACTGTAACTTTATGGGGCCAACATTTACATGATCTTGCTCAAGAACTTGAGGAATTCCTTTTTATTCCACAACTCCTAGTATTGGCTTTGAAGGTGGCACGTCTTTCGAGTTTCAATGGCACTTCCATAGACACTGTCTCCAGCACAAAATGGTTTGTTGATCCTCAAATTCCTGAAACTAAGACACTGCACGACTGGGTTGCCTCTGAAAATTACATTGTTGAAACTCCTTCTATAATGAACAAATTTCTAGGTCCTCCTCAAAGCTTAAAACCTGTGGCAACAATTGCAGAAATACTTCAAATGGGCAATACAGAGAGCAATGAATGGGCTACGCTTAAAGCTAAAATTTCAGACATCGCAATGGATAACTTCTTCTACATGGCTTGCCCCCTTGCAAACAGTGACAAACAGTGCCGAAAGAAAGTGAAACCAGCAAACAATGGCTCATGGTTTTGTGCAAGTTGTAAGTCTCATGTGCGTCAATGTGATTACAGGTATGCTCTCCGTATAAACTTGCAAGATGGCTCTGGAGAGCTACAATTGGTTACTACATTTGACACAACTGCTGAAGAAATCATGGGTGTCACAGCGGTGGACCTCCAGCTATTGTGCATAGACGACAAGGCAACAACAGAAATTGCAAACCAGATAATTGGCCATGAATACAAATTCACTCTATCCGTGAAAAAAGAAACTTTTCGTGGAAATACACAACTGAAATGTGTCATACTTGATTCCCTTAAATTGGATGAATCGAAAGTCATTGATTGACTTGGCCTCTCCTGGGCACCATAACACTTTCCTATATTTTAGTTCCTTCAATTTTTGCTCATATCTCCCCTGTAATATGGTTTTGTCCGCATATACATTTGTAATATGCTTTTGTCCGCATGTTATAATGGACTATAACTCTCCAAGTTTTCCATTTAATGGTTGTTACTACTAGTTTGCATGCGCATCTATATCGCAAAGAAACCTTTTTTGTAATTGAAAAAAATGTATGGTCAATGTATATATATATATATATATAGATATATATAATATATATATATATATATATATATATATATATATAATATATATATATAGTTTTTGCTAACATTATGGAATGCTTTATTCATTTCTTTAATTTTTGTCTATATTTCGCACACATTTTTTAATTCTTTCTAGCTTGTTCCTTCTTAGTACCTATGTAAGAAAAAATGAAGCCATATCTATATGTTTTTATCCTAATCAAAATCTCCATACACACCCTTCTAATTCTTCCTTTGCTTCCTTAAAAATATATGCAACAACAAATCGTTTTGCCTTTGTTTTATTGCCTTTAGCTACCAAAATATAAAACATTTACAGCAAGATAGGCATTTACAAATGGTTTTTGCATTCATTTCCCCTTATGCACATACAAAATGTAGCACTCTTTTAATCTTCTCTTATGCCACCTTTATTTTGTGATTTTCACAGATTGTTTTATGCACAATGCCTACCCCCAAGCAAAGACAAAGAAGGAGAGATATTTATGCCTTGCACAAAGAAGAAATCAATGCTTCCCGACGTGAGCGCTATCGCCAACTCCAAAAAATTCCTTCAAGTTCTGCCCCCTTTCAAACTAGTCGCCACCCCCCTTTCATGACTTCCCCTGCTACTTTCCCCTCCACACCGCACAATTCTCCTTTTCCTCTTTGCATTAACCGCACTGCTTGTGTCAAACCTTGTCTTCATCATGCCCGCAACATCGAACTACAACCCTCTCCGTCACTACACTATCCTCCATTTTCGCATTCTTCTGACCTTCCGTCCCCTTCCACCCAAACTCTTCACGGTAATCACACCCAAGATTCCACCTTCCCTGTGCCACTCCACAGAACAAACACTTCGGTGCCTTCTTGGGCGGATGCCCAACGCAGATTCCGCCAAAGACTAGATCTTTTGTCGCAAATCCACACCTGCTCCATTTGTCTTGAGAACTACCCAGGCATACATACTACTTTCCATGGAGTCATAACATGCATGCATTAGATGCAAGTCCGAAAGAAATGGACACTGCTTCTCCTCTTGGAACAATATGGATCCTGCCGTTCAACTTGCCCTTCTCAAATCTTTAACACAGGTTGAAGAAATGTTGATTGCTCGCATTAATCCTATTTTGCAAGTTACACAAATGTGGCGGGGGACAATATAAATATTCAGGTCACACAATAAGTTTCCCACAAAACATTTCTTCCATTGCCAAATACCTTCCTCGTCGGCTAGGAGATTTGGATCTCTTGTTGATTCAAAAAAATGGAAGTCAACAAACAAAATAAGACTTCTATGTTAGCAGGTCCCCGTGTTTGGAAAGCACTTCAATATAAAATTATCCATGACCCCTACTATAAGGATGTTCTTATTGACACTGAGGCTCTTTCTTCTCTCTTGTCGAAACCAACAAACATATCCTTCTCCCTTAACTCTATTCCTATAGACCTTCCAGCCTCTCACTTCTCTAAAGCACAAGATAATGACAACCCTCCTTCCAACCCCTATCGAGTATCCTAAGGAGACGTCCTCTTTTGTTCCTTCACACCCAAACACTGGCACTGAAGAGGAGTTAATCGAACAGTACCTGATTTCAAATGGTAGGGCTGCACCCTTCACCTTGGCTTGGCCTGAAGTCAAAAATTCACCGATAAATGAATACACCACTGAGGGCCTTTTCTCAATGGCTTTTCCAACTTTGTTTCCAACTGGGTGTAGCATTGTTTGAACAACCTCACATGAAGGATGTTCAAATGCATGAATATGCCCTCCACCTTATGCGCTACCATGATGATCATTTCGGATCGCACCCTAGGTTCCGGTATTTTTTACTTAACCTTATTATGAGACATATGAGCCAATCTACAACTGCAGTTTTCATGAGGTTAAACCTCGAACATGGTGTCCCCCCTACTATAGGCCAACTACAGCAACGTCTACATGATTTCCCTGATGATTGCCTTCCACAGAGTTAATGAGATTCAGAACCAACCTGCGAGGGACACGAACATTTTGGTCAAAGAGCAGAGGGGAGGTCTCGGACATGATTGAGCAATTAGGGGCACCTACACTCTTCTTCACTCTTAGTGTAGCAGACACAAAATGGCCAGACCTGTATAGCACCATGCCAGGTTTTTCTCCTGCTGAGGCCCGTGCCGCGCAATAATGGAGGACCAAGAACATTGTTAGCCACCCACATCGTGTCGTTTCTTACTTACATACAAGATTCACAATATTCCATGAAGAAGTGTTAGAAAAACATCTTCAAGCCAAGGAGTACTGGTACAGGTAAATTTCTTCATCATTTGAGAAGAGGTATGAAAAGATGTGTTATACCACCATTCTATGAGTGGTAGCCATTTAATCCACCTTTCTTGCTTATCTGATACAAAACAACGTAGATACCCCTCTAAGCATTTATTGACCACTTCCATTTTCCCATCAGTTTGAGGATGATAAGATGAACTATGAGCTAGCTGAGTACCCAAACATGAAAATAATTCCGTCAAAAAATTACTTGTGAAAATAGGATCACGATCACTTACAATTATCTTTGGGGTTCCATGTAGCCTTTGAACTGTCTCCAAAAAAATAGTTGTGACTATACTAGCTGCAAATGGATGTGATAGGGCACAAAAATGGGCATATTTTGTGAGCCTATCCACAATCACAAAAATAACATTCTTACCCTCTGAACATGACAATCCAGTGATGAAATCCATGGGGACCTCCTCCCATCTCTGGCTAGGAATTGGTAAGGGTTGCAACAGACTTGGTGTCTTAATTGTTTCCCCTTTGTTTTATTAGCACACTAAACACTCTGATACAAACTTTTGTGCATCCCCTTGAGTCCTTCCCAAAAGAATTCTCTTTTTATTCTATGATATGTCTTCAAAAACCCAGAGTGTCCTCCAACAGGCGAGGCATGTAGCTCTGCAAGAATATTATGCTTCAACTCAGAATCTTTACTCAAGTATAACCTTTCCTTATACCATATGGCATTACCTTTCCACTCAAATTTGTTAGATGTCATAGATCCTTGCTTGATATTCTGTATTAGAGATTGTGTATCATTGTCTTGATCCCATTCCAATCTTGCTTCATCCACCCAATCAGCCGTCAACATGGACATTCCACATAGTAAGGCATCTGCGAATGTATCCCTTCTAGACAACGCATCAGCTACTACATTTTCTTTACCCTTTTTGTATATGATTTCAAAATCATAACCCAACATTTTTGTTACCCACTTTTGTTGTTCCTCAGATGCTAACCTTTGCTCCAAAAAGTATTTGAGACTATCATGATCATTTTTTACCTTGAAGTGTCTACCCATGAGATAGGGCCTCCATTGCTTGACCGCATGAAGAATAGCCATCATTTTTTTCTCCTAAACAGGTTTGAGCAGATCTTTTCCTTTGAATTGGCGACTCTCAAATGTAATTGGTCTTCCTTCTTGCATTAGAACTGCTCCCAATCTTGATCCTAAAGCATCACATTCAACAATGAAGGTTTTTGAGAAGTTAAGAATAGCCAAAACTGGGGTGCTGCACAAGGCTTCCTTCAGTTGCTCAAAGGATTTAGTGGCTAAGTTTGTCCAATGGAAGGCATCCTTTTTTAGAAATGCAGTGAGTGGGGTTGTTATTCTACCATATCCCCACACAAATATTTTGTAGTGCCCTGTTAGTCTTGGGAACCCACAAAGATTTTTGAGAGTTTTGGGCCTTGGCCATTCCACCATAGCTTTGATCTTCTGAGGGTCAAGTTTGATGCCTTCATGGGATACAATGTGACCCAAGTACTCTGCCTCTTGTACACCAAAAGAACATTTGGATGGCTTTGTATAGAGAGTATGTTTCTCTAAAATTTCCAACATTTTATTTACATGTTGTAAGTGTTCTTCCCATGTCTTATAAACCAATATGTCATCAAAGAAAACTAATACAAATTTCCTTTAAAATGGCCTGAAAACTATGTTCATCAAGATTTGAAAGGTTGAAGGCACATTTGTAAGACCAAAAGGCTTTACCAAAAACTCATAATGGCCCTCATGAGTCCTGAAAGCCGATTTATGAACATCTTCCTCTTTTATTCTAATTTGATGGTACCTCGAACGAAGATCTAATTTTGTGAAATAAATAGCACCATGCAATTCATCAAGTAAATCATCAATTACTGGAATAGGAAACTTATCTTTGATGGTGTACTTGTTGAGTTATCGGTAATCTGGACACATCCTCCATGTTTCATCCTTCTTACGTACCATGACCACTAGTGAAGAATATGCACTCTGGCTAGGCCTGGTGATACCTGCCTTCAACATTTCCTGAACCATTTTCTCGATCTCACTTTTCTGGGAATATGGGTATCTGTATGGTCTAATGTTAGGTGTTTGGCTCCCTGGAATCAATTGAATGGCATGATCATGATCCCTAACTGGTGGTAGTCCCTTTAGAATTGCATCAAAAACAGATGAGTGAGCATCAACAATCTTCTGAAGATCGGGTGGCATTGAAGACTCTGTATTTTGTACTTCTATGGAAAATAACTTTGCTATAAATCCATCTACTCCTTTTCTGAGAACCTTCTGCATCTGATGAGAGCTACTAATCTGTGGAGACTTAGCTACCATCCCATTCAATTATATTGTCCTTCCATTTGAGTGAAATTAAAAATTCTTGGAAATTCATCTCTATAGTACCCAAGGTTGTGAGCCATTGGACACCCAAAACAATATCTGCCCCTCCCATAGAAATAGCAAACATAGGTGAATCTAACATGTAGTCTCCCATGGAAATCTTGATACTATGGCACTTTCCTGTGCACTTGACTGTCCCACCATCCACAATCATAACTTGCATTTCTGGAGCTAGGTAAATAAAACATTTGAGGCGGGCAGCTAACTTACTATTATGAAGTTATGAGTACTCCCTGAGTCAATCAACACTGTCACCTTTTGTTTTTGAGATAGCCAATAACCTCGAGTGTTGAGGAGTACTAATACCTGACAATGCATGGCAAGAAATTGTAGGTTGGTGATCCTCTACTTCATCTTCTATTGGTTCCTTAGCCTCCTCTATAATTTCAGCATCCTCATCACCCTCATTACCTCCGTCAATATATAACAACTTCTTCTCAACACATTTGTGTCCTGGTCCATATTTGCTATCACAGTTAAAACATAATCCTTTACTCTCTTTTCTTCCATTTGTTGAGGAGTCAGTCTAATTGCCTAGAGAAAATGAAGGGGAAGAGATACTACGGTCTCTGGTGTTAATGAAAGGTGACCTCCTACTACAAATAAATTTTTCCTCTGCTCGACGTGTCATGATGATAGAATCAGAAAGCTTGAGTGGATTAAACATATGTACCTCATACTCGACGTGGTCCTTAAGACCCCCAAGAAATAGGTCAATTCAGATTCTCTTCTGGTATATTCTCCACCCTTAAGGATAGGTTCTGGAATTGATGCACATAATCTTTGACTGATCCTGTTTTTTCGTAACTTTGCTAATTGACTAAAGTAGTTCTCTGAAACACTGGAACTATAGTGCAATTGCAACTCCTCGGTAAAAAACTGTCCAAGTGACACCGAGACCATTCTTCTGCCTCTGAGCACATAACCATCGATACCAAACGAATTGGTCTGGTTCAAGATACAGGGATGCCAATGTCACCTTTTGTCCTGATGGTGTTTGATGTAGCTCAAAGAAGTTTCTCCATTTGATTTATCCAATTCAGGGGATCTTTACCATCAAATTTGTGCATATCCACTTTCGGCATCATGTTCCGTGGTTGCGAATAAGTTGGATTCTGATTGGGCTGGAAAAGTGATCCAACATGGTTTTTTGTCCATGATTTTGAACTGAAGATCCTCCTTGGTTGATATGGGATGGATTTGGGCCATACTGTTTACCCTTTACATGTTGCATGATATCATCCAACCGATGATTGATTTGGGCTATGTCTCCTTTAGAGGCCATCTCAGATTGTACATTTCGCAGCTCATACTCAAGTTGGCTCACCTTATGATCAACTGAGGTAAACCCTAGTGCTGAGGAATCTGTATTTACCCCTTCTGAATCCATCTCTTCAATCACTACCCCATCTTTTATCTGGGGTTTTACCCGGAGTAACCGGATTCTTTTTTGCTCTTGTGGAAGGCCCCGCCATGATATCAAAACCTTAGGGTTTAGGGTTTTCGATACAAATTCGGCTGAACAGGAAAAAACACAGAGAGAAGATACTAATACTATTTTTTTGAGAGATTTTCCGAAAATGTAAAGAACTTGAAAAAATTCCACAATTTGCACCCTAGGGAGTGATTTTTAAAAAAAACCCTAAATTTGTAATAACTTGTGCAAAATAAATAAAAAAAGTCTGAAATTTTCAGGGAACCTTACTTGAAATGTTTGCAACTCTGGTAAAAATATCTCCCACCAATTCGCTCTGGTTCAAAATATATTGCGGAAACAAAAAATTAGGGTTTTTGCCCTAATTTTGGCCCAGATCGCAGCTCTGATACCACTTGTAATGAAATTACTTGTATAATTCAGATTATGAGCAGCAAATAGAACACCAAATAACACAATATTTCAGAATAATGATCTCAATATGCAATTATAATAGCTTCGCCACTTCGAGGGGGCAACCTCCAAACCATATAATAAGACTCAAATGCTCAAATGATAATGAACTACTACCTACAATCCCCTATATATACTAAAGTATAAATGATATAATAAAATGATATGGTAAGCCACAAGTCGGCTACTCATATCCTAATACAAGCAATAGGTTAAGGGCGTAGCATGCCCTTCCCCTTCAAACCAACGTTGTCCTCAATGTTGAATAATCCTGGATGTTGCTGCAGAAAACCTTCATCCTCCCAGGTTGCATCTTCTATGCTCAGATTCTTCCACTTGATCAGATATTCCTTAATGTCTCTGGTTCTCAGCCTCTTAGTACGTGTTTGCAGAATCTTCTCTGGCTCCAAAATGATTCTTCCTTCCTCGTCAAGTTTCTGGTAACTCTGTCTGGGCTTCAAATTTCTGTCCAATAACCTTCTTCAGGCATGAAACATGGAATACTGGGTGTATGTGTGAAGATGGAGGCAACTCTAGTTTATAAGCAACACTGCCCAATTTTCTGTAGAACCTGATAAGGGCCATAATATTTAGGAGCAAGTTTTGTTGTCCTTTTTCTGTTGCTTTAGGGACATCTATTTGTAAGGCTGGAGACGTACAAAAAAAACCCAGTCACCAATTTCAAAATGTCTTTCACTACGGTGTTGATCTGCTTGTTGTTTCATCCTGTTTTGTGCTAATGCTAAATTCTCCTTCAAACTAGCCAAAACCTGTTGTTGATGTTGAATGTGTTCCTCAACATCTCTGACCTTAGTTTGCACCCTCAAGGAGGAAGTGATAGAAGGTGGATGGTAACCATATAATGCTAAAAATGGGGTTCATTTGAGAAGAGTATTGAAAAGATGTGTGGATACCACCATTCTAGAGGGTTAGACATTTAATATCCACCTTTCTTGCTTATCTGATACAAAAAAAAAACAACGTAGATACCCCCTCTAAGCATTTATTGACCACTTCCACATTTTCCCATCAGTTTGAGGATGATAAGATGAACTATGAGCTAGCTGAGTACCCAAACATGAAAATAATTCCGTCAAAAAATTACTTGTGAAAATAGGATCACGATCCTTACAATTATCTTTGGGGTTCCATGTAGCCTTTGAACTGTCTCCAAAAAATAGTTGTGACTATACTAGCTGCAAATGGATGTGATAGGGCACAAAAATGGGCATATTTTTGTGAGCCTATCCACATCACAAAAATAACATTCTTACCCTCTGAACATGACATCCAGTGATGAAATCCATGGGGACCTCCTCCCATCTCTGGCTAGGAATTGGTAAGGGTTGCAACAGACTTGGTGTCTTAATTGTTTCCCCTTTGTTTTATTAGCACACTAAACACTCTGATACAAACTTTTGTGCATCCCCTTGAGTCCTTCCCCAAAAGAATTCTCTTTTTATTCTATGATATGTCTTCAAAAACCCAGGAGTGTCCTCCAACAGGCGAGGCATGTAGCTCTGCAAGAATATTATGCTTCAACTCAGAATCTTTACTCAAGTATAACCTTTCCTTATACCATATGGCATTACCTTTCCACTCAAATTTGTTAGATGTCATAGATCCTTGCTTGATATTCTGTATTAGAGATTGTGTATCATTGTCTTGATCCCATTCCAATCTTGCTTCATCCACCCCAATCAGCCGTCAACATGGACATCCACATAGTAAGGCATCTGCGAATGTATCCCTTCTAGACAACCGCATCAGCTACTACATTTTCTTTACCCTTTTTGTATATGATTCAAAATCATAACCCAACATTGTTTGTTACCCACTTTTGTTGTTCCTCAGATGCTAACCTTTGCTCCAAATAAGTATTTGAGACTATCATTATCATTTTTTACCTTGAAGTGTCTACCCATGAGATAGGGCCTCCATTGCTTGACCGCATGAAGAATAGCCATCATTTTTTCTCCTAAACAGGTTTGAGCAGATCTTTTCCTTGAATTGGCGACTCTCAAATGTAAATTGGTCTTCCTTCTTGCATTAGAACTGCTCGCCAATCTTGAATCCTAAAGCATCACATTCAACAATGAAGGTTTTTGAGAAGTTAAGAATAGCCAAAACTGGGGTGCTGCACAAGGCTTCCTTCAGTTGCTCAAAGGATTTAGTTGCTAAGTTTGTCCAATGGGAGGCATCCTTTTTAGAAATGCAGTGAGTGGGGTTGTTATTCTACCATATCCCCACACAAATATTTTGTAGTGCCCTGTTAGTCTTGGGAACCCACAAAGATTTTTGAGAGTTTTGGGCCTTGGCCATTCCACCATAGCTTTGATCTTCTGAGGGTCAAGTTTGATGCCTTCATGGGATAACAATGTGACCCAAGTACTCTGCCTCTTGTACAACCAAAAGAACATTTGGATGGCTTTGTATAGAGAGTATGTTTCTCTAAAATTTCCAACATTTTATTTACATGTTGTAAGTGTTCTTCCCATGTCTTATAAACCAATATGTCATCAAAGAAAAACTAATACAAATTTCCTTTAAAAAATGGCCCTGAAAACTATGTCATCAAGATTTGAAAGGTTGAAGGCACATTGTAAGACCAAAAGGCTTTACCACAAAACTCATAATGGCCCTCATGAGTCCTGAAAGCCGATTTATGAACATCTTCCTCTTTTATTCTAATTTGATGGTACCTCGAACGAAGATCTAATTTTGTGAAATAAATAGCACCATGCAATTCATCAAGTAAATCATCAATTACTGGAATAGGAAACTTATCTTTGATGGTGTACTTGTTGAGTTATCGGTAATCTGGACACATCCCTCCATGTTTCATCCTTCTTACGTACCATGACCACTAGTGAAGAATATGCACTCTGGCTAGGCCTGGTGATACCTGCCTTCAACATTTCCTGAACCATTTTCTCGATCTCACTTTTCTGGGAATATGGGTATCTGTAATGGTCTAATGTTAGGTGTTTGGCTCCCTGGAATCAATTGAATGGCAGATCATGATCCCTAACTGGTGGTAGTCCCTTTAGAATTGCATCAAAAACAGATGAGTGAGCATCAACAATCTTCTGAAGATCGGGTGGCATTGAAGACTCTGTATTTTGTACTTCTATGGAAAATTAACTTTGCTATAAATCCATCTACTCCTTTTCTGAGAACCTTCTGCATCTGATGAGAGCTACTAATCTGTGGAGACTTAGCTACCATCCCATTCAATTATATTGTCCTTCCATTTGAGTGAAATTAAAAAATTCTTGGAAATTCATCTCTATAGTACCCAAGGTTGTGAGCCATTGGACACCCAAAACAATATCTGCCCCTCCCATAGAAATAGCAAACATAGGTGAATCTAACATGTAGTCTCCCATGGAATCTTGATACTATGGCACTTTCCTGTGCACTTGACTGTCCCACCATCCACAATCATAACTTGCATTTCTGGAGCTAGGTAAATAAAACATTTGAGGCGGGCAGCTAACTTACTATTTATGAAGTTATGAGTACTCCCTGAGTCAATCAACACTGTCACCTTTTGTTTTTTGAGATAGCCAATAACCTCGAGTGTTTGAGGAGTACTAATACCTGACAATGCATGGCAAGAAATTGTAGGTTGGTGATCCTCTACTTCATCTTCTATTGGTTCCTTAGCCTCTCCTATAATTTCAGCATCCTCATCACCCTCATTACCTCCGTCAATATATAACAACTTCTTCTCAACACATTTGTGTCCTGGTCCATATTTGCTATCACAGTTAAAACATAATCCTTTTACTCTCTTTTCTTCCATTTGTTGAGGAGTCAGTCTAATTGGCCTAGAAAATGAAGGGGAAGAGATACTACGGTCTCTGGTGTTAATGAAAGGTGACCTCCTACTACAAATAAATTTTTCCTCTGCTCGACGTGTCATGATGATAGAATCAGAAAGCTTGAGTGGATTAAACATATGTACCTCATACTCGACGTGGTCCTTAAGACCCCCAAGAAATAGGTCATTCAGATTCTCTTTTGGTATATTCTCCACCCTTAAGGATAGGTTCTGGAATTGATGCGCATAATCTTTGACTGATCTTGTTTGTCGTAAATTTGCTAACTGACTAAAGTAGTTCTCTGAAACACTGGAACTATAGTGTAATTGCAACTCCTCGGTAAAAACTGTCCAAGTGACATCGAGATCATTCTTTTACCTCTGAGCACATAACCATCGATACCAAACAAATTGGTCTGGTTCAAGATACAGGGATGCCAATGTCACCTTTTGTCTTGATGGTGTTTGATGTAGCTCAAAGAAGTTCTCCATTTGATTTATCCAATTCAGGGGATCTTTACGATCAAATTTGCGCATATCCACTTTCGGCATCATGTTCTGTGGTTGCGAATAAGTTGGATTCTGATTGGGCTGGAAAAGTGATCCAACATGGTTATTTTGTCCATGATTTTGAACTAAAGATCCTCCTTGGTTGATATGGGATGGATTTGGACCATACTATTTACCCTTTACATGTTGCATGATATCATCCAACCACCATCCAACCAATGATTGATTTGGGCTATGTCTCCTTTAGGCCATCTTAGATTGTACATTTCGCAGCTCATACTCAAGTTGGCTCGCCTTATGATCAACTTAGGTAAACCCTAGTGCTGAGGAATATGTATTTACCCCTTCTGACTCCATCTCTTCAATCATTATCCCATCTTTATCTGGGGTTCTACCCGGAGTAACCGGATTCTTTTTTGCTCTTGTGGAAGGCCCCATCATGATATAAAACCTTAGGGTTTAGGGTTTCAGTACAAATTCGGCTAAACAGGAAAAAACACAGAAGAGATACTAATACTATTTTTTTAGAGCTTTCCGAAAATGTAGAGAACTTGAAAAAATTCCACAATTTGCACCATATGGAGTGATTTTATGAAAAACCCCAAATTTGTAATAACTTGTGCAAAATAAATAAAAAAAGTCTGAAATTTTCAGGGAACCTTACTTGAAATGTTTCGCAACTCTGGTAAAAATATCATCCACCAATTCGCTTTGGTTCAAAATATATCGTGGAAACAAAAAATTAGGGTTTTTGCCCTAATTTTGGCCTAAATTACAGCTTTGATACCACTTGTAACGAAATTACTAAGATAATTCAGATTATGAGCAGCAATAGAACACTAAATAACACAATATTTCAGAATAATGATCTCAATATGCAATTATAATAGCTTCGCCACTCCGAGGGGGCAACCCAAACCATATAATAAGACACAAATGCTCAAATGATAAAGAACTACTACGTACAATCCCCTATATATACTATTCATATGTTGTGGCTGTCACCAAGGCCAACCTATTAAGCATGAGAAAGTATAAATGATATAATAAAATGATATGGTAAGTCACAAGTCGGCTACTCATATCCTAATACAAGTAATAGGTTAAGGGCGTAACACTAACCCCTCATTTTGCATCTTTCTTTTTTTAGGATTTGATGTTTATTTGAGGGTTTTATAGGTTTATAGTTCATTGCAGGTTTACAGGTACCTTGGTGATCCAAGTGCAACATACATGTGACCAAGGGCGAAGCCCTAAAGACCATATCGGAATTAGGTTCCAACCTTTTCTATAGACCCAGGAACTTAGAAATAGGCCTAGGGTGCCCATGGGTGCCCCTAGGCCTATTTCTAAGTGCCTGGGTCTACAGAAAAGGTTGGAACCTTAGTTCCGTATTTTTCTATGGTTCTTTACGACGGTCTGTCGCCCTCTGTTTCATCATGTATGTTGCTAGTTTGGACTCACTGCGAGGTACCTGTAAACCTGCAATGAATTTAGATAAGTACCTATAAAACCCTCAAATAAACATCAAATCCTAAAAAAAGTTAAAGATGCAATAATGAGGGGTTAACATGTTATAGTCCACTTAACCTATTACTTTGTATTGGGATATGAGTAGCCGACGTTGTGACATGATACCATATCATTTTATTATATACATTTATACTTTCTCATGTTTAATAGTCGATTGGCCTTGAGTGACAGCCACAACATATGAATTACCAATATATAGGGGATTACTACGTAGTATGTTCTGCTTATCATATTGAGCATTATTGTATCTTATTATATGGTTTAGGTATGCCTGCCTCGGAGTGGCGAAGCTATTATAAATTGCATATTGAGATCATTATTGTTGTATCTCATATTGTGATTATTTAGTGTTCTATTGCTGCTCATAATCTGAATTATCTTAGTAATTTCATTACTCACAGTGGTATCAAAGCTGTAATGATTAGGCCATATTTGATTGAAGGCAATATTCCGTAATAAGGCCTAAATGAATATTTTGTTGTCCACCAATATATTTTGAACCAGAGCGAATTGCATGGATAAAGTATTTTTTGATTAAGAGTATGCATGATCAACATTTCAAGATATAAGAAATTCACCTGCACAAAAATGATTCAGACTTTTGATTGGTTTGAAAGTATGAACTTGTAAGATACAAGTCCAATTAAGCAAATTTGGGGTTTTTCATAAAATCACGTGTCCATGAGAGGTGCAAATTGATAGCGACTAATAACGATTTTAATGTTCTTTACATGTGATGGATCCAGAAAGCATAGTAATAATAAATAGTATTAGGTATCTTCTCTGAGACTAGTCAATTTTTCCTGGTATTAGCCGAATTTGTACTGAAACCCTATTACCCTAATGGTTTGATATCATAAATGGGGCCTTCCACTAAGAGCAAAAAAGAATCCGGTTAACTCCCGGTAGAACCCCAGATAAAGATGGGATAATGATTGAAGAGATGGAGTCATGAAGGGGTCAAATACATTATTCCTCAGCATACTAGGATTTTTACCTAAGTTGATTTCTTTCAAGGCGATGTTTTCCAACTTGAGGATGAGCTGCGAAATGGTATCAATCTGAGATCATACGCTATATGTGAGACATAGCTCCAAATCAATCATTGGTTAGCAAAAATGGTGGTTGGATGATATCCACCGCAACATAGTACAAGGGTAAATAGTTTATGGTCCAAATCCATCCCATATCAACCAAGGAGGATCTTCTAAGTGATGCTAAATCATGGACAAAATAACCATGTTGGATCACTTTTCCAGCCCAAGTCAGAATACGCCCATGGCTTATTTGCAACCCACGACAATCCTTATGATGCCGAAAGTGGATATGCGCAAATCTTGATCGTAATAATAATCCCCTGAATTGGATAAATCGAATGGAGAATTTCTTTTGACGTCTACATCATAACACCATCAGGACATATTAAAAAGGTGACATTGTAGCATCCAATGTATACTGAACCAGACCAATTTGTTTGGTATTGATGGTTATGTGCTCAGAGGTAAAACGCCAATGATCTCGATGTCACTTGGACAGATTTTTACCGAAGGTAGTTGCAATTACACTATAGTTCTAGTGTTTCAGGAGAACTACCATTTAGATCGGGTTAGCAAATTTACAACAAACAAGATCAGTCAAAGATTATGCGCATCAATTCCAGAACGTTATCCTTAAGGGTGGACGTTAATATACCAAAAGAGATATCTGAATGACCTATTTCAAAAGGTTTTGTCTATAATAGATTCACGTCGAGTATGCAAAGTGTACATATTGTTTAATCAAGACTCAAGCTAGGCAACAAACTTATAATCAGTGTGCATGACACGTCGAGCAGAGGACACATATATAACATTTGCAAAGTAGGGAAAAGGTCACCTTTCATTAACACCAGAGACCGTAGATATCTACATGTCCCCTTCATTTTCTAGGCCAATTAGACCAACTTCCTACAACAAATGGAAGTAAAAGCACGAGAAAGCTATAAGAGGATGAATGTTTTAAGGCGAGTGATAGCAAATATGCGACCAGAGACAGATGGAATGTGCTGAGTGAAGGCGAGATTCCTCTATTAGCCTGGATTGCAGAAGGGAGGTAATGGAGGATGATGAGAGAGTAGCTGAGAGATTATAGGATAAGGCTAAGGAGACCAGTACGAAGATGAAGTAAAGAGATCGACCAACTCTTGACAATTTCGGTGCCATGCATTAGACCTTGTATTTCAGTACTCCTCAAACACTCGAGGTTATTGTAGCTACGTCTCAAAAAATAAAAGGTGACAGTCCTTGATTGACTCGGGGAGTACTCATAAGCTTCATGCCATAGTAAGTTGAGCTGCCCGCCTCAATTGTTTTATTTACCCAGCTCCAGAAATGGCAAGAATATGATTGCATGGATGGTGGTTGTTCGAATCCTAGTGCACAGGACCTGTGCCATACGTATCAAGATTTCCATGGGACGACTACATGTTAGATTCACCTATGTTTGCTATTTCTATGGGAGGAAGCCCTATAGACTATTGTCGATGGGTAGAACCAATAGCGCCGTTCACAAGACCTTGGGTACTATAGAGATGAAGTTTGCAAGGATTTTTTAATTTCTGGTCAAATGGAAGAGACAGATACAATTGAATGGGATGGTAGCTAAGTCTCCATCAGTCTTCGGTAGCTCTCATCAGATGCTAGAAGGTTCTCAGAAAAGGAGTAGATCGGCAATTTACCTAGCAATAGTTAGAGTTCCATAGGAAGTACAAAATAACAAGGTTCTTCAATGTCCACAAGGTTATCTTCAGCGAAGATTGTTGATGCTCATCTTTAAAATCTATGTTTTGATGCAATTCGGAAAGGGACTACCACGGAGTTAGGCATCGTGAGTCATGCCATTCAGTCCTGATTCCAGGGAGCCAAACACCTAACATTATGACCATGTTACAGATACCCATAGTTCCCAGAAAAGTGATGATCTGAGAAAATGGTTCAGAGAAATGTTGTAGGCAGGTATCACCATGAAGCCTAGCCAGATATGTTGCATATTCTTGTCACCAGTGGTCATGGTACGTAAGACTTGATGGCGTAACATGGAGGATGTGTCCAGATTACCGAGGAAGTTCAACAAAAACACCATCAAAGATCATAGTTTACTCGCTCCAGTAATTGATAGATTTACTTGATGAATTGCATGGTGCTATTTAGCCTCACTAAGACGGTAGATCTTCGATTCGAGGTACCATCAAATTCGGCCCGACAAAGAGGAAGATGTTCATAAATCAGAATGTACTTGATGTGACTCATGAGGGCCAGTCTATGAAGTTTTTGGTAAAGCCTTTTGGTCTTACAAATGTGCCTTTGAGTTCTTTCAAATCTTGATGAATTCACAGGTTTTCAGTGCCATTGTTGAACTTGAAATGTTGAAATTAGCAACCCCTGTTGATGCAAGCAGAAGGAGAGTTTATAGGCCTTCATTAGATGATGAGGCAAATGAACACTTTACAACATGTAAATAAAGTGTTGGAATGATTTTCCCAGAGAAACAGTACTCTTCTATGCATAAGTCTCAGTCCAGGAATGTTGGTTTTGGTGTAGCGAAGAGGTAGAGTAACTATGTTGTCAGCTTTTTGTATGTTCATGAAGGCATCAAAGTTGACCCTCAGAAGATGCAATATGTCTATGAGTGGAATGGCCAAGGCCCAATATACTCTGCAAAAATCTTTGTGGGTTCGATAAGACTGGCAACAAGGGCACTGTACAGAAATAGGAATTTGTGTGGGGACTCCAATGGTAGAAGGGTAGTCAACCCCACTCACTGCATTTCTAACAATTGAGGATGCCTTCCCCGGGTGGACAAACTTAGCCACTAAATCCTTTGAGCAACTGAAGGAAGCCTTGCTGCAGCACCCCAGTTTTGGCTATTCTTAACTTCTCAGTCAACCTGTCATTGTTGGAGGTGGGTGATGGATTTGACTCATGCCGATCAAGATATGCCAGGAGCAGTTCTAATTGTATTTGAAGGAAGACTCAATCTAGACATGGTTTCTTGAGAGTGTCGAACCAATATCAGTAGGAAAAGATCTGCTCAAACCTTTTTAGGAGAAAAAAATGATGGCTGATTCTTCATGCGGTCAAGTTCAATGGAGGCCCTATCCTTAGATGGAATGCATAGACACTTCAAGGTAAAAACTCGATCATGATAGTCTCGATACGGGACAACTTTTTGGAGCTAAAGTGTTAGCGGTATCTGTTGGAACAACAAAAGTGGGTAACAAAAATGAGTTGAAGGCTTATCCATGTTTGAAGGTCAGACCTTGTATGCATCAAAAAGGGTAAAGAAAATGTAGTAGCTGCATGCGTTGTCTAGATTCTGATACATCCGCAGATTGCCTTACTATGTGGAATGTCCTATGTTGACGGCTGATACAAAAGTGCGACTGCACATTACAAGATTGGCAATTTGAGGATCATGTGACAATGATACACAATGCTCTAATGTCAAAATATCAAGCAAGGATCTATGACAGTCTAACATTTTCTTGAGTGGCTAAAGGTAATGCCCTATTAGTATAAGGAAAGGTTGACGACAATCTGAGTAAAGCATTCTGAGTTGAAGCATAAGATTCTTGCAGAGCTACATGCCTCTGCCTGTTAGGAGGACACTCTAGCAATGTTTTTGAAGACATATCATGGCGAGATAACACAGGTTGAGAATTGATTTTAGGAAGGACTCCATAGGGGATGTACAAAAGTTTGTATTAGAGTGTGTTCAGTGTGCCAATCAAAACTTGAAGGGGAAACAATTGACTGACACCAGGTCTGTTGCAACCCTTACCAATTCCTAGCCAGAGATGCGGGAGTCTAGGTCTCCCATGGATTTCATCACTGTATTGTCATGTTCAGAGGCGTAAGAATGTTATTTTTGTGATTGTGGATAGGCTCACAGTAATATTGGCCCACTTTTTGTGCCCTATGCACATCCATTTGCAGCTAGTATAGTCGCAGCTATTTTTTTGGAGACGGTTTAAATTGCTACATGGAACCCCAGAAGATAATTATAAGTGCAATCGTGATCCTGGATATTTCTATGAAGTAATTCCGAGTGGATTGAAGGAGGGCGCATTATTTTCATGCAGATATATGGGTACTCAACTAGCTCACAGTGTCATGCTTATCATCCTCAAACTGATGGGCATTAATGGACCAGTCGGTGCGAACAAATGCTTAGAGGGGTATCTACGTTGTTTTGTATCAAGATAAGCAAGAACAGGTGCGGAACCTCTAAATGGCTACCATTCATACCTACAGTAATGGAATGGTATAACACGTTATCTATTTCATAGCCTCTTCTCAAAGCAGACCCCATTTTTAGCATTATATGGTTACCATCCACCTTTTATCACTTCCTCCTTGAGGGTGCAAACTAAGGTCAAAGATGTTGAGGAACACATTCAACATCAACAACAGGTTTTGGCTAGTTTGAAGGAGAATTTATCATTAGCACAAAATAGGATGAAACAACAAGCAGATCAACACCGTAGTGAAAGACATTTTAAAATTGGTGACTAGGTTTTTTTATGTCTCCAGCCTTACAAACAGATGTCTCTAAAGCAATAGAAAAAGGACAACAAACTTGCTCCTAAATATTATAGCCCTTATCAGGTTCTACAAAAAATTGGCAGTGTTGCTTATAAACTAGAGTTGCCTCCATCTTCACATATACAACTAGTATTCCATGTTTCATGCCTGAAGAAGGTTATTGGACAGAAATTTGAATCCCAGACAGAGTTACCAGAACTTGACAAGGAAGGAAGAATCATTTTAGAGTCAGAGAATATTCTGTAAACATTTACTAAAAGGCTGAGAACCAGAGACATTAAGGAATATCTGATCAAGTGGAAGAATCTCAGCATAGAAGATGCAACCTGGGAGGATGAAGGTTTTTTGCAGCAACATCCAGGATTATTCAACGTTGAGAACAATGTTGGTTTGAAGGGGAAGGGCATGTCACGCCCTTAACCTATTGCTTGTATTAGGATATGAGTAGCCAACTTGTGGCTTACCATATCATTTTATTATATCATTTATACTTTCTCATGCTTAATAAGTCGACCTTGGTGATGGCCATAATATATGAATAGTATATATAAGGGATTGTAGGTAGTAGTTCATTATCATTTGAGCATTTGAATCTTATTATATGGTTTAGAGGTTGCCCCCTCGAAGTGGCGAAGCTATTATAATTACATATTGAGATCATTATTCTGAAATATTATGTTATTTGGTGTTCTATTGCTGCTCATAATCTGAATTATACTAGTAATTTCATTACAGTCAGACTGTCCTTAGCTGTCACAATGGTGAACTTATGAATGAGTGTTGCACTACATCTCAAACCCAATGTTTTTGTGTGCTTATGTGTGCAATAGTGCTCCTAGGTCGCCCTCGCGCTAATGACGGCAAGATAGCGGGCAGTAGCTAGATAAAATGCAAATGTGTGGATGAAATAGAATGAACTCCCCTTCCTATGCAGTGTGTATGTAGAGTAATGTGTCCAAATGCAGTCCCTTGCTCTGTGTAACTAGCTAGCCCTTGATAAGAATTGTTCGCCCTTATAATGGTATGTATGTTGTGTTTATATAAGGATCTCTTGTTCGAATTTCAACACTAATGACTCGACATGCCGACTAGTACCTCGGGAGATGAGAGGGAAAACCAAAAAGACTGACCTCGAATGTCAAAAAATAAGATCAAATATAAAGAGGACACGAGCGCCCACGATGGACAAGAGTGCCTGGGTGCTAGTGTCCAAAGATGAGTGACGACAAATGACTGAGGACTGACAGACATGGATTCTTGTGACCTGACCAAAACCATGTGTACGACTGACAAGTGTGAAAGATAAAAGTAATAAAGACTAACAAGACAAGCTGATGAACTATGGAATGGGTCATCATTGAATACTTTTCTTACGTAAGATCCATATATAAAACAACATACTTGGCGGTATAGTAAATAGTAGTAAGTATGTGATTTCGTGTCTACATTTACCCCCACTTTATGTTGGTGAGCGAAAGCTCGGTAACATAAAGTAGATAAAGATGCATACATGAGAGAAGTCTGGGGAATCTCTTGTCACTAAAGCATGTGAAGAGTGTATTAGAAGTATGTGCTAAATGAAAACATATAACATCGTGAACCACAGATCAACATGTTGATCCATGCAGCATAACGAGAGATGTGGGACCGTTATGAGGAGTGCTAAGAGAGATTACTCATTGCGGTGTTGAATGGTTAGAGATTTCATTTTTTCTCATTAATGGAGATGTGATGGGGTAGGGAGTGATCAGTTGCCAACCCGATTGCGTGTGTGTGAAAGATTGAGGATTTGGGTTGTCCTGACGCCAAAGGAAAAGTGTAGGGAGAGAGGTCTAGTTTTACCCTCCAACTTTAACAACATCCTTAAAAGATCTAGTCGTTGTAGACAAAAAAAGATAAGATTTTGTTAATTTGGATCCAAATTTTGATTAAACATGATAACCCATATAGGAGCAGTATAGGAAAGGCAATGACGTTGTAGACACTCAAAATTTACACCGCTAATTACTTTCATCGCATACATTGTCTTTGCAAATCATATCATCCAAGCACATTATTTAATCCTTACATATCTTATCCTAAGTCTAAAAATCTCCACAATATTTACTCCATGTAAATATTCTTCCATATCCCATAAATATAATTTCACAACTGTAAAATACCATCTTATTCCTCTTAAAACTACCCAAAACCACTTGGAGACTAAAATTAAATTTGACAAAAACCAATTTAACAATCTCACAACCTTCTCAAGCTCTTCATCTCCTCCCTCAACATCCCCCTAGTCATTTACCCGCATCTCAATCCAAAAATCCTTGATTAGAAGCAGTTTTAACCACTTTTGTAGTTGTTTCCCTGTAAAAAATAGAGCATCGATGATTCAACCGAATTGCTAGCAATTATAAATAGCACCTTTGTGCTCTCCCTTAGGGATCTTCGATTTATGAGCTTCAGTATTTGATTTGAGACTTCCCTTTCGACCAACACTTCGTCCCTCGACATCACAAAGTTAAGACATCTTCAAGAACTCTCGGGCATCAACATCAATCACTTTTAAGCATTTTTGTGGACGTTTCCATCACCCAATGTTTCAGGGACATGATTAGACAACTTATCAACTTAGATCCTTCCCAGTGAAGATTTGAGGCATTTTTAGCTCTTCATCAGTTCAAAGGTATTCTTATATCTCTCTTTGTCATTTTTAAGTCATCATAAGCTTTGAAATTAGTTAAAAACATTGTTTTAGAGCTTCAAACTCTCATTTTTATCAAAACTGTCAAAATTATAGAAATCGCTAACGATTCACCCTAATCGCCAGCGATTGGCCTAAATTTCCGGCGATTCCTGTCAAAATTATATTTTTATATATTTATCATCTTTTATCAAACTCCCTGAATTTAACATGTTATTTCCAAGTATGACTCTTTGTTAGATGGCAGTCCCAGGACATTCACATCCAATTACCAGCCTTTACGATATTCCTATAGTACAACACCCTTTCTTCAGGGAACAATACAACATCTTACACGAACTTACGCTCTACGTAATCTGATTCATTGTTGATGAAGAGGACATTGAGGATCAATTTGAATTCCTTCACGAAATCTAACAAGAGACTGAGGATATCTGGTACGACTACTTCGAACATGTACAAATTGCATCTACCCTCGCTTGGGCCACCTTCAAAGCTACACAGGGCTTGCCCTTCAACTTGGAGTTCTAGATCTTCTTATATGCTATCCACATATCTATATTAATCATATATCTTTGTCTTTATCTATATCATTTTCAATTCACTTAATTGTTACAAAACGAGGTGACATCCTCCAAGGAAGTCCCTTTGGATTCTTGGAATCAGCCTTTGTCAAACAACTCATCTATCTCTTTATCTAATCCTTTCTGTTTAGTGTATTTGAGCACAGTTGCTTGACAGGACAGGAGGATCTATACATTCACTCGGATGCAACAATCTTGATTAAACATCGACGTCGACATCCATCTTCAAGAGTATTGGTAAACCCCACCATCTTCCGAGGTCGGTTTTGTTTTTTTTGTTTCACTCCATTAATTTAAATTAGAAAAGTTAAAACATCTCTGAACATTATGGCACGCTCAATGGGACCTTTAGTCCCTTTGTCAATTCATTTAAAATTAATTTAAATAACTTTTTTTTGGTTTTCTGCTCTGTAATTGCTAGCGATCCAGTCAAATTGCCAATGATTCATGTCGATCGTTGACAATCTTTGTGACTGCTTCTGATTACTCAGTCAGTCAGCCCCTAACATCATTTTCTTTGTTGTTTTTTTGTCTTTTGCTAACACCTTTTGTAGGTTTTTGCTTCGGAGCTTTTGGTTGTTGCTTATTGTATTGTTAAAAAAATAATAATAATTTTTTTAAAAAGGAAGCATTTTACAGGTGTGTCTTCTCCTTTCTTTTTATTTTTCAAGCATCACATTTTATTGTCTGTTCTCATCAAAATCAATCATTCTTTTGGGCTTAAAATGAACCTTACATCCTTCTTGATCACACATATTAATTAAAGGATTAATTAATTGCATTCACTTAATCTCCCTCACACACAACCAAATCACATTGAATATTAAATTTGCATCAAACACTCCTACCTAGGTGATAAATATTAGGATTTCATCACCCAATAAGGAAACTGACTCAATTTTCTGGTCGAGTATAAACAACTAGTTGTCGGTAAATTGGCTAAGCACTCGACTCCCTTATCACTGTGGGACCGTGAAGTGAGGGGGTAGGCCTCAATACCAAGCCTCGTACCGTCACCGACATAGATTTGGGCCTCACGTACATTTGGGTATATCGAGGACTCTAACCCTAAACATTCCTGAAACCATCCATAGATAGCCATTTCCTAGGACCTTATCAGTCATTTTACGCATTTCACTTTTCTTTTAAATTAATCCAGATAATAATAAAAAATTCTCTTTGTGTGATTTGCTTGTTGCTTGTAATCAATCAATCTAGATTTTCTTTTCATTTATTAGGTGGTTATTTGTTTGTTTCATGGTGCTTACAAGACAACAATCCCATATCTAAACATCAGAAAACATGACAGAAGACATCCAACGTTATGTTGAAAACATCCAAACACGTCTTTGGGATGCCTCGCATTTATTAGAAAAAAATAGGTTGCCTTATCACCCTGATCAGACGATCAAGAACAACCACACTCTCTTAGTAGCCAATCTACCTCATCCGAGATACCCAAGCCTTTTAGTCCTCGTTTTTTTAATAGTGGGGATCATGTCTTTTCAAAAATCTTGGATTCAACCCACGTAGCCCTTAATGCCTACCTTGCAGCTAGGGGTGTTCATCTTCAATCATCATTACCTAAACATCTAACATTGTGTTTTTAGTCCCTATTTTTCGACCTTAACATGATTTCTTCACAAGACACAACCACTCAACAACCAACATCCTCACTAGATCCCTCCACTGGTTCCACACCCCTTCAAAACAACACAAATGATTCTTCATCCACACAAACCCCTCCAACTTCCTCTACCATCCAAACACCTCCTGCAAGTTCTGTTGTCATTCCTACTAGCGTGTCTCAACCACTATCTTCCCAAACCACTCCACCTCTCCAAAACATTACCATGTTTATCCCTACATCCACACCTTTAATCAAAACTATCGTTATTGCCAATACTCTACCCCAACTTCACTACAATCTTCAATCCCACTTATTTCACAAAACATACCTCAACCATCACAACCACTTACTTCTTCCCAATACTGTACCACAATAGTCGTGACCTCTTATCCATACCTTTATTCCCTTTCAAAACATGCCACAGTCATAACCCTTTATCTTCACTTTTTACTTATTTCCAACAACCACCTCAGTATTCATAGCCTCTTGCCTATGCATCCATTCCTTTTTAACATCATACCGCAATAGTCACAACCTCAGCTAAACACATCAATGTCCACCTCGTATCAATATATCCAACTGTCACAACCTTTAGTTTCATAGCCCATTTACAACATCCCTGCAAACATTCCTCGGCAAAACATTCCTTTTCAACAAAATATCCCTCAACAATGTCAACCATACCCATAGCCTAATCACTTTTCATTCAATCAACCTGGCTCATCCTCGTCTAACACACAACAATCACCAAAAAAATACCCTCTTCAAGATTTAATGAACAAGATATCTAGCCTTGAAGCCACTTCCATGGGCCCTAAAACACACTATCATATGAGCAAATATGTAATGAGCCTATTTACCCATCTGTACCTTACAAATCTTATCCACCTCACTGGGAAATTAAAAAATTTCTCAAGTTTTATAGAAAAGAAGACCCCCAACAACATATCTAAGATTCCGTCATGCTCTATTATCTTATAGCCCATGACCAAGATTTGATGCTTAGGAAATTTCCCATGTCTCTAGCCAGTCCTACCATGGACTGGTATAATAACATCCCACAATACTCCCTCTTCTCATTTGCACAACTTTCCCAACTCTTTCTTGAACACTTTTCGATCAACATCACCCACAAAATCACCATTACCGACCTTTATGCAATTAAATAGTTTGAAGATGAATCCATCACAGATTTTTTTCCCACTGGAGGGGTATAATTAATCAACTATCATTCTCACTCCCACAAACAAAATTAATCAAATTATTTTCTTGCTTCATGCGCCAAACACATTTCATCTACACTCCAAATCCAATATTTTCCATACATTTGATGAAGTTTTTACCATGGCCCGTAAACTTAAACTTTGAGCCCTTGAAGAAGGCAGAGTCAAACTTAGACCAAAGAAACCAAAATCATAATTTTCATGCAAGTTTTCCTCCAATAGATAAATATAAATCATCAGCTAATGTCATAGTCATCAAATCTACCTCTAAGAATGTTCGACCACTGAACGCTCCCATCCTCAGCGTAGTTATACCCCCATAGGAGAATCTTATAGTGTGGTTTTTGACAAACTCCTTGCCATTAACATGATATCCCTTCCACCTATTCATCTTATCGACACTTCTGTTTCTAAGCCCTATTGGTATAGGGATAATGACTATTATAAATACCATAGAGTTAAGGGCCATGACATCAAAAGGTGTCATTCATTCTATAATGTCCTCCAGGATCTGATTGATAAGGGTGAACTACATTTAGACAATCCCAATGCACCCCAAAATCAAAACCTCGATGTCTTCAAGTAGTCATTTCTGAATCATTCCCCATCAAGTAGTCAACCACAAGCCAAACAAATACAAGCCCACCATACCATAAAAACCATTAATAATACATTGCCTATCACTCGAATCCACACCTGCATCTTTTAATAATACCCCTGAATCAATATCTGACAAACAATCAGAAACATCCCCAGAACTATCATAAAAAAGGAATCTTCTACATCCACAACTATCATCTCTTCACCCAACTCATCTAAGGAATCTTCACAGACATCTCAAAAACAACCCATTATCCAAATCATGAAAACTTTCATATGATGATTATGTGGCCAAAGATTACCCATACGTAACCTTCAAAGGCTTATTCCACCTCCATCTAAAAAGGTTACTGTCATATCTCGAAATCATCCAACTACTCCAACGTAAAAATCAAAGTATCACCCATCTATCTTGGGTACGCACCCTTCATCTAAATCACCTATTATCATCACACCTTCAAAAACAATATATCCACAAAATACTAAACAATCCACATCCAAAGTAATGTCTTCTACAAATATCAAACCAAGTGAGACATTATCGCCTTCAACATCCGCACCTAAAGGACACTATGCAAAAATTTTAGAAAAAATCCTCCAACAATCGCTCATAGTATTACCTCCTCTCAAGCCATCTATCTCTCGAGGCTGGAAGCCATATCTAGTATAATTTTGAAGCCTTATGTGATTACCATCAAATGTTAGGACACTCTGTACAAGATTGTAAAGCCTTTCACACAATTGTTAAGAAACTTGAAAGTAAAGGTCTTCTTCCTCTCAAAGTCACACAAATCAAAGACACATGCATGTAACATCTACAACTACACCCTCATCCACTTCTAAGGAATCCTCTAATAAGGTCCATCCTCATCAATTTAATTTATCCATATCACTACTGTGCTCACTTACCCACAATACCCAATCCATCATGAACAAATAAATATTAAAACCTTTGTCACCATTCCCCCACCTCCAGAACTCATCTCTTCTTATGATAAATCTAAGGTTTCCATTTCTCTCTCCCCCAAGACATCCAATCAGAAACCATACTCTAAGACTAAAATCTCCATCCTCACCACTCCACCTTCTTCCACCAATACAAAAGGTTATTTAAATAATTACACCAAGCTCTTGTTAAAATGTCACTTTATGAGCTTGTTGGAAATCACCTTCACAAAAAGCAAGCCATGATCGAAGCCCTTCAATCGATATCAGTACCCACAGATGACCATATTCTTTTATAAAACTTTGTAGGTGCTCTCAAAACATGTCTGTTCCATCTCCTTTGAATCTTCTGAAATACCATCACTTTGGCCAGAGGATCATGACATGCCTCTCTTCATCACCGCGCAGATCAATGATGTCCTTTTCAAAAGGGTCATGATTGATGGGGCCGCTACAATCAATACTATATCATCTATCGCCTTCAATCAACTCTGACTACCAAACAACCGTTATCACCAAACATCAGTCCTACTCCAAGCTTTTAACGACACAATCACACCCACGTTAGGTACCATCATTTTACCTCTTAAAGTTGGTGTCAAAACTCTTCCAAAACTCTTCTATATCATAGAGGAAAAGTTCCAATACAATATGTTGTTAGGAAGACCTTGGATACATACCATGCATTGTGTTCCCTCAACACATCACCGATGTCTTAAATATGAACACAAGGGCCAAACATTCACAGTCCTGCAGATCCTAATCCCTTCACTAACTGCAATATGACATACCATCCAAATGTTGCATCCTTAGTACCTAAATCAAAATCAAAATCCTCCGAGGAAGCATCCACTAGCACATCCATCCCATCATCCAAATTACTAGATGATTCCTCCCTTGGTGATGTTATGGAATATTTCACTGAGGGAGTACCATCTCCTCATGCTTAACTCTCTACCTATACCTAAAATGTATGGTAGACCAATAAACTAACCTATGTATGAGCATAATGTTAGAGATATCATCTCTTATGGCCCTGCGTATTTAAAAATAGAACCTTGTTTATGGAGGAATCGACTGAACCTTCATCATAATCCATCCATCAACATCATGCCATGCCCTTCTTATCAGATTTCAAATCTTTATATAATCAACGCTTTGCACAAATATATTTCCATCGTTGCGTGTGGAAAGGATTTGGTTTTGGACGCTATGAATAAGGAATACACGATTTAATCATCCAACACTCCCTTAAACCACACGAGAAATATGACCTAGGATAATGAAAGGCCCACTATTGAATCATCTACACATACCGCATCTCTATGTATCACAGAATTAGAACCATCGCCATCTCAGAATCTGACGACCCAACATGGACACTAATGACACTATCTCCATCCCACCTAATTTTTTTTAGTCAATATTATTTCCTTAGGATCCCTTGACTTATCAATCCAACCACGTCACCAAAACACTTTCTTCTCATTTTTGCCAAAAATGATTGAAGAAGATTCACCCACCCTCGATATCCTTCAATGTCATGACGATCAAGATATCCTCTCCCATATGGGAGCAGATGACCATTTCCTTCAGAAAGGCCTTACCACCCGACACATCAACCCTTCTTAATGAATCCACCATCAAATGTAACCTAACTTAGGAACCCCACATAGTTAAGTTCGGTCCAATCATCTAAATCCACAGTGAATTAAATGATTTCACCAACTTTTTATCCAAATATAGTCAAACATTTTCCTGGTTGTATAGTGATATGTTAGGTATCGATCCAAACATCATCGTTGTAGATATTCACTCTATCCCAAGGCAAAGAATCCATGAACATAATCTCTGTAGGATGCATAATTGAAATCAACTTATCAAATAAGAGTTATAATTTTTTATTTCTACCAATTTCATCATACCCATTATATCCAGGATGGATTTCTAATATCAATCCTAACCAAAACCTTTGTCTTCATATAAATTACACCCATATGTATTCAACTTCACCAATATAATATTGGTTTCAATAAATTGTTTCCCTATTCTAACATTAATCAACTTGTCCATCTAACAACCACATTTTACATTTCCCTATTTACATTTACATAGTAAATCATCTTTCACTAATTTACCATAATAATAATTAAACATGTAAATACCCCTTATTCATCCATACACTAAAAATGGAGCACTAAGATATATTTCCAACCAGTCGTACATCAGTATCATCACTTATCCCAACACCAAACTAGTCAAATAGAAGCTACTAGGATTGCACCCTCGTATATCTCTTCTCTCAAAGAAGAGTAAAACCATCTTGCTATTCTGCTAATTTCATCATACCCATTGACTATCCACCAATGGGTTTTTAACATGTGCTTGTAAAACCTAATTAGCCTCTGAGGTATTAAGTTACAAAATTTGCACTAATTTTCAGGATCCTCAATCTCACCTTTCTTAAAGATGATTTCCCTCTTTCTAACATCAATCTCAACTTATCTGATCTAACAACCGGCCTCAAATGCTCTCCCTGTATGGATGGATCTTTTGTCTGGTTATAGCTCAAATCCTTATCACCGTTGACGATCAACATAAAACACTTTCATTATCCCTTGGGGAACCTTTTATTCTACTACATTATGCCTTTCGGACTTAAAAACATAGGAGCCACTTATCAAATGTGCCATAACATACATATCTTCCATGATCTTATTCCACAAAACCGTAGAAGACTACATTAATGACCTCTTAGGGAAATCTAAGAAATGCAAAGATCATCTCGCTGTCCTTGATCAAAGTTGATCTTCACTCTGAATTTCCAATATTTCCTTCATCTCAACCCTGCTAAGTGTTTTTTCAGTGTTCATCACCAGCAAACTTTTATGGTTCATCGTATGTTATCCGAGGTATTGAAGTAGATCCGATCCAAAATTAAAGCAATCATTAAAATGCCTCCTCCATCAAACCTCAAACAACTGTGTAGCCTTCAAGGTAAATTACATTCTATCTGACGTTTCATATCTCAACTATCAAATTGTTGTCAACCATTTCATCACCTTCTCTACAAGGATGTTGATTTCAAATGGGATCTTAATTGTCAAAAGGCTTTCAATGAACTAAAACATTACCTCTTATTGGCACATATACTTATACCTCCTCATGAAGGGGAACCGTTCTATCTTTACATATTCGCTATAGATCATGCCTTAGGGGCCATGCTTGCTCATCGTGATAACTAAGGTAGTGAAATGTTGTTTATTACATAAGTTGTACACTCCATGAATATGAAACCCGTTATACCGAAGATGAAAAATTATGTTGCACTCTATATTTTGTAACCTCTAAACTACACCATTATCTCCTCAATCATAAAATGTATGTTTTCACATTGCTTCAACCCACTCAAAACCATGCATTCTAAGCCATATCACAATGATTGCATCACTCGGTGGCTTATGCTTATGACCAATTTTGACCTTGAATTCATATCAAAAAACTCTATTAAAGGCCAGGCCATCACAGACCAGCTTGCTGAAGCACCTTCTTCCTAACACTCAACTTCCTCATGAACAATTTCCTGAAAATCTATCAATATTATCGATGAACATGAATTCAATCTTATCAAAATGACCCTCTTCTTTGATGGATCTAAATACCAGCAAGGGGGAGGGGCTGGTATTGTCATCATACCTCCCTAGGGAATCCTATTCCACTATCATTCAAACTTAACTTGAGTGCACTAATAACATGACCGAATATAAAGCCTTAATCATGGGTCTTCAAACCACTATCATGTTAGGTGTTCAAATCTTAGAAATCTATGGAGACTCACAACTCATCATTAATCAAATTAAAGGAGATTATCAATGTAAAATGAAATCTTACAAAAATATAAATCCAATGTTGAGTTTCTCCTCGAAGCCTTTGATCATTACTACCATTCAAGTAGTTCCTTGATCTTCTAATAAGTTTACAGACACCATGGATTCTTTAGGATCTCTTATCCCCTTATCAACTAAAGAATCAATTGATAACTGCAAACTATTTGTAGTTGCTTATAGATTAGATCAACCCTTCACATAAAAATCAACTCCCTTCTATCAACACCTTTCAAAAATCATCCAACTGATATATGGTATTCTGAATATGACTTTTTGGAATATAAGATTCCTTTCAACCTTTCATGAAATGTTAAACAATCATTTCTCCAATGTGTCATTCGCTATGTTATTATAGGTGATATCCTGTAAAAAATGAGGTTTCGATGGAATTCTATTAAGATGTCTTAAGTCTCATGATTCTATCAAAGCAACCCAAGAAGTCCATGATTTTATATGCGGTGGACATTTCAATGGTACCATTCATCGCTAAACGTGTCTTATGACTGGGCTATTATTGGTCTACCATCAATCAAGATTGTTATGTGCATACATCAATAAGTGCATCAAATGTCAACAACATTTAGATCTCATCCATGACCCAAGTCAAGCCTTACAATCCTCTCACGATCTATGGCCTTTCTCACAATGGGGGTTAGACCTCATTGGCACTATCAATCCTAAATCTTATCCCAAAAACATCATTCAATCATCACAGCCACTGAATAATTTACAAAATTGGTCGAAGCTATCCCCTTAACTTCAACTAAAGAAAATCAAATCATTAATTTCATCTATCAATACATCATATGTCACTTTGGTATTCCTCACAAACTTGTCACAGATAATGGAAAATCCTTCAAAAACAAGGATGTTAGAAACTCTGTGACACCTTCAACATCAAACTTAACTTTTCATCACCATATTATCCCCAAATAAATGGATCAAGCTGAAGCCTCTAACAAAAACACTTAATAAATTATCATGAAAACAATAGACGAAAGCATGCAGGAATTGGCATCTCCAAATCCCATTTTCTCTTTGGGCTTATCGAACTAGCATCTCGTACTCCTATAGGTGCTATCCCTTTCTCACTAGTCTACAACTCCAAGGTGGTTCTACCCCTTGAAGTTCAAATTCCATCACTCCATGTATCCCTCAAAGAATTTATCCCCGATGAAGAATATAGACAAGACCGATCTAACACAATTAGAGTTATTAGATGAAAAATGTTTAACAGTACTTCAAACATCATCAATTCTATTAAGAACACATCAAACACACATATAATAAACATGTAAAAGAACGTGACTTCAAAATTGGTGATCTTTCCTCAAAGAAAATCAAAATTTCACTACTTTAGAATAGAGTAAATGTGGAAAGTTTGCCCCTAATTGGATCGGTCCATACATCATTACTCACAAGTATGGGTCGAGAGTGTATCACCTCACCTCCCCTTGATGGTACACCTGAAAAGGAGCCTTTGAATTCCTTGCACTTGTGGGCTTTCTACTATTAACTTTCGATCGTCATGATAGTAGTTACATCTAAATATCTTACTCCACCATAAACCAATCATCTTATCATAATAATGATTTGAAAGTATGTGGTTTTCCATGATTATCCTTGAAAACCTTAAAGATGAGCACCACGGCTCTATTCATCACATATTTCACTTAGACAAGTTTCTCCTTAGTAGGAACCCCACAATCATTACATCCATCTACCTTGTACATACCAACCTAAAAACATGTCATGGGGCACCTATGTGTTTAGGTTGTGTACACATCTGTTTCCCCTCCTTGAAATAATCTATTAGGGTTTTTCCCTCAGCTCAAATAAAAGTCAAAAATATCTATGGATGCTTCTATCAAAAAATTCAAAAATATAATAGACTGATCCCTTTAAGGACAACTATTAAAAATAAAAAAATATTATCAAAAATAAAAGTAGATTGATCCCTCAAAGGAAAACTACCATCAAAAATCATAGACCGATCCCTCGAAGGACAACTATCTTTGTAAAAATAAAAAATTCAAAAGTCAAAATTGTAGACCACTCCCTCGAAGGATGGCTACCCATGTAAAAAGGCTTCTCGCATCGATCAACCTTCAAAAAATCAAATATCAAAGCATCCTAGGAAATACTTCCCACATCGATCAGCTTTCCCATCAAAGAAAACTTCCTGACATCAATCAGTTTGCATCAAAAAAATTAAAATATGTATAGTTGGGGCATTTCTCTATGAAACTGTTGAAAAGGAGAACCCTCTTTCCCCCATCAACCTACACATGTTAAACTCTCTTTCATGTCTTAGGAAGGTACATTTCATCACTCCATCTCTTTAACTGAGATCCCACATGTAACTACTTCTTGATAGTCTCATGTTAACATTTATTGTTAAGGCCAAAAGTGCAAGTGCTTTCACATTTCTATACCCATCACGTATGTATCAAATCCATATTAAAGACAATCATTCCATTTTTTACTCCTATCTTTAAAGCTTGAATACATTTTGATAAAATTTTGGATCGCATCTTAAGTCAGAGTCATCTTAATACATCACTATCCAAATCATATAAATTTCTAAATCATATAAACATTTCATATTCATATAATCTTTCCATAAAGCATCAATTAAAAACATTAAACATGCATACAAATCCAATCACATAAGCATCAATCTAAAACATACTTCAAAAACAAACACATGAATCATAGGCCAAACTAGATCACCATACATGTATATAGTCCTAATCAAAGTCTCAAAATAAATCATCAAGGAGTCCCCTCATTTCGTATATCACAAACTATATATCAAGGCCTCACAAAAAGAGCCACATATTTATCAAATCACAAATACATACAACTAGCTTGTAAACTAGACACCTCCAAGGAACTCACTAGCATAGAGAAACTCTCCCATCACCTCCCTGTGCACCACCGTCACCACCAGCTACTCCATCTATTCCTCAAGGTGGATAACCCACACTCCCCATACTAGCACTAGGAGCTACTCCTTGATTGTGCCATATGATCAATGCATAGAGAACTGCATTGGGCAAGTCATGTATCACCATATCTTCATAGTCAGCCAAATCTACCCGTAAATATTGATACTGGTTATAGATGATAATTCATGGGGCACCCATTTAATTATCCTAGCTCTGGGAATGCCACCAACTCCATAGATGATATTGAAGAACCTGTATTACCGAGAGCTATTTTTTAGGGTATCTCACTATTGTCTATTCCAATCCCAATTAATCATGGCCTGCGCCAACTGCACTCTAAGTCCATCCACTTTAGTAATAGCACCATCCCTCTTACCAATAAAAGTATCCCTCACTCTAATCAAATCATCTCTCTCCCTCCACAGGCTATCTCTATCGACCTCCACTATAGCCTTCTTGGTCTCAACTGTGTAACTGTGGCCTCTAGAGTCCTCCTCATCACCATCACCCTCATCATCATCAATGACATCAACAACCTCTAGCGGTACCTCATACTACTTGGGAACACGCACTCTCCTCCCTCTCTAAGAATCAATCGAAGTTCATCTCAAAATACTACATACACACCAACCCACCACTCGCCTATAACCAACAGTAACTCCATTATCATCAATCGACACTAAGTCACCATGCTCATCTAAACCCATGGCTCCCTACTCATCGGCTATAATAAGAGTCTGCCCCACAAATGTCTTTAGGAGTATACAACATATCCCTCATTTTTTCTATACAAGTACTGGAGCTTCAGGAACATCCTGTATCAAACAAAACAATCATCTAACACGGCTAAACCTGACAAGCTCCAACTCCCCCCCTCATCTCCCTTCAACCTAGTACTCTTGTTATAAACCATCAAGGTCACACTCATAAACCTAGCCACACCATAAAATCAACATATGGTCTCCATAAAACATCTCCCACCTGTAACCCTGTAAGGATATATTTTTAATGGGCATCCTTCCTCTTCCCTCTCGACCATCCTACATCCCCTTGCCATCTCATGAATCCAACTGATCTATCATTCATGTCTACACCTCCCCATGACAAATCATGTAAACGAGCTATAACAATGTGCTCGAATGCCCAACACTATAACAGAAACACAACATCTATCCCAAACCTTTTGTGGACTCTTTAGCCCACAACTCCATGTATGTCTATGTTAGTAGAGCAGGGGCCCAAGAAAACACATTACGATGCTCCATCATCTCAGCAACCACTCTTGTCATCATCTATGGAAATCTCCCCCCTCCAAAATCAGGTAAAAACAAAACAAGAAATACCCATCATCAACATAGTCATTTGTGTACAAGCCTCTCTCTCCACAAAATATAGAGAATGATAATAAAAATCCCCTAAAGTATATATGACATCATCTGCCTCATCCCCATATAATCTCCTCATCATATCCTATCTCTCTCTCTCTCTCTGTCGCATCAATATAATAGATACCTTCTCCATGGACTGGAAGTCTCGTAATCTTATGGGTATCCTCCAAAGTAATCATTATCACTTGTCGGTAACCAAAATGTATAGGTGGTTAGATACCATCTCTCCATTAATGCAACAATAACCCTCTACATTTGTGAATGCATCTATAATCTCGCATCCCTATAAACCCCACCTCCTCCACATGACTCTAATCATCATCTGACTTATCCTCTCGTACCTCTACTAGGATCACTGGAATCCTATCTCAAATAGTCAACTTTGCATTCACCTGCAACCATAAACACACAAGAACACACATTAGAATCCATTTTTACTACAAAAAATTCATCAAACACACGGGTCACTAGCAAATAAATCCATTCACAGTAAACATAGACAAATCACTGATGATTCACTTGAATCGTTGGCAATCAACCTGAATCGCTAGCGTTTCAGAAGATTTTTAAAACAAACCCTCTGTACCCTCAAAAACAACAAAAAAATCAAAACAAGCTAAATATCAACACAAAACAACAAAAATTAGACTCTTACCTCTACCTGTGTGGGTTTCCTTTGCTTGTTGACGATGCCATTGCTCTAAACCACCTTTTTCACTCACTCGAGCTCTTCAAATCACAAATACAAGTCACAAAAATGAACTATTTACCACTGACCTAGGGCTTTATAACCTCCCCCAATTTTTTGCAACAATCGCCAACGATTTGTTGAATCGCCGGTGATTGCTTTGAATCGTTAGTAATTCATCCTATTTTTACCATCAATAACTATTTTCCACATCAACACCACTCTATCACATTTTTCAACAAATTGCCTCATTCAAAGTACCTCCAATCCTCGATAATTAAAAATCAAATATCAAAAATCAATTTACTCTGGGATATGTCATACGTCTATGGGACATGAGCCCTTTGGCCCCTAATCACTTGACTTTCCTATCCTTACAGCCTACCCTTATGAATCATATTTCTATAGGTAGCGAACCCCTTGGTTCCTCTAACACCTAATTCCACGGTAGCACCTATCATTTTGATACCCCGTATTGGGGAATTTTTTAAGAAACACCTATCAAACTTATCCAAATCAGCCTTGTCAAACTAGTTTTCCTTACAGTGCGCTACAATCACTCCATTTTGAGGGGGGATCACTGTACGTACCCAAAAATGTAGGTACTGTGCTACCAGAGAGAGATTACGAAAACTCCAATGATGATTCAGATCTCTTCACAAGGTGTTCAAAATCTAGAAAAGCTCGCCAAGTATACATTTGCATCCTAGAAAGCCTTGTCTAGATTTTGCATGTTTTATTCTAACCTCTGCCCCCTTTTCCTTGAATTTTTGTCTTTAAGTTACATAACCGCCACCCTGCCCGAGCGGTGGTCCCATGACTGCCACCCAGGACAGGGTGGCGGTCTTGTAACCGCCCCCTGCGCAGGGCGGCGGTCCCTGTGCACGTTTTCCAGAACATTCCGATGATTTCGTCAAACATAAAAATTCAAATTTCACCCGCATTTCTCAACCACTGAAGCTTGTATTTATGTTTTGGCCACCTGGTAAATAGTGATTTCTCTTTGTTTAATAATAGAAGAGTTTAATTTAGACTTACCATTTGGTAAATCCAAATGCTATAAATACCCAGCTTGTCCATAAGCAAATGGTCGCTCTCCTTCCATGTTTGATTATTCTGTGTGTTCTAAAGTTCTTCCATGAGTTTCAATAGATTTAGAATTTACATGAATTCTCAGCTTCTCCCTTCTACTTTAGAGATCATTTGATCTTCTCGCTTTCATCTTACTTCATTGTTGTCCCATATAGTCATCTTAACATAAGGTAGTTTCATTTTTAGATTAGAACCCATTTGATAATCTTAGAGTTGCATGTTTTGTTTTGTCACGAGAAATAGATCCCAAAATTCTTGGTATTTTGTGTTGTATTCCCACAATAAATCATGCTAGGAATTACATAGTCAAGCTCTGTTCACTTGCACTATCCCCCTCTTACTTGCATTGTATTTGGTTTATATCCAAAGCTGCCATTGTTCGAGTATCTTCTTCTGCTGACGCTATCACATTCACACTTCTTTGGATTCATGAGAACACGAAGGAATGAGGATATCACACTGCGGGGACAAGTCATGACACAACTGGATTTACCACTGTTATGTAAACTCTAGGTTTGTGCTATCAAAGTCGTAGTTTTAATATATCAAATAGAGTAGCAAATCATTTTATTCCAAGTTAAAGCTCACTTTCAATATTGCCGGGGAAGCTGTGGGGAATGATAGTTTATAAGAAACTATGATTCGCTCCTCACTTATGAGGTAAGATTGGAAGTCTTTCGATTAAATTAGTTAGTTATTTAAATATTTAGGATAAATTCACAACTGCACAGGCAAATAGCTATACCAGGGTAACTTGCTTATTTTAATTCCATCATTAGACTAATTGTCCATTATCTAAATATATTAGAATAGCTACTCTTTTAATTTCATTCAAATACACATCATTGAAAAAAACAAAAATAAGAGAAATATAAACATAGTGTAGATATATCTTTCATAGTTATTTTATTTGTTTCGGTTAAAGTTTGATTTTCTTTTGCATGACAATTACGGGACCTAGAGAACCCAGGGATTATGTATTTCAATCGTTAGTACCTCAGCCAAATCTCTTCACAATATTAACAGATATAGATCAAGGGCTTAGGATTTAGGTTTTTCAAATGAAAACAAACCAACAAGCAATTAGTGAACAATTGAGACAATTGAATATTGAAGACGACAAAGCATACACATTCTGGTCAAGTCAACCCAACTATAGACTACCCTGATAGGATATCTGCATGACCATACAAGAACCCGAAAGAGAACAAATATTTGGCTGTGATCCGTTAGTTCCGCAGCCAGACGCGAGAGACCTTCTCATTGACATAGACACAGGGTTACGTATACAAGTTGCCATAACACCCGTAAGGTATTATGAGAAAATCACACAACTCCTGGTACTAAACATAGAAGCTGAAAAGGCTTATGACCATTAGATAGTCAGAAGAAGAGACTGATTCTTCACATGACCATAACAGGTCTTCAACAACCACAAACTCATGGTTATGATCCCCAGGTCCCATAACCCAACGAGCCTGCATTTAGTTAAGTATTGACATCGGTTTACGAACGTTGGTATTTAGATCCTCACCACTCTCGCCAGATATCATAACGTAATTTTCCATATTAAACATAGAAGCCAATCAATCCAACATTTTTTGGGCTAGACTAGAAAACTACACATAGTTTCTACAAATCCACTGCACCTCTCGTTACCATTTTTCCATGACCTTGTCTGGAAATATATACGAAACACCTACATATCATTTTCCACGTATCCAATAGCCAATAGATAGGATCTCGGCAGAGCTCGACATTGATTGGAGCCTCTGAGCAAGTATTATATCTGAACGATCCATTACACCAATTCAAGTTAGGAGAGCTTTCTTTGCCTTAGATTCGCAGATCCCATTATTATGTGTTGAAGATATAAGATTTCCCAACTAATTTGTCTGTATCCACATATATTCCATTTCCACTGGCTATCTCGGCACGACCTTGGGAGGTCGGGTACGAAGAAGAGCTACTTGTAGATTCTCATGCTCGCATGTCACTTTTCTATCATATAATAACCCATACAAATCAATCTATTGAAAATTGTTTTTGTCTAGCACTTTTCCTACACCAAACTACTCAACAAAAAGGGGAAAATGTAGATACTCAAAATTTGCATTGCTAATTTCCTTCATCACATATCATCTTCGCAAATCATATCATCCAAGCACATTATTTAATCCTTACATATCATATCCAAAGTCTAAAAATCTCCACAATATTTACTCCATGTAAATATTCTTCCATATCTCGTAAATATCATTTCACAACTGTAAAATCCCATCTTACTCCTCTTAAAACTACCCAAAACCACTTGGAGACTAAAATTAAATAGGAAAAAAAACCAAATTAACAATATCACAACCTTCTTAAGCTCTTCATCTCATCCATGAACATCCCCTTAGTTTTTTACCCGCATCCCAAACCAAAAATCCTTGATTAGAAGGAGTTTTAACCACTTTTGTAGTTGTTTCCCCGTAAAAAAATGGATCGTCGATGATTCAACCGAATCGCCAACGATTATAAATAACACCTTTGTGCTCTCCCTCAAGGATCTTTGATTTATGAGCTTTAATATTTGATTTGATACTTCCCTTTTGAACCAACACTTTGTCCCTCGACATCACAAAGTCCAAGACATCTTCAAGAACTTTTAGGCATCAACATCAATCACTTTCAAGCATTTTTGTGGATGTTTCCATCACCCAACATTCCAGGAACATGATCAGATAACTTATCAACTCAAATCCTTCCCACTAAAGATTTGAGGCATTTTTAGCTCTTCATCAGTTCAAAGGTATTCTTATATCTCTCTTTGTCATTTTCAAGTCATCATAAGCTTTGAAATCAGTCAAAAACATATTTAGAGCTTCAAACTCTCATTTTTTATCAAAACTGTCAAAATCATAAAAATCGCTAGCGATTCACCCTAATCGCCAGCGATTGGCCTAAATTGTTGAGGATTCATGTCAAAATTATATTTGTATCTATTTATCATCTTTTATCAAACTCCTTGAATTTAACATGTTGTTTCCAAGTATGTCTCTTTGTTAGATTTGCAATCCCATGACATTCACATCTAATTACCAGCATTTACGATATTCCTATAGTATAACACCCTTCCTTCTAGGAACAATACAACATCATACACAAACTTAAGCTCTGTGCAATCTGATTCATTATTGACGAAGAGGACATTGAGGACTAGTTTGAATTCCTTCACGGAATCCAACAATAGACTGAAGATTTATGGTACGATTACTTTGAACGTGTACAAATTGCATCTACCCTTGCTTAGGCCACCTTCGAAGTTGCACATGACTTTCCATTTAACTTTTACTTCTAGAGCTTCTTATCTACTATCCACATATCTATGTTAATCATATATCTTTGTCTTTGTCTATATCATTTTCAATTTACTTGATTGTTACAAAGTGAGCTAACATCCTCCAAGGAAGTCCCTTTGGATTCTTGGAATCGACCTTTTGTCAAACAAATCATCTATCCATTTATCTAATCCTTTGTTTTTAGTGTCCTTTGAGCTCATGTTTTTTGATAGGACAGGAGGATCTGTATATTTCACTTGGATGCAAAAATCTTGATAAAACATCAACGTCGACATCCAT
This sequence comes from Taxus chinensis, assembly GCA_019776745.2. Taxonomy (NCBI): domain Eukaryota; kingdom Viridiplantae; phylum Streptophyta; class Pinopsida; order Cupressales; family Taxaceae; genus Taxus; species Taxus chinensis. Next base: position 733,480,686 of record CM034150.1, read on the forward strand.
CTTCGCGGGTATCGGTAAACCCCGTCGTCTTCCAAGGTTAGTTTTGTTTTGATTGTTTCACTTCATTAATTTAAAGTAGAAAAGTAAAAACATCTCTGAAAGGACATCTCATTGCCCCACTCCACGGGTGTCACCACAATGTGTATGTGTTGGCTTCCAAGTTAGGTCATCTAGAAGCAGTTGCAAAATGTAGAATAAATTCCCAGGTTGGGTCATCTAGGAAGATGGTGATATAACTCCCAAGTTAGGTCATCTAGGAGGATAAATACATTGTGTTCATGTTGATTGATTGATGTGATTTGTGTTGTTGAGATTTGAATATATATGATTGATTTATTGGTTACTCATGGAGATATTTTATGCTTGTTTCCCCCAAGTTAGGTCATTAGGGGGAATCGATGGAAAGTTATGTAAAATGTTGTATGGTTTACAATCAAATTTTCAATAGTGATGAATTAGAAATGTGGATTGATCGCATAATGGTGGAAGGGGAATGATGGGATGACCCTAATTGTATGCCCCCCTTTTGGCGAAAGGGGGAGTGGTGATGAGAACAAATGCTAAGCTGAAATTCAGTGCATAATGATATAATGGAGAATGTATGATAGATATCACAAAAGTGTGTGTGTATCGAATGAAAAACAATGTTAAGGAGAAATATTGTGTGAAATGTGTACGATACAATAATAGGTATAATTATGAAAATAATGACATGAACGGGATATAAATTGGAGTACGAATGCGTGAGATATGATTGAAATCATTTAATGTGTATTAGTTAAGAAAATAAGCGCAAATAATGACTATAGTAAAGTAGGTAATGGAGAATTACTATAAATAGTAATGTGAAAAAGTGAATAGGTAATTCATTTGATTATTGCGCTAGTGTGATTATGAGCTCTGGGTGTGTAAAGATGCCTCAAATGAGAGCACTAGGATTGAGTCGGTTCGAGATGGTGGCAGCAGTTGTGGCGTCACGTACGATAACAGAGCTAGTAAATTGTGATTGTTTTCAAAAAATGTGTTGATATTAGTCATTTTTGATGAATTTTTGTAAAATTTTGATTTTTTAATTTCTCAACATTTTTGACTTGGATAAGAGTGATGAAGGCGCTAATGACCCTCGGGACACTAGCGCCCAAGCATGGGTGCGAGTGACCTGCTTCTGGGTACTCTAGTCTTGCTTCTAGACGCTTGCGTCCCATAAAGCATGGGTTGAGTGTAGAGTGTTGTAGATGTAAAAATGGATGTTTGTTAATGATGTTGGTGGTTGAATTTACATATGTATGATGTTCTAATGTTGCATTTGTTGTCATTTTGTGGTGTGCAGAGGGATATCCACTCGATAGAGTTTCGTGGTAGTTGTCATTTGAGTACATTGATAAGATTGTGGTTTTTAGATGATGAATGTGATGTTCTAGATCATGTCATCATGTGACACATAGCGAGGATGGGGGATGTGCCCCATAATATGCCTATGATCACAACTTTGTGTGAGTGACGGTGTGTGAATACATGCACCTTTTGGTTACCTATAGGGGAGATGATAGTTACTCTAGAGGATGTGTATCACATACTGTGATTTGCTATTATTAGTGAGAGGGTTCAAGCTATGGTCGTGGATGATGCTCAGAGGCAGATGAGGGCCATTAGGAGGTATTTTACGGGGACTCAAGTTCACACTGAGGTCTATATTAGCTTGGATGTTATTTTGAGATCAGGGGTTCCACGATTACAGAAGTTTATTGTCATTGTGATTACTTCATCGATTGTGGTGGAGGGTGGTGGTATGGACATCTCGTATAAGATACATGCATATGTTAGTGGATAGAGCATGGATGCCACCATCAACTGTATCATGGATACACGACCTGTGTATTGGCCCACGAAATACAAGAATCTGTGTAAATTGACACCGAGAGGAGTATGGGAAGTGAGTATCAGAGGGATCAAATCCTAGTTACCCATTGTATTGAAGAGCTCATGAGCAAAATGCCATACTCAGGCCAATGTCGGTGGACCATGCAGGAGAGTGGGCTAGGTCAAATATATTTACAGGAAGATGGATGGGTGTTCGTGGTAGCAAGATGGATACAGATACCTATAGAGATATGTTAGATCATATGGGGCTAAAGACCGTGATATGGAGGCCATGCCGAGAGTACGGGGGATGGTTGGAGGATGTAATAGAGCTACGATGTGTTCGATGGGCTATATGACTAGAGGATCAGTTTCCAGGAATGACCAAGTTATTTTAGGTGGAGCGCGTATCATGATAGTTTGGTATGGCCTAGGATGTACCCCCAGATCCATATGTATGGTTAAGAGCCATTAGGGCACCGAGAAGGGCTGGAGCTAGACCAAGGCCCATAAGAGCACAACTAGTACCTCCAGGGCTAGACGAGGCTGATGCGGTGATTAAACTAATAGATGTAGATGACGCAGGGTGTACAGAGGCCTACTGTGCTTGGTGGGCATCACATCGGTGGGTGTTTTTGTTTCTAGTTTTTGTATATGTAGCAGAGCACCGTTAGGTGGAGGAGTAGAGGGGCAAGCACATGCCCTCGATAACATAACAATAATGATAACAAAGCATGAGTACTTATATGATAATTTTTGATGATGTAGGTGATGCGTATTGTTCAGTGATTGTGGACATATCCATCCACACATTGACGTAGAATGTGCGCACCGATGTACCTTGTGGGTGGAGGAATGCTAGAGCGTGTGGATGCTATTGCGGGTGAGCATGTCCATTTGTTCAAGGAAGTGGTGATAACATCAACGATGTGTACCATGCTACTGGGCGAGAGGGACGAGGCATATGAGGGGACATGATGAGCTAGAGAGACTACATGTGGCAATACCCTAACACATGATGTATTTACGTGGTTCGTCGAGTTACATGGTCGTTTTGCAGAGAATTTGATTGAGCTTACTCAATTGCGTAGGCAAGTAGAGAGATATATGGGTTGCGATCATCGGCATAGAGTGAATGGTGAAACTTCTAGTTATAGAGTTCTCGTAGTGGCAAATAATTATAGTGATGATCAGATATGATATGTATGAATGCATTGATGTATGGGGAGTTTCTGCCCAACATTTAGATGTTTTGTATCTATGATTATGAATTTTATATATAATATATATATATATATATATATATAAGGGATTTATTAGCGTATGATCGTTGTATTTAATGTGATTATGTGATGATGATGTATGATGTGGTGATGATGTATGATTCATTGATTATTGTTGTTATATACAATGTGTGATGTAACGAACCATTACACCAAAACCTTGAGGCATTAGTGAAATCTGCACATGAGGATCATAACATCCCACCATGCTTCCATAGCCTAGACCCCAGGCTAGATTTGTGCTCGTATAGTGGAACCCTGCCCTGCCCTATACGAGCCTCGGGTGAACACTGCAATACCGACATAGCTACCCATGCCACGACTCAAACCTGGGTGGTTGCTCTGATACCAAATGTAATGAACCATTACACCAAAACCTTGAGGCATTAGTGAAATCCACACATGAGGATCATAACATGTGATGCGTTGAATATTGTTTGTATTTGTTGAGTTAATTAACAATGGGTAGTTGTTGAGATTAAGTAATGATTATATAACATATGTGATGATAGATGATGTGTGTAATGTGATTTTATGTATGAATAAAGTTGTGATGAATGATAAATGAAAAATGAATAATGTATAAAAGGATGAGATGATTGTAATACTGTAACGAAGCACATATTATTATGATGATAATGGGGGATAGAGAATAGTGATGCCCCAAGTGTATGAATGATAAGTTTCATTTATAGAAGACCCCTCAACAGTCAATAATGAACTGTAAAGCAAGAGTTGCGTCATCGGGAAGTGATATGATAATATCCGTGAGATAGATTGAACGATAAAGCGTGTAACACAAGATTGAAGAGAGGTTCTTATTGTAATAGATCCCTCAATGGTCATGTAAGAACTGTAATAACATGAGTGCACCATCGGGGGTTAGGTGATAGAAATCACCTACCAAAGACCAAACCGACGTGGAGAGGTGAAAACATGTGGAATGAAAGCAACATGAGCGTATGAGCTGAACCTATGTCATGTGGAGTGGTGCCAATGATGGGTGATGCAACAGTTAGAAGTGAGGATGCCGAGGGTTGTGGAAGCCAATGTGTAGAATGATGGAGCGGATGAGATGGTGTAGTGATGGATGAATTAGAAGGAGAGCACACATGAGTAACAACCTGTGTTGACAAACGAATAATAACCATAAAAATAGATGAAGGAGATAAATCAACTGGAGTAACAACACACCTACGTGGGAGTGGAGACATAGACCACTCATGAGAGTGAGAGCCAAAGGAAAGGACACCCTTATCTTCTAATTATATTAAGTGCTCATGAAGGGCAAAAAAATCATTGTCCCGATGGTCGTTGATATGATGATAGTTGCAATAAGGTCTATCATGCTGGTGTTGCAAGTAATGAGGTGGATGATGTCGATTAGAAGGTAAGAAACTCAAACACTTGTCAAGAAAAGGATGTAGTAAATCATGAGGTCCAACATGATGAGAAAAGTGTAATGTCTCCTATAAAACATGTGTAGCAGTTTGAGGTGTAACCCGACGTGCAGGAGGAGATTAATGATGTTTATGCAATGGAGTGGACTGAACTTGATTTTGAGGTGGAGGAGATGGAGACAATGGAGGTCACTCAATATATGGGAATGGAGAAGAACTAGATGAGGCAATAGTAGAAATGATAGGAGGAGGATCTATAACATGTGCACCAATGAAATCTTGTTCTAGATCAATGACGTTATAACATAAAAACGTGAAGGATTCACATGTGTCATATTGTAATCGTTGTTTTAAAGAGGCAATCAAACCATGACAAAAGATGAATTCCTTCTCTAAGTCAATGGGTTGGAAGACTAATTGACACATGCAAACATTGGATCACAAAATGTAATCAATGATAGGTTTTGTTGATTAACTAAAATTAAACTAAACTATGGGAAAGTATAGCAATAGTTAATCTAATATAGGAGGACTAAAACACTGTAAACTACGTTAAAACAATATGGAATGGTTTTAAATAATTATATCAAATGAAATGAAACCCGAAGTATGAAAATATGTAAAAGGAAAGGACTTAGCTGGTTGCCAAAGACTATCGCAAGGTGTTGCGAGTTTGACTGTGGATTCTAGAAGTAGGAACAATTACACAGAAGTCCCGTAAAGGCCGGATCTAGAGGATTTGAATAGACTGCAACTCCCATGAGGGTACTGGGGTCCCTATAAAAGCTTAGAGTCTAGTTCTTTCAGTGTCGCAAGATACTCTAAAATATTCTTTTTCTGTCACATTGGATCTACTGAGTTGCACATAATGTATCAAATGATGTAGGATGAAGGAATGGCTAATCTGAGCGTTGCACTACATTTCAGACCCAATATAGTTATGGTGTGTGTGTGCATGTTGTACCCTAGGTGCTCTTGTGCTAGTCACACTTTGTGAAGTAGCGAGCAATAATAATTATAGAAAATGTAATAGCATGTGTGTATGGAATAGAATAGAATCCTTCCCCCTATTTTGTGTGTGTTGATGCAGATCTCCTAGCCTTGATGCATGGAACTATGTGGATGCAAGTGATGCAATGGATGCAACTCTAGATGGATTGATAGTAGTAAGTAACACTAGGACCCTCGTTATGGTCTCATAACTTTATATTTATAGGGTTCTCTTGATCTAATTTTGTAATTAATCCCGACATGGCTGAATTGGAAAAAGATAAGAATGAAAAATGGCTAGAAGAGGCCCAAAAAGAGGTAGGAAAGTAAAAAAAGGATCATGGTGCCCCAGGTGGGACTAGGGTGCTCCAGGTTGCCCCAGTACAGGCCTGGGTGCCCCAGTTTAGGCTAAAATGACGGGACAATGATAAAATAACTTTGCATATATATGAAAATACACATGAATGACGAAATAAAAGGTAAAATTAGATGGCCAAAAGGTGGGATTAATTAGTAATTTCTTCACTTAAGGACATTCTAAATAGTATTATGAGACCAGGCTAAATAATGCCTAAAGTGTATGATTTTGTGACTACAATTTGCCCCCACTTTATGTTGGTGAGCAGAACGCTCAGTAACATAAAGTAAATAGAGATGTGTACCTGATATCCATGTAGAGTGTAGTAGAGATGTGTCGATGGAATAGACTTAAGCGTGGAATGACAACATGTAAAAGTAGAGGAGTGTGGATTCTAAAGATGAAAAACACGCATAAAAAGTGACGAGAGTGAACCTAGGGTAGAACACATGTGTAGTTGTTGTGGTGTGTAATGTACCTGCATGGTTAGTAAAGGCAAGTGCCATCGAAGTGTGTCGTCATTGCGTTGTTGTCATCTCGTTGTTGTTGCCCCCAATTTGACTGTTTGTTTGTCATATGGTTGGATCTGCAAGGAGAAAACAATCAAGTAGTCAAATATGTATGTATGTAAATGTCAAATACACAAGTGTATAGAAATGTGAAAAATGTGTAAAATGTAAAATACGTTAAAAAGGAAAGTGTAAATGGAACATGTGCACTTGATCCATGTCGAGAGAAAGAGTGTAAAAGGATATCCAATACTGCTGTGAGTTTTTTGGGCGATCTCATGCCACCTTGACTGAAGAAGTGTATGGAGGAAATGTTATGTGTCCTCCAACCTTTGACCGCTTCTACTGAAATGTGTGTCAAGATATCTCTGTAACGTCCTAGTTTTTTGGGAAATCTGATGCTAACTAGATGAAGTAGTGTAGAGAAGCACATCCACTATAACCCCTAAGCCTGTAACTGCTTCCCAGAAATGTTAAGGACACCATGTCCTGTAAAATCCACCGTGTATGGAGTTCGTAGACTGGTTTGAACTCACTCGTTGTATGTAAACCCACAATACCAAGGGTAGAAATTACATTGTACCGAACCCGTGTAAATACATTGTGTTAGTATGTAAAACCCTCAATGATGTCCCCACTCTTTAGGGGTGTATGCAACGTCGTTGAAAGGAGATTGTGGCCCCAAAAGAGGACCTACCGCACTCTGACTTGTAGAACTTTGCCCTGTTGGGGGAAAGGCAAAGTGCTTGGTAGAAACCAAGGCACACACAAAAGGGGATGGCTATCCAAAACAAGTGTTAGTCCAAAAACACATGCATGAGAGAAGACAAGTGTAAAATACACAGACAATGTAGTAACTACCAAACACAATAGTGTAAACACATAAGAAAATAAGTAGATTGCACAAAGCGGTTTGTAAACATGGGACATCGCTCACGATGTCATAAGACACACAAGGCCATCATGACCACAAACAATAAACAAGTGTGCACACAAACATAGGGCAAAGTCCTACATACAATGGCAAACAATGGAAGACAAGTATAGAAAAACAAATAAGTAGTCATGGAAACATGTAATCCTGCAAAACAAGTGATGCACATGGAACACCCATTAGCATGTTAGAAAAATAGCCAATATGTCAAAGCATGTATGATCAAGTAAATGTAAGATTCTAAGTACAAAATGAAATAATAGCACTTGGATAAGACGAATGTGGATGCCCCCAGCGACCAGTATAGGAAGGGTAGAAGGCGAGCATCCATGCCAAGTGTAAAAGTCTTGTATTTGTTATCACACTAAACAAAGGCACGCATGTGCATGTGTGTGTGATATAGATAATGACATATAAGAAATCAACCTAACATGTGTAGTAAAGTAATCATGCAAAACACTAGCAAGTAAAAGTAAATGCCCCCAAGACAATGCAGTATGTTGTGGATGGATGGAATAGAATGCAAGATGGAATGGTAGGAGCAATGTGCCCCTCGAGTGTATGGAAGTGTATGCAATGAGGTTCATTTTGTTTTCCTCTTTAGCAGTTAAGAATGAACCGTAAGCGAGAGTGCATCATCGGGAAATGGTCGAGTAGTGTTTGGTGTGTCTAGCGCGTTGCAAGGAGTGTGTATATGTAATGATGATGAGGTGCGACATGTGGAGAGATGTGCATGAACCCTATAGTCGAAGCGTATATCATGACTTGTTGAATGGGTGAGTGATGATTTAGCCTAAGCGTATATCACTATAAGATGAAGGGATGAGTGATGATTTAGAACTAAGAGTATCTCACTATAAGATTAAATGATAAGTGATGATTTAGCCCTAACCATATATCACTATATAATGAATGGGAAGGAGTGGTGATGTAACCTAAGGTGTATACCACTACAAGATGATATAATAAAGGTGGTGATCTAACACCCAGGAGCTCCTGTCCTCCTATGGGTGCTTTCATCCCTAACATTTCCAGGGTTATGAACCCTCATCAAGCATGTTCTATGCTATTTCTAGTTTGTTCTAGCAGTTACTCAGTCTTGGTCATTCCCAGGTTGCACGTAATCAACTAAGTCATCTTCCCCTCTCATTTGCTTATGGTTTTACATTGTTAAATGCTTATTACTTGTGCACTACTATACTTTGTTTCCTAAATATCATTCATTACAATGTGTACTCTAAAATTATATTTAATTCAATTTAAATTAAATCAACAGATTACTTCACTTGATTTCAGCAATAATATTTATGGGTCTGACATAATGCATCTTTTAATAATGTAACCCTATCTTTACATATTTCCTCAGCAATATCACACTTCTACTTCTTAGAAACATAATTATCTTAACAACACAAGAATAACTCTAAAGACGAATACTACAAAAGAGAACTTGCCCGTATCAAAGTTGGAGCATACAATACACTATAGAATATGAGAAGAATACTCAAAAGATAAACTGGGGCAAAAAAAGTAATATAATATAAAAAAAAATGATGGATAACAACAATTAGATTAGAGTTACACTTGAGTTAATTTTCCTTTGGCTAATATACCGCGTTGAATATTATGTGTGGTGTGTTTAGGCATAATAGTTATTTTTGGGCCTGTCTCCAAAAATTGGGTAGAGAACTTCAAAGAATAAATAGATAAAAGTGTTCTTAAAGACGTGGTAAAGAAGATTCAATGATTTATGAATAATTTTGAGAATCTAATAGTTAACATATGCCTTGATATAAAAATAATTATTTTCTTTTAAGATATTTATATTTGAAGAGGTTTATATCATTTTAATCAAAACATATTTAACATTAGTTATTTAGATCATGGAAATAGTCTTGTAAGTGATTTTTTTTGAATCTGAAGACGAATTTGACATTTCACACACATCCTCCTCCTGTAAACAAAGATGATTAAACATAATAATGACTTGGATTTATAAATTGAAAAGCCTTTTCCTTAAAACATAAATGTGGTCTATCATGATTTGGAATGTATGAAATGTCACCTATAAATTTTTTAAAATCATTTTTATCTAAACATATTTAGGATTAATTGTTTAGTACTTGGAAACATTCTTGCGAGTGAAATTTTTCTGAATCTGAAGATGAATTCAACATTTCACAACACATTCCCCTCCTCTAAACAAAGATGATTAAACACGATAATGACTTAGATTTATAAATTAAAAATACTTTTTCTTGAAACACAAATGTGGTCTATCATGCTTTGGAATGTATAAAATGTCACCTATAAATTGTTCAAAAGGGACTTTGTTAGCTTCCAACAATGGATTCTTTTACATATTTACAAAAAATGTGGCCATAAAATTAAGTGAAATATTAAACATGCATTCCAAAAAAATGGGCAAAGAAGAAATGAAAAATCCAAATTATGAGTACTGAAAGGTGCAAACAGAATAAAAAAAACTTCCTTAGGGTGTCAATTTCAGAGATTTGTCGAACCATAATGACTATTTAAGAATACACACCATGTGCAATAAAAATGGGAAGGCAAAGTTATGGAGGTTGAGGTCCATATTCTCCATCATAACAACCCCCTGGTTGATGTAAAAGACATGGATTGCTACGATAAAAAAAATCATGATTTATTTTTTTATGAAAAATTAAATATAGAGACCCAAGAATGCATTGCGGCGATGTAAAAGCAATATTTTTCACCCTACAAAGAATAGTGGAAAACACTTTAAAACAAAACTAAAACTATCTTTTGAGTGTCAACAAATCACAACTTCCATTACCCTTATTGTACATCAATTGTACCATTTAAAAATAAATAAATTGGTATAATTGCTCTATTTCCATGAGGAGGAAGCAAATAAGTGACACACCACACCCAATAAACCAGTGGCAATAGTCTCGTCAATTAAAGCAAAGAAACTGTGGAAGCAGGTTTATAGTAGAAGAAGTAATTTATAGCTCCCATATGTCCAATGGTTTTGCATAAAGACATCAACCACCATGGATGTGGGTCATACAAGGAGAAGACCCATTGTCAATTATCCCTATCGACAAAATATATTTGACATGAATAAGCCACTACATGGTACTTATTATAACATGACATATTAACCCACATTTTCAAAAAAACACACCAAATAACACCTCAATCTATATTATATAATAATAATGTGACATACGTTATTGAATTACTAAATATTTAATCTAACACGACATATCAACTTATATTTTAAAAATGACACCTCAACCTATATTTACCCCAATATGAGTTTGTTATAATAAGATCGTCTTTTGGTGGGGTTGTTTTCACCAATATTTATTTGACATAAATATGACATGACTCTTTTCCAATTAAAATTTATCCAATGATAACTGTTTTTCAAGAAATTTTTAATTATTGTTTATCTGGTAACTAGTTTATGGGAAAAGTTTAATTATTATAGACATTATTAATATAATCGATTGATTAAAAGTAGTTACAGATGGATATACGGTGCAAGAGATCCTTTCCTAGCAAAAATTAAATATTGTAGATATTATTAGTGTAATTAAATTATAGAAAAGGAGATAGTTAGAATGTGATAAATTTAGACATATTATCATAATTGTGCGGTGATGGAGATGCTTATTATTAGGTAAAAAATAAGGCATGCTTGAACAAACGGTAAGTGTGTTTATCTCCTCTCATGAAAAATAATTACAAGTTAAATGTATTACAATGTAGCCTCTATTATGCTCTTGTTGAACCATTAATGTAGATAATTTAGAAAAATGGAGAGAGAGAGAGAGAGAGAGAGAGAGAGAGAGAGAGAGAGAGAGAGAGAGCCCATGGCAAGTAGTGTCTAATAATATCATATTGGATGATGGAGAAAGGGGAGACTTCAAGATAGTGCATTCTGCAATGGATGTTGTTCCTTAATGAATAACCGGTTCCAAGATAAACATTCAAATCAACATAAAAGTCTACACGTATATTCATTTCTCTTCAATTTCAATTTTAATTTCAATGTAAGATGGAATTTTGAATGGAAGAACCGAGTCTAAATGTTGCATGCTAAATGTACATATTGACAAAGAAAAGGAGTCATACCATATTATAGACCTAAGTATCAAATATCATATTTCAAGGAGAGTTGGAAGAGAAAAACTGTAATAATAAATAGTGATGATTTCACGATGGATGGTAGTATTGTTGATAGTGCAACGTTTTCATCCTTAGTACCTAATTTTATAGCCAATGACATTAGTTTTAAGGTATTTAGTAATTTGTGAATTCACCAAATATAATAAATATATATATTTTGAATCGATATTGATAATAACTACAATGACAATTAAGGCTGGCAATATAAATAATGATGGTTAATTTTTTAGTTGTATAAAGGGTTGATTACTTTGTGTCAAATGTACATAATTTTGACTATAGAATATCAAATCCAAAACATGCAAATACGGATCTAACAATCCCCACAAAATCTACAGCAGTGGAAGTATAAACAAGAATAATCCAAATCACACAAAAGTACACACACATAACACAACATGTACCGTGGTTCACCCAATGTGGGCTACGTCCACCAAAGATAGAGATCTCATATATATAATATAACAAGAGATTACAAACCAACTCTTTTGCACAAGAGTACATGTATCTCTACAAGAGTATCTCCTCCTCCAGATCTCCAACTGGATCTACCTGAGTACACTAAACCATGCCTCCATACCACCACATGTGTCTCCTCCAGATCTCTAACCAGATCTACCTGAGTGCACTACAACTGTGCCTCTGAAACACCACCAGATCTCACATACCTGAAGCTACCCTGCATCTGCCACTGTGCAACCAAGCTCTCACTGTACTGTGAATCTGCAAACAAGACCTCTAGAAGGGTCTACCAATGTGCAACTGTAACCATGCACCAAGAAGTAAGTCTCTCCTCCATCACTGCATCAACCTGTGCAAACATGAAGACAACTTCCTCTACAATACTAGATTCCTATGGATCAACAATACATCATGATCTCATGGATCTGTAATACAAGATCTCACAACATGTGGATCTACAAGAATGAGCAATAACAAGATCTCACAACAACCTGTGGATCTAACAAGAAGAAACACTAAGTGCTTTGCATACTATGCAAGCCATTACATGAGACTAAATAATACAAAGGAAATACAGTAGAAGATAATACCATCTTCTCACCAACAATGTACCTGCACTTTCCTTCTGTTCAACTTCTCTCTATGAAAGCTCTTGTCTTCATGCAATCTATTTTTCTTTTCTTCTTCTTCTTCATCCTTTCAACCAAGGATAGCTATTCTCTTCTTCTCATCTAACACCTCTAACCCTAGTTTTCTAGCTTATATAAGCTTAGAAAAACTTAGGGCACAATAGCCATGCAATTACATCCTTTAAATTGCTTTAAAACAAAAGCTAGATTAAATTCCCGTGAGTTAAATATAAACTTTCAACACAGGTAACCATAGGTACCCTTACCAATGACGGTTACCCTGACCAGTTACCCTGACGGTTAACCTGATACTGACCAATGATGCCAATTAATTGGTCACCCTGACCGATGCTGGTTACTGTGTAAACCAGTCAAGGTGTAATGTTATCTAGTGAAGCTAATTCAACTCCACAATCCTAACAATCTCCCACTTGGAGATAAATTGTTGAACCTTGTACCTGTACCTGTACATCACCATCCTCTACATACTGTGAAGACCATCTATTCTTTATATCAACAATTCTCTCAAATGAAACCAGGAAGATCAAACCATCTTCTAAAACCAAGAAGATAAAACCATGACTTACCAAACCTGCACGAAGCTACAACTGATCCGTGACACCAAGCCTCAATCCCATGAATCAAGCACCATACCAATTGTTGGTATAACTCCAAGCCTCTCATGCAATAAGCCATCATGACTAACACACCTGCAAGAGCTCCCACTCAAACTGAAGTACTGAGCCTCAATGCATCCATAGCCATACCTGTAAAACCAACCATGTTCTCCATCCATCTATCCATGTCTCCATGCAACCACCAATGCAACTGACCAAGACAAGTCAAACTGGAATATGTGAAAGCAAAACAAGATCCTAGGTAAAGACAACCCAAATGAGTTCTACCTGCAACAAGTGGGTGATCAATCCACAAACCTGCATAACTCAAAGAATCCAAACACTGCAATCTACAAATCCAACCCTGCATAAACAACTAGCATGTCCAAGACAATCATCTGTAGATAACATCTCCCATGGAGTAACATAGTAATCAAGAGGAAATACAAACATCCCCTACTCATGCTCAAGGCATCCATGTGCAAATCAAACATCTGCATCATCATAGACTCACAAAACTGAATCTATCCACATGTACAAACTCACCATGTACATCCATCCATATCACCAGGCTCTCCAAAAGCTCCAAGTCTGCCACCGACTAACTCCAAAGCCGAATATGAATCATGTGCTCATCAATGTCAATAAAAAACATCCATGCTAAACCATGCCACTAATACCAAGTGCAAATACCAACAAACATGTCATCAACATACTCTGCACAACCAACCAAGATGAAAGCAAAACAAGGGCACCATCTAAAAATGGTAAATAAACATTGTTGTCAAACCTGTGACCAAACTGACCATGGTTTCTAACCAACCCCAGTCACTACCTGACCGACCATGGTTACCAAATGACCGACCATGGTTAACCCTAACCGACACTAGTCTCTGTAACTAGTCATATTTTCTCCTTTTTCACCCTTCAAACTCTAAAAATTTCTCTATCATCTAAAACCAGCTGAATCAACCATCAACTGCCTTCCCTAAGGAATATCCAGGCACCACAAAATAAACTAGAAGTGACATCACAAAGTAATAAACTCAAAATACCTACAAAGCCGTGACTGCCCTCCAAAACCAACTTGTGCCTCCTGCCACTCTGAATAGTAGCAATCTCCTCTCACTCTGCATGTGCATCATGTATCCAATCCTGTAATGCCAACAACCATGGCTTGCTCCCACTGAACATGAAATCCCCTGCACTGCCTCTAACACCAAGCTCAAAAGCTAATATGTCAGTGAGAAATAAAACCAGATGAAAGAACTATAAAATTGATTCCCTTTCTTCTCTGAGAATACTTCTACATCACAGAAGTTTGGACTTCTTGTGAAGTAGGTGAATCACCTTCTTTCCATCCATGTGTACTCAACATCTCTCATTACCTGCAACTGTGTCTAATCATGACTTTTCATTGAGGATCTCATCCTTAGACTAGAAACCCTTGTCCTCAAGATTCCACACAACCTGGGAAATAAAAGTCAAACAACACCAAAAAACCATGGTGTAAATCTGTGCACACTATCCAAACATAATATCAGTTGCTCCAAATGAAAGAAATAAAACATGAATCATATAGAGATACCTGACTCAAAGTCTCAATGGACTAACCGAGCCAACTTTGTCCTCTTTCTGATCTAAACCATGAAGTGATCTACACCATCTTCTGCCATGTACACTCTGTGCAAGAAACTCGATCCTCCAAACCAGGACAAAAAACCATCTGCCCTCTCCTGCTGCAAAAACCCTGTACATATAAGTTGCCACAGAGACTGACCATGGTCATCTCCTAACCGACCATGGTTAGCTGACCGATACCGGTTCCTCTGTGACTGACCTCAGTTCTCAGACCGATGTCAATGCTGCTGGAACAAACCCAACGCCACACAATTTGGCATAGAACACCACACCAGGTGCCTACTTTGACCGAAGCTGATAGTTGAGCTGAGCCAGTCATTTCAAGAAGCATCCAAATCATACAAAACCACTACAACAATAAACCATGCAATAAATTGCATCAAGATGAAATACATCACCTTACCAACACCAAGATACTCAACCACATCTTCAACTGAACTGAAGTACATGCTTCTCTGATGGAAGCCTCATCTTCGTTCTGTGCTACAACCTCTCTACCAAAGCCCGTGCATCTAACTACACCAAGGATGCATACCTGCTCCTTTTCTCTGTCTAGATCTGCAATCCAAAACCATGCATGTGCAACCAAAACATACAAAGCACTGCAAAACCAAGATAAAACCATACCTCAATAACCTGGATCTGCAATCTGACCACCATGCTTGTGCCTCCAAGAACAGGGACACCTCAACAAACAAGATACATTCCATGCATCTCTCCATTTCTTCAGATCTGTGATTTTCTGTTTAAAACCAGGCTGCCCAGTAACCGACCATGGTCACCCTGTAACTGACCACGGTCACCCTACCGATGGTTGCCACTAACTGACATGGTCACTATAATTTCCAACAACCTTACTCTTCCAGCTCCCACTTGAGATTCAATCTCTTCCTGTGATTTTCACATCAGGAAAAACAAACCCTACTCTCATACATGTCAGTAATAACCACTAACAAAACCATGAAGCAAACCCTTGCTCTGAAATAACTAACAAGCTCTGATACCAGTTGTTGGGGATGGGTCTATGCGGAAACATTTGCAACTATAGAATATCAAATCCAAAACATGCAAATACGGATCTAACAATCCCCACAAAATCTACAGCAGTGGAAGTATAAACAAGAATAATCCAAATCACACAAAAGTACACACACATAACACAACATGTACCGTGGTTCACCCAATGTGGGCTACGTCCACCAAAGATAGAGATCTCATATATATAATACAATAACAAGAGATTACAAACCAACTCTTCTACACAAGAGTACATGTATCTCTACAAGAGTATCTCCTCCTCCCAGATCTCCAACTGGATCTTCCTGAGTACACTAAACCATGCCTCCATACCACCACCTGTGTCTCCTCTAGATCTCTAACCAGATCTACCTGAGTGCACTACAACCATGCCTCTGAAACACCACCAGATCTCACATACCTGAAGCTACCCTACATCTGCCACTATGTGCAACCAAGCTCTCACTGTACTGTGAATCTACAAACAAGACCTCTAGAAGGGTCTACCAATGTGCAACCGTAACCATGCACCAAGAAGTAAGTCTCTCCTCCATCACTGCATCAACCTGTGCAAACATGAAGACAACTTCCTCTACAATACTAGATTCCTATGGATCAACAATACATCATGATCTCATGGATCTGTAATACAAGATCTCACAACATGTGGATCTACAAGAATGAGCAATAACAAGATCTCACAACAACCTGTGGATCTAACAAGAAGAAACACTAAGTGCTTTGCATACTATGCAAGCCATTACATGAGACTAAATAATACAAAGGAAATACAGTAGAAGATAATACCATCTTCTCACCAATAATGTACCTGCACTTTCCTTCTATTCAACTTCTCTCTATGAAAGCTCTTGTCTTCATGCAATCTACTTTTTCTTCTTCTTCTTCTTCATCCTTTCAACCAAGGATTATGCTCTCTTCTCATCTAACACCTCTAACCCTAGTTTTCTAGCTTATATAAGCTTAGACAAACTTAGGGCACAATAGCCATGCAATTACATCCTTTAAATCAACTTTAAAACAAAAGCCACACTTCCTAGTCCATCTACTTGATTTGATTGTTTCTATCATCTTTCTCTCTCTTTTTATGTCACTTCTATACCCAATTCTAGTCAGGTCACAAGGATCCCTATCTTTCAGTCTCTTCACATTTATCGTCAGTTAGCTCAAGACATCAGCAACCAGTATGGACATTTGTGCCTAGGTGCTCCTGTCAACCTTGGGAACTTTTTGGTCTTCTTACTCCTATCTCAAGGTCCTAGTCAACATGTCCTCTCACTATTTTTGGAACTCAAGAAAGAGATCCCTATATATATACATCATACATACCATTATAATGACAGGAAATCATCAAGGGCTATCTTATCTACGTACTATTAAGGGACTACATTCTTGGGCTTATTACTCTACATACATTGTGTAAGAAGGGGAAATTCTGAATTCTATCCCAAACATTTACATTCTATCTGTCTATAGTCTATTATCTTGGCGTCATCGGTGTGAGGGAAACCTAAGGATATGATTTCACACACAAGCACGTAGAACTACATGGAGTATGAGATGTAGTGCAATGCTCGGTCGTAAGTTCACTCTATCGGGTTACCACTGGGGTCATTCCGATTCCCCATTTACATCTTTTCTTTTTAAGATTTGATGTGTTTTGGGGTTTTTGTAGGATATCATCTATTTTTCAGGTTACGATGCATTTGGCAATCATCTAGTGACATACATGCGACCAATAATGAAGGATAGTGAAACCCTAGCGAAACAAGAAAAATTAGATTTTGATCCTTCGTGTAGTCATAGGTGCCTACAAAAGGTCTCAAGCACCCAGGTGCCCTCGCCCTAACCAAGACACCCTTGCCTTGACTAGTCTGCAAGTTCCATAATTTTTATCGATCATTTCCGACACTCTACCCAACTTGTTCATCAGTTGCTCCAGTTTAGATATACTTCGGGATAAGCAAAAATCAGATAATTGCCCTATCTCCCTCATTTGCTTATATGGTTACATCTTTGGAGTGCTTAACATTTGTATTCTATTATATATCATTATAGTGACTCTATAATTAGATTTAATATTCAGATTTTATTAAATCATTTGGTGAACCCATCTCTTAGAACTCCTTTCCCTAGGATCCACAAAACCCTTATGTCTAAAAATCGATCCTCTTCTCCTAAGCAAGTTATACATCATGTTAGTGTCAATCCTATCCTTGATGATGTTGTTGAGGCTAAACTTAATGATCTTTATCATAATGATTGATTTGATGACAATGTTCAATGATTGCTTACTGTTAACAAACATAAAGTTTCTACTAGTTTTTGCAACTCTAGTCTAAGCATTGTTTCATCAGACCAAAAAATTTGTGGATGCACTACTTGTTCTTCTATAGTTACCAAGGCTACTCCACCTTCCTCTATTTCTGTTACAACATATGATGATGATCTTATAGATTATATGCTTGGTCTTGATTGTGTTACTGTAGATAAAAATCATGTTATTTCCAATGATGAAAATGCACATACACATGATGATGTTTCTCATAATAGTCAGGATGAATGTAAAGTTGTATCTCACATTTCCCCTACTTCTGAAAATATTTCCAATGATTATAAAGATATATCTTATGATAGTTCTTCTCCTACTTATCTATATGTTGACGACTAACTTAATGAAATAATTGCATGTGAAACTTTGTCTTCAACATTGATGATTATATTTCCGATCACGAAAATTTTAGTGAGGATGTTACTTCTCTTAAGACCGCTGAATGTGAATTTTCCACTCCGCTTTCTTCTACTTTTGAGGTTATTTCCAATGTCATTCATGGTGATTCTACCACTCCTACTAGTTCACATCTTATGGTTTCTTTTGATTTTACTGCTAACATTTAAGTTGATATTTCATGTTCTCCTCCTCCTCTTTCCTTTTCTTCTTCTCTAGGTGATATTTATGTTGCCTCTTCTACTCCTAGTATACCTCTTATTTCTTACGTATCTCCATCTAGCATGCACATAGTATATTCATCTCCCGCTTCTTCTTCTCACATTCCCATGATCACTCATAATGACAAGCTTCAACCTCTCAATGTGCCTCTCACATCTTCTATGATTCCTTCACATGATATTTTATTACTCATGCATGTTGTTGGCCATTTATAATCTCAATTTCAATCTCTCACTCTTAAAAGCAAAGCCTACTATGCTTATATTGATAATAACTCTCTTCATGACAATCTTATTCCAAATAAAATTCACAATTCAACTTTTCCTAAGGATTTTATCATGCCTACATTTTCATGTTTCAATAGCACTGACAATCCATATTTACATCTTAAGCATTATCATTTAGCTATGGCTTATTATTTGAATGATTGATTGTTACTAAAATCTTTCCAACATAGTCTTATTGATGATGCTCTTCAATGATACACTCATTTTCCTTTTGGATCTATTAGTACATATTGTAAAATGGAAGATGTTTTTATTATACGCTTCACAGTTAACAATAGTCCTAGAGTTACACATGGCCACTTTCCTATCTTACATCAAGGAAAGTAAGAACATTAGATTACATTTTACGCTACAATTCTTGCATGAATTAGTTATTATTTCAGCATGTTGATCTAGAAAAGCAATTTGTCTTTTGTCATGGCTTGATTCCTGTATTGAAAGAAAGATTGAATTATGATACATGTGTATCATTTATGCTTTTATGTTATAAGGTCATTGATCTAGAACAAGATTTAATTATTGCACATGTTATAGATCCCCCTTCTACTCGTTTTACTGCTGCATCATTTTCTACTTCTATTGGAGCTCAAATTTGCACCCATCCCAGATCAGGATGAAAAGGGGTTTTGAGGCAACATGGGACTGTCTCTAAGTTGTGGAACTGTACGCACCCAAAATTGCATGTGCTATATTATAAAAAAATGGTTACAAAAGTTTCTAATGATGATTCATTTCCTTTCAGAAGGTGTTCAAGTTCCTAAACCCATTCACAGTGTATATTTGTACCCTAGACATCCTTACTTAGCTTTTCCATGCTTTCTTCCAACTTCAAGCTTCATTCTATGCATGTTTTTGCCTTTAGTGTCAGGATTGCCGCCTTGCCTGGGTGGTGGTTTTGAAACTGCTGCCCAGGCAGGGTGGTGGTCCCGTGACCGTCGCCCTGCGCACTTTTTCCAGAACCTTCCATGCGTCAAATTCACTTGCGACGCTTCATTTAAATTCTATTTTAAAACACGTTTCTTTCCCGTTTTAAATGATTCTAAATCCCAACTGCTTTGTTCCATGGTACTCCTTCCCTGTTCTATTTTTGAATAGATTTAATTAGTTTGAACTGCCTCTTCACCCAATGATTTGACACTCCAAGCTTGCCTTGTGCATGAAGGCACATCCCTTCCAATTCCTATATATTCCATGTTTGTATTCAAGAAAATGGCTTGGGAATTTTGTGTATCTTACATAACATTGCTGCCACAATCCTGTTAGAAATTACATAGCCAAGCTATGTTCATTTGTGTTATCTCTCTTCCACCTGCATTACAACCAGACTGCCTTCAAGCTATCATTGCTCAAACGCCTTCTCCTGTTGCTGCCTTTGCATTCCCAAATACTTGGACTCATATGGACACATAAAGAAAGAAAGGAACAAAATGAGGGGACAAATATAAATACAACCAGATTTGCCAAAACTTTTGCTTATCTAGGTTGGAATTATTTGTTTGTTTGCTTCATTTATCAAATTATGAATTATGAGTTATTGATTTCAAATACATATCAAATAGAGTAGCAAAATTGTTCATTTTAGTTGATTAAGCAATTGCAAATAGAGAAAATAATTAGAAATATTGTTCTTTGACATTACCAGGGAAGTAGTGGGGAACAATAACTCTTTTAGGGTTATGATCTGTTCTCTACCTCTGAGGTAGGGTTTGAAGGGTTTTGATTAAATTAGTTTAGTTGTTTTAGATCTAAATTCACATACGTGCACAAGTAATTAACTACAACCGGCTGATTACTTGTATTTAATTTCATTTATTAGATTAGAAGCATTGTTTAAAAACCCTGAAAAGATAAAAAATATTTACTTTTATTATATTAGTTTGCTTCCATTGTTTTGTTCAGATATACTGTAAAAATACCAAAAACATAGATTAAATTTCCTTTGATGGTTAGTTCGCTTTATCAAAATCAATTCATTTCATTTTGCATGACCATCAAAGGTCCACAACAAGAGAAAACATTTGGTTGTGATCCATTGGTTCCACAACCCAACGGGCCAGAGTTGTTGACTGACATTGATACAGGTTTATGCTTGTTATTTTTACACACACCTGCTAGGTATTATGAGAAGATAGAATGATTGAACATATTGAAAATTGTAACTAATCAAGCCTACGATTATTGGGCTACTCCTGACAATAGGGCTTCATTACGCATATGACCATACAAGCACCACAACCTCCATGATTTTACGGCTGTGATCCCTAGGTCCCACGACCCAACGGATTTTCTGACCAATCAAACATTGATACTGGTTTGTGTGCATCATTATTTAGATCATCACCACTTACACCTGACATCATTGCATAACTTTTAGTATTGAACATAACAGTCGATCAGGTTAGGGCTTTCTGGACTAGACCGGAAAAACTCCCATAGTCCCTGTGGTTTCATTACGCCTCTCATTCTCACTTCCATGACCTTGTCTGGAAATCTATACGAGGCACTTGCAGGTCACTTTCCGCATGTTCCACAACCAATAGATAGAATTTCGACAGAGCTTGATATTGACTAGAGCCTCTGAGTAGCTATTATATTTGACCAATCCATCACACCACTTTAGCTTAGGATGACTTTCTTTTCCTTAGACTCGCAAATCCCGATATTGCGTGTTGAATATATAAGGTTGGCTCGTTGGCTTGCTCATCGTTACCACACTCACATCCATTTCTATTCTACACTGATTGTCTCGGCATGACCTCAGGAAGTCAGGTGCGAAGAAGGTCATGTGAAGATTTTCTTTTGTACAGGGACATTGTATGCTACCTCTGGAGAAGGTCGGTTCCTCTACCTATTTCTACTGTTAAAACTACTCCTAGGAAGTTGAAAAAGCTACCTATCACTAATCTATGATTCCAATGGACCAAGGTGAGAAGGAGATGTATGACAGGGAAAATATAAACTAAAGGGAGGTGATAACACCAGAAAGAGGGGGATGAACACAGTTAGCCTTGAGTGAAAATGAGGGAAAATGTGCATAGAGAGGGATAGACATGTGTACCACAGTCTGAAACACACTTACACATCATTTTCATGGAGCAACAATCAGAAAAGGAACCTGCAAGGGATGTGATAAAGCACAACAAATCAACACAAAGGAAAGGCAAGGAAATGCAATAAAACGAGCTAGGGAAGAGAATAACCACAAAACAAACTTCTATTGCTTTAGAAAGATGCACAATCGATTACAATGGTGGAAGATGAGAGTATCCACATATAAAGACCAGATCTAAAGGCCTACAACTCAAAATGCAAGGCAATACCATAATGCTCTTGCAAACTAAAGGAGTCCAACCTTTTACAATGAGCAATGCTCTACACATTTATAAGAAGAAGGAGAGAAGAGGAAGAGAAAGAAGAGGGAAATTCGGATTCAAAAGATCAACCACCAATAACAAGTATTGAATAACTACCTAAAATCCACCTGTAAGGATGTCAGATCCACCTCCCCATGTTGGTTTGGCTTATGGAAGAAGGAAGGAGGGAAAATCTGAATAAAATCTGGTGGTTGAGCTAACTAGATCTATCAACATTAATGGTTGAAACATGTTTCCCTACTTCTCACCTACCAAATCCATACAAAATATGATTTTGAATGGTCCATCGATGTAGCCCATGTCAGCATATTTCAACAAGACCAAAAGTGCGCATGAATCTGAGCTCTGTAGCAGAAGTTATGATGATCTGAAGGTCTACATTGCAAGATCTAGACATGCAATGACATGTGGTGCATGTTGATTGGCTGAAGGATTTGGCCAACTGTTCAATTTTTTGTCTTTTCTACACAATGTCACACATAATGGGTTGTCAAGGATTCAACACCCTTTGGACACACTTTGATAGGTTGCGTGTGAGCACACTAAAGTCTAACAGGTTGCCATGTGGCACAAGTGACTAGTGCATGGAAGAATGCACAAGGGCGTGTGTGAGAGCAAGAGGTGAAAAGATAGAATAAGGAGGAAGGTGCACAAAGGTGATGCACACAGAAGAGAAGGAGGTTCATATCTCATAGAAGAAAAATATGCAAGTGGGGCACGACATCAAAATTAGTGATGCATGACAACAGAAAGGAAAGGGGTGCAGAGGAAAATGAAAGAAGGGACTCAACCAAATGGAAAGCAAGTCAGAGGGTACACATGTAGTGCACAAACTATTGGAAGGAAGGTGGGTGTGTAAGGAGTGCATGTCAAGGGAAAATGAATAAGAAGATGAAGAATAGAGGAAGCGAAGGAAAGATGAAGTGCAAGAGGAAGAAGATTGTGCAAGGGCATGCGAGAAACTACAACCAAGGAAATTGTGCCAAGGGGACAACCAAAGTGCGTGTAACCTGCAATATTTGAACTTCAGAGCCAGAATGGGGATGTAAGTTGTCAAAATAAGTAGGGGATTTATTTTGGACAATAGTTTGGCAACTTCTGGGGCCATCTTCCTACTATATGAAGGAGATCAATAACCTTAGAAGCATCCATTGGGCATGGAGTCAGCATGAAAACATAAAATTATGATCTTTAACTTGAAGAACTATCCCCTAAAATCACTTGAAGCACTATCTAAACTCTATAAATACTGATGAATCTTACTGAAAATTGGAAGATTTCCTTGAACCGAATTGACCATCCTGGAAGCAACAAAAGAGCATACAAGGAGCACGTGAAAGGAAAGAACTATGTACAAATAAACAATATGCACACAGTGCACTTGGAGGAATTGAAACTACTCTAATATTTATAATGATGCAAAAACTTAATGGAAGTGCTTGAGATAAATCCCATTGACTGGGATTGGTAGTGAACCTCCATCAAGGTGAGACAACTCAAAAGAGTTAGCCTCCTTGTAAGAACTGATAATGTATGGGCCACTCCAAAGTGCATCAAACTTTGAATGGCACATGGTTTAGCTCTGTCAGCATCCCATTTTAAGACCAGATCACCAACTTTGAAAGCTTGAGGCCTATCCTTTCTATCAAACCATTTCTTTGTTGATTGCTGATGTTATTCTAGCTTGATCATGACAGAGTTTCTTAGTTCTTCAAGTTCAACCAACTCTGCCATTCTAATTTCTCTTTGATCTGCACCCTCAAATTCCAGCTGTTGGGTGAGCTCTAATGAAGGAAATTCAAGAGATAAAGGAAGTCTATCTTCCTTTCCATAAACAAGCTTGTAAGGTGAAGTACCTATTGCCTTCTTCACCATGATTCTGTCTTCCTCAGAGTGCACAAGACCTTTGTGTGCCACTGTCTCTAGTTGATATTCATTGTTCGCTTCATGATTCTGATCAGGTTCTTGTTAGTAGACTCTGCCAAGCCATTACCTCAAGGGTAGTAGTTGGAAGAAGTCTTCAAATAGATACCAAGACTAAGAGCCCAATCAGAAATTTTATACCAAGGAAGGCTTTTGCATTATCATAAATAATGTTCTGAGGAATGCCAAACCTTGTTACAATGCCTTCGAAAAAGTCAAGGATGACTAACTTGGTTGATTCCTTGAGCGCGACAACTTTTTTCTATCTGGTGAAGTAATCCGTTGCTATCAACACCCACTTGTGGCCAGTGCTCGAGGGAGGATTGATCATGCCTATGAAGTCAAGACCCCATTGTGCGAAAGGATGATCTTCTTGGATTGGTGGAGGGGAAGCGCTGCAATTTCTTCTTTCTTGCAAAGAAAGCACATTCTTTGCATTTCATGACCCACTTGTGTGCATCCGGGAACAGGGTAGGCCAAAAGTATCTTGCTTGATGATTTTCAATGTTGTTTCTTTGGCAGAGAAGTTTCCACCAGAGAATCCATCATGAAATTTTGCTAACACTTTGTCAACTTGCACGTCATCAATACACCTCAGTAGCACACCATCAAGATTTCTTTTGAAGAGAACACCATCAATCAACGCATATGGAATAGACTACAGCCTCAAATGTCACCTCTTTTCTTTGTTTAGACAGGAGGGTATGCGCTAGAGGAGAGAAATGTTACCATTTTATTTCATCTAGCTGCATGCATCTAGGATTTCCATTTTGCTCAGGTTCCATGTGTGCAAGGCTCTTCATCTAGAAACAATGAATTTTCTTGATCATTTTGCGCGTCCTTAGCAAGTTTCTTACAAAATGTGCTTCCTCTAACTAAACTTTGTGGCTTTGATAGTCACATCAAACTCCATGATTTTGGTCACCCATCTTGCTCTTTTCTCACTGATTTTTGTTCCCATGATGAAGTCTCTCACACCAGAGTGTGAAACTAGCACCTTGACATGGTTTGTGGTGAGCATAATTTTGAACTTCTTTACGTGCATGCATGATGGTATAGACCTGATTTTCTATGTGACTGTATTTCAACTCATAATCCTTTAGTGTCTGACTGAAGAAATCCACTGACTTCTCCGGTCCTTGTTCATTTTCTTGTGTCAAGAAAACAACAAAACTTGCATCAGCTCCATAAACATAAAGGATGAAATCCTTAGAGTAATCCTGATTGATGAGTGTTGGCATGAAATAATTTCTTGCTTGATTTTATTGAAGCTTTCTTTTCCTTTGACTATCCACTTGAAGACCGTGTCTTTCTTGAGCATGAGGGTGATGGGCCTAACCAGTCCTGCAAAGTTAGGAATGAATCTCCTAAGAAAATTTATTTTTCCTAGGAATGATTGCAAAGCCTTCTTGTGCGTTGGCAAGGAGAGAGAAAGGATGGCTGAAACATGCTCATGATTGATAGCAATGCCATCCTTCGAAACCACATGGCCCATAAGCTTTCCTTGCGCTACAAAAAAATTACACTTCTTGGGGTTAAGAGACACCCCAAATTATCTGCATCTCTCAAATACTTTTTCCAAATGTGTCATATGATCCGTGCCCTACTTTGAGAAAATAGTTATGTCATCAAGTAAACTAGGATGAACTCATTGATATATCCTTTGAAGGTAATTTCCATAGCCCTTTGAAATGTTGCGCCTACATTTGAAAAACCAAAAGGCATCTTCTGATATGCATATGTTCCCCATTTGGTTGTAAATGTTGTTTTGAATTGATCCTCTTCCTTGACCATGATCTGATTGAAACCAGAATACCCATCCAGCATGGAAAATATTTGCGCACCAGCCAAAGTCTGAAGAATTTACTCCATAGAAGGCAAAGGATAGTGATCCTTTAAGGATGCCTTATTCAAATCTCTAAAATCTAATGCAAAGTTTGATTTCACCATTCTTCTAACGTACTGGAACAAGATTTGTGACCCAAGTAGAGTATTTGATTGTAAATATTATCTTCACCTCAATGAGTTTAGATAACTCTTTCCTCATGAGGGGATCTATCTTGGATTGACGGGCCTCTATCTTTTGGTTGATGGGCTTGATACTAGGATCAAGGTAAATGGAGTGTTGAGAAACACTTGGATCAAATCCTTTCAGGTCTTCATACTCCCATGAGAATGTCATGTATTTCTAACATAAAGAGATGAAGGCCTACTTTTCATCATGCACGTAATCTTTGCTGAACAACAACTCCTTGTCGCGTGCAATAGTGACTGGAGTACAATCTTCTTGCACTGTATGCATATACTTTTCTTCACCCTTGAACTCATCATTAGGGCTGAAAATTTTCTCTAAGGTGGCCAACCCTTTGGGCAACTTGTTTGTCTTGAGTTGAATTACTTGGTCACCATATCTGTCATACAAAGTCAACTTGCATGCTTGAAGAGAACTCAACTTCATTACGAATGAAATGGAAAATTTGTGTATCATTGTCAAACACTTGCCAACTAATATCATTTTAGGAATGGATGACCTGATCACCATTTTAACATGCTACACATTTCCTTTGAAAAAATCCTTAACATGTGAGAATTGTGAACTAAGCGTAGCCACCATTTGTTTCTTTGTTTATCTTTCTTGGCACCACCTTTAGATTTAGAACATCAAAGCTCTCTAGGAGGTCCCAAAATCTATGTTTATAATCTTTGAGAAGCTTATTATTTACTACACTTATTAGTGACCTAGTGGATGACCAATTTTGTGTCCCCAAAGATCTGCATCGCCTTAATCTGTCTCTTTTCAGAAATTAGAAGACCATGCACCAACACTTCATATTTTGCTACATTGTTGGAGCATGTAAACTACAACATATGCATGAAAAATAACTTCTCATCCTTGGGAGAAATGAGAACAACACCTGCACTTGTGCCATTTATTCTTCTAGAGCCATCAAAGTATAACTTCCATAGAACAAAAAATTTTCTTCACTTTGTTTGAGTGCGCTAGGGCATCATAACTTATTCTTCAAGGATACAATAAGTACCCTAGAATAGTTTCAAAGGCTTCAAGGGCTTTGGCATAAGGATTAAATTCATAGCACTTCTTCAACCCATTCATCTAATGATAGACCAGGTAGAGGAGGAGGAATAGAATGCTCTTCTGAAACCGAGTCTTGTAATTGGCCTTCTTGGATTAGGAAATTAACTTGGAGAGGGGATGGGTCATATGACTCAACATGATAAGATAAAATAGGTTCAACTTGTATGGTAAACTGGTACCATACCTTGTTCTTAGTAACATACAAGACTAATCAGAAGACAAGTAACCACCCACTTTAGCAGTGAAATCTCTTGATAGACAAAGGTAAACAAAGGAGGTAGGTCAATGATTGACACATCTTGAGTTATAGTTAGACTTGGACATGCATGAAGGGTTAACTCAAGATCCTTGATGACTCCTAGAGCAATGACAGTTGAGCCATCAAAGCTGCAAGACTCCTTTAGACATAGGGTTATACTTAAGACCTAGGACATGAACAATTTTCTTTGGCATAACAGAAGTACTAGCCCCTGCGTCAATCATACAATTATGCACAAGATGTTTACCTATTATCAAGGACATATAGAAGGTGGGGTTTTGACAACCTTACTTACTTGCTTCTCCTCTACTTGACATATATTGACAGCAATTTGAGGTTTTTAAACAACTGGATCAACATGTGGAAGTTACACAAGAGCTTCATGTAAAAAGTGACACTAAGATGGAATGGCCAGGGCATCCCGCATTGTGACATTTACGTTTGTCTTCTTCATCCAATCCATAATGTTGAATAGAAGGCCTATTGACTTGTGCATTTGAGGCACAACAACATATTTTCTTGATTGTTCAGGTGTAGAGGCAGGGGACTTCGTTTGCACAGAGGTTTGACCTACCAAAGGATGGGCACATGTCACTTCTATAGAAACATTGCGTGGAACCTCACATGCAGAAACGTGCATGATGTTTGAAGATGAGTTGTGTCTCTTTGCTTTTGAGAATCATCCCGTGTGATAGGAGTTGAGGGTTGCGTGCCAAAATTGAGCATTCTCTTCTTGTATCTTGTATTATCAACAACCTGAGCGCACGGTCCATTTGGGATATCTACAACTTGATAGATTACACAAAAGTGTTCAACACCAAAGAACATGAGGTTGGCCTCATAAAAAACTTCTGGCACTTCTTGATTCTCTGATTTGTTCGCACTAGCTGAAGGCTCACATTTTGAAGTAGTTTGGATCATGTAAGCTTGTGCGTGCAAGGCATTGGCACAGTGATACTGAGTGTGAGCAATATTACAAGGGAAGCACCACTTTTACTCTTAGGCCATATTATTTTGTAATGGGACTAGTGTTTGGCTTGCACTAGGCGCTGGAAGAGGTTGCTCAAGAGGAATTATTTACAATGGGAGGTGAAAATTAGCATGCCATCTATCACTTTGTTGGTTCTGTCCATTTCTCTGGTTTGGATATTGATTTCTAAAGGGTTGATGGCCTTGGTTATACCCTTGATTATAATTATTTTTGAATGCTTCTCTAGTAATATAACTTTATTCGACAAGTTTCTAATTAAGGAATTTCATCATCCTCCTTTTTCTAAGGGGAAGAATAGGACGT
Source organism: Taxus chinensis (assembly GCA_019776745.2). Classification (NCBI taxonomy): domain Eukaryota; kingdom Viridiplantae; phylum Streptophyta; class Pinopsida; order Cupressales; family Taxaceae; genus Taxus; species Taxus chinensis. The sequence goes on from CM034150.1 coordinate 733,509,770, forward strand.
GGAGGCATATGGGTTGAGTGCTTTTCTTGGGAATAGGGGAAACATAAGGTTGGGATGCTTAAGGCATTTATGGGAATAAGGGCATAAGAAGTCCAGGAGCTAACTTCCCTTCCTGAATAAGACTATTTTCTACCCTTATTGTAATGTTATAAGCAGCTGGTAAGGTTCTACCCCCCATAGACTGAATCATCAGTAAAATGTCATTATTCAAGGCCCTAAGATAATACAAAAAAGCATGTTGGCCTGTAGGCCTTACCACTTGAGGAATTCTATCCCAAATTTTCTGAAATCTGATATTAAAATCAGTCATCTGCTCATTGGGCGCTCTTTTTGTTGTTGTCAGTTGTTCCACCAAGGAAAGGTGATATGACTTATCTTTAAAAAAAATTCAAAGAGATGTTCCAAGCTCATCCTAGCTGGTGATAGATGTAAGTCTCATACTTTTGTAACATTGCAGTGATTTACATTTGAGTGAAGACGTTAGCAGCCTAACAACTACATCATCATGTGTAACCAGGTAAATAGATCATACATTTGCCACATCTTGGATAAGCTCAGTAGGAGTTATTTGATTCTCACCAGTGAAGTATGGAATACTCTTGAGCATGAATGTTGGAATATCATGTTACACATTCAAAGCAAGGGGACTGCCACTAGTAAAATTAGAAAATGGAAAGTTTCTCTGTAGTGGCGGAGCTGCCATGATAGGATGTGCAGGTCTATCGAGAAGAGTGGAAATTGCATGATGCGCTAGAGATGGAGATGTGTGCACAGTTGTTTTGGTGCTTATTCTTCTTGGAGATAGCTTGAGCTACTTGAAATACTCTGCAACTGCTGTGCTTTGTCTAGTATGCATCCTTCTCATGAAAAAGGTACACATATTGCTAAAAATAATATATTTGAGTGTTAAAAGTCGTCAGATGTGTTAAAACAAGTGTCTAAAGGCTAGAAATCACTAAGTCACACATTAGAACTTAGCAATGATGAAATTTAAGATTTTAATAATGGTCCCACCAAGCGTGGCAGAAACTATTGGAGCTCAAATTTGTACCCGTCCTAGATTAGGATGAACTGGGGTTTTAAGGCAACATTGGGCTGTCTCCAAGTTGTGGGACCTTATGTGCTTGAGACAGAACTCCGAAGAAGGTTGGTTTCTCTACCTATTTCTACTACTAAAACTAATCCTAATGCTAAAAATAAATCCTAAACTAATGATTCCAAGGGACAAGAGCTATAAGGATATGCAAAGAGGAAAAACTAAACTAAAGGGAGGAAATAACACCAGAAAGAGGGGGATGAACATAATTAGCTTTAAGAAAAAATGAGGGAGAATGCACATAGAGAGGATAGGAATGCGTATCATAGTTTGAAACATAATCACGCATTCATTTTCATGGGGCACAATCAGAAAAGGAACTTGCAAGGGAGGTGAGAAAGAACAACAACAAGACAATGCAAAAGAGAGGTAAGGAAAAATAATAAAAACAATTCAAGGTAGAGAATAGCCACAAAATAGAGCTTTTATTGCTTCCAAAAAATGCACAGTCGATTACAATGGCAGACGAGGCCGATATCCAAATAAAAAGAGCTAGATATGAAATCCTGTAACTTAAAATGCTAAGGAATAGAGCTCTTAGCAAGCTAAAAGGGGTCCAACCTTTTACAATGAGCAATGCTCTCACATTTACATAAGAAGGAGAGAAGAAGAAAAGAAAAAAGAGTGGAACTCAGATTTAAAATCTAACCACCACCAACAAGTATTGAATGCCTACAAATCCACCTACAATGCTGAAAGATGCACCTCCCCATGTCTGTTTGGCTTGTAGAAGAAGGAAAGAGGTGAGATATGAATATAATCTGGTGGTTGAGTCGATTAGATGTCTGAATTAATAGCTGAAACACATTTCCTTTCTTCTATCTACCAAATCCCACCAAAATCCAATTTTGAATGGTCCAATGAGTAGCCCACATAAACAACTTTCCAACAAAACCAACCATGCACTAATTCGAGCCCTGTAGCAGAAGTTATGGTGATCTAAAATCTAAAGTGTAATTTGGACACACAATGCCACGTGGTGCGTGCTGATTGGCTAAAGGATTCAACCAACTGTTCATTTTTTCCTTTTCTGCCATGTGTCACACAATGGCTTGTCACAAATATTTGGTGACCTATTTACGTGCTTTGATAGGTTGCATGTAGCACACTCAAGTCTGACAGGTTCCTATGTGGCACAATGATCGAAGTGGAAGAAAGCGCAAGGGTGTGCACGAAAGAAAGTGGTGTGAAAGAGGATAATAAAGGAAAATCACGTGAAGGTGAAACACATGGAAGGGAAGGATGTATATTCGTAGGAGACAAATATGTAAGCGGGGCTCAACATCAAAATGAGTGATGCATGAAAACAAAAAAGGAAGGGGCGCAGAGGAAAATGGAAGAAAGGACTTAGCTAAATTTTGGAAAGCAAGTCAAGGGTGTGTGCAAACTGTTGGAAGGAAGGTGGGTGTGTAAGGTGTGTGAGGAAATTGGAAACAGATAGACGAAGGTGCATAAGGGAAGAAGAGCGCGCAAGGGCACATGAGGAACTGCAACCAAGGAAAATGTGCCAAAGGGACAACTAGAGTGCACGCAACCTACAATATTTGAACCTTGGTCCTTAGAGCTTGAATGATGATGTAAGTTTTCAAAATAACTAGGGGAGTTATTTTTTATAAGAACTTATTCTCCTCTTTCATTTGTTAAGCATCCTCTAAGATCTCCATCTCCTCCACCTCGTAAGAATGTTCATGTTGTCTATTTTTGTACCCCTTGCAAAATAGAGCAACTTAGTTTGCCGTGGACTTGGATTAATTGGCATTGGTAGTATTTAGGGATACCATGGATTCAAAGGTAACACCACGACTAATGAGTGAATGCCACAGAGTGGGGGACAAAACATGAGGAACCGTGAAGGTCTAAAACTACATAACAAAGGAAATACAAAAGCCGCGGGGTAAACAATAGCTAGTTCACGAAAGTCAACATGAGGTCGCGCCACATAAATAATCCACGGATAAGAAAGAAAGGTAGAAAAGTCGCGAAATGAAAAATACGATGTCGTGGCACAAAAGGAAAACCGCGGAAGCCAAAAGCCACACATGACTAAAGGAAGAAAGCCACATTGTGAAGAAAAACAATAGTTTTCCGCGGATTACTAAAAACACATGAATCTGATTTGATCTTTGCAAATATGATATTATTTAAAGGGATCTTAGTCTTCTCCACGTGAAGGGAATCATATTTCATGGATTAAATTTTGGTAGGTGGTGGAAGTGAAGAAGAATGTCTCCAACATGTAAAGAGGTTGTTTCAGACAACTCAACCACCAATATTAAATGTAGTATGGGTGTTGTTCCTTCTTCAACAAGAAATGTGGTGTGGGGAGGCTGATTTTGCAGAGATAATCATATATTTTCAAAGAATTGAATGGAACTATTCGGTTGGAGTAATAGGTAATTCCAATTTCCCTCTCTTCTTTCCTTCTTTCTCTTCTTAAAATTTCTATATATAGTAAAGTGATGCCTTGTTTTAATGTTGGATATTTTGGGAATACGAGGTCATCATTTCATGTTGCACAAGTGTTCTAAGAGTTGCATGCCTTGGGTTATGTATTTGTAAATGTTTTGCATCTTTCTCCTATATCGTAATGATCTGTGCATGATCTTTTAGCAATAAATTTTTTGGTTTTGTGGCTTGTATCTGCCCTAGTAATTGTTTTATTATATTCTCTTGCCCCTCATTTGCTTGCAGGTGTGTTGTATGCATTTTTTGGAGGTCTGTATCTATTGTGCATCATGGAAATGGAACTTTGAATGTGATTTTAACATGTGGCCATCATTTTGGCCCTCTTCATTGTCGTTTTCTTCCATTTTCTCTCTTGTTAGAGTTTTCATCCCCTTATTTTTGGTGTTATCACCTTTTGTAGTTTAGGTTTATGTTTCGTGCATCTCTTTCTCACTTCGTTCCCTTGTAAATTTAGAGTAGAGATAGATAGTTGCATTTCAATTCCTAGGAGTAGTTTAGCATTATAAGTAAGTAGAGGAAGCCGACCTTCACCGGAGGACTATCTTAGTTCGAGTCCCACAACTTTGAGACAGTCCCATGTTGTCTCAAATCCTAAATTTTCTATGATTCGAGCACGGGTACACATTTGAGCTCCAATAGTTTTTGCATGCCTGGTGGGACCTTTGAAGTTAATATTTCTAGTTTTATCAAGTTTTGATGTGTATCTTGCTGAAACTCTAGCCTTTTGAGGCTCTGGAGTAACATATATGGCGACTCCATTTAGAATATCAACTAGTTTCACAGTACTGGTGCTTTTAGTGTCCCTGATTCATGAGAAGAATTCAAACACGTTCAAGAACAAGAGAAGAAGGTGTATTTGAATACTTGCAGTTATCCCCAGGTAGAGGCAGAAGAGGAAGATAGATTCAAAGACCTCCATCTCCTCCAAATTAGACTCTTTCTACACCCCCTCCTAGTAGGCCCTCCTTGTAGCCGACAAGAGTTATTAAACCTATCAGAATGGGTCATCAACAGTAACCGCTACAACAAAACCCATTTGTGATCTTCACAGGCAACAACCTTTGAATGCTTAGAATCCTATTCCAGTTGCTACCTTGAAGAATATTCCATATTTTATTGGAAAAAATCAAATTACTCCATTTGAACACATTCAAGGTATTTCCAATGTCTAGGCTATCCATGAGATTGCTTAGATAGATGTCATAGTAAAACTTTTGGCTTCATCACTTAAAGGAAAATATCTACAATGGTTCAGAAGTTTAGGAGCAGGAACAATTTAAAACTAGGATCAGTTGTGTACAACCCTTTATAACCAGTTTAGTGAAAGAGTAGATAATATTTCTCTTTTGGAGCAGTTAACCACCATCAAGAGAGCACCTAATGAGAAAATGGAAGATTTCAACTTCAGATTCTAGAGAACTTGGGATAGAATTTCAGTCCCTGTAAGACCTGTAACAGAAGGTGCATTTCTTTACTTTTTGATAGCTCTTAATTTTGATATATCTGTTATGATACAATCTATGAGAGGAATAAATTTACCATATGCTTATGCAATTGTAATTAGAGCTGAAAATAGTTTAATACAAGCTGAGAAATTATCCCCTAGACCATCCATGCCACTGTATACAGAACTACTTAAAGTCGCACAACCTTCTATTGCTCATATCCCTAAGCCAAATTCGTAACCTATTGCTTCCACCTCACAAACTCCCACTCAATAAAAGGAGGATGAATAAATGAAGTCTTTGATTAGAAATTTGACAAACAAAGTTATATCCTTTTCGAAACAACAAGCCCAATCCTATAGGAATTATCAAAATCAAGGGAAAACTTGTAATTAGGGGTATCAACCATGGAAAAATCAATAGTATAATCAAAGGTATGCACCAAACAAACAAAATAATAGATGAAAAGGTCAAAATGTTCCTCTTCCATTAGAAATAATCCCTCCACCACAAGCACTTCCTCCTCTTAGTTCAAGTCAAGCTTTAGTTCTTGTGTAAAACAATATGGCACAAGAAACAAAGTGGTTTTTTCCATGTAATTTACCACACAATCAACTTGGCTGTGAAAGGGCAATGCACCTTCAAGCGTATATGGTTCAAGGCTCTTTTAGTCAACATGAACCATTGTTAGAGGCACTAAATCCAACCGAAGAAATCAAGAGACCAACAATGATGCTAACCTTATGTTCTTCAGAGCTGAGGACTTTTGTGCACTCAATCAAGTGTCAGGTGGCTCCAGCCGACCCAAAAAAAGTGTAGTTGATAGTACGCAACACAAAAAGTGAATGTTGGAAGATCAATTAGCATCTTCCTTTGGTTAGAGCAATACTGTGGACAAAGGAAAGGAAATTGGACTAAACAAAGAAAATCCGCGGACTTAAGCAGAAGCAAGGAACCACGAGAAACCGCATAATAAAGAGGAAAACATATCAAAGATTCATGTGGTGCCTGATAAATTTTCTGCGGAAAAGGAGATTTTTTTTCTACCAAATCTACCCATCCAAATAATGTTGTAGTGAAGGAAAGAAAATAACATTCCGTAGATGCAAAAATCCGTGGGTCTCCCATTCAACATTGTTGAGAAAATGAAGAATACCAATATCAATGTCTCAATGTGGGATGCACTTACGATTCCGTCACAGCAGAATCTCTTATGTGAGGCCCTGAAGAAATTATCGTCCATGGATCTAATAATGCAAAAGGCTTATGTTGTGGTTCATGTCTGTCAAGAAAAGGAGGATCAAGTAAGTAAAATCATTAAAACCCCACCCTTTTATATGTCAATAATTATGGGTAAGTACCTAGTTCATAACTGTATGATTGATTCTGGGGCTAGTACCTATGTAATGCCCAAGAAAATTGATGATATCTTAGTCCTCCAATATAGTCCTGTGTCTAGGGGAGTTTTACAACTTGATGGGTCAATTGTAAATGACCCAAGCTTAGTAAAATACCTTGAGTTGACTTGGATTAATTAGCCATAGTAGTATTTAGGGATTCTGTGGATTGAAAGGTAACACCACGACTAAGGAGTGAATGCCACAGAGTGAGGGAAAAAACTTGAGGAACTGTGAAGTTCTAAAACTGAAGAACAAAGGAAATACAAAAGTCGTGGGGTAAACAATAGCTAGTTTGCGGAAGTCAACATGAGGCCGCTCCACATAAATAATCCACGGATAAGAAAGAAAGACAAAAAATTCATGAAATGCAAAATACAATGCTGTGGCACAAAAGGAAAACCGTGGAAGCCAAAAGCCATGCATGACTAAAGGAAGAAAGCCACATTGTGAAGAAAAACAATAGTTTTCCATGGATTACTAAAAACACATGAATCTGATTTGATCTTTGCAAATATGATATTATTTAAAGGGGTCTTAGTCTTCCCCACATGAAAGGGATCATATTTCATGGATTAAAGTTTGATAGGTGGTGGAAGTAGTGAAGAACATCTCCAACATGCAAAGAGGTTGTTTCAGACAACTCAACCACCATTATTAAATGTAGTATGGGCACCGTTCCTTCTTCAACAAGAAATGTGGCATGGGGAGGTAGATTTTACAGAGATAATTAGATCTTTTCAGAGAATTGAATGGAACTGGTTGGTTGGTGTAATAGGTAATTCAAATTTCCCTCTCTTCTTTCCTTCTTTCTCTTCTTAAAATTTCTATATATTGTAAAGTGATGCCTTGTTTTAATGTTAGTTACTTTGGGAATACGAGGGCATCATTTCATGTTGCATAAGTGTTCTAAGAGTCGCATGCCTTGGGCTATGTCTCTGTAAATGATTTGCATATTTCTCTTGTATCATAATGATCTACATGCATGATCTTTCAGCAATAAAAGTTTTGGTTTTGTGGCTTCTATCTGCCCTAGCTATTGCTTTATTACATTCTCTTGCCTCTCATTTGCTTGTAGGTGTGTTCTACGCATTGTTTTAGAGGTCTGTGTCTACTTTGCATCGTGGAAGTGGAACTTTGGATGTGATTTTGACCTATGGCCATCATTTCGGCCCTCTTCATTGTCATTTTCTTCCATTTTCTCTCTTGTTAGAGTGTTCATCCTCTTATTTTTGGTGTTATCCCCTTCTGTATTTTAGGTTTATGTTTCATGCATCTCCTTCTCACCCTAGTCCCTTGGAAAGTTAGAGTAGAGCTAGATAGTTGCATTTCAATTCCTAGGAGTATATTAGCATTAGAAGTAAGTAGAGGAAGTCAGCCTTCTCCAGAGGACTGTCTCAATTCGAGTCCCACAACCTGGAGACAATACCATGTTTTCTCAAATCTCGAATTGTCTATGATTCGGGCATGAGTGCACTTTTGAGCTCCAACAGTTCCATCCCCTTCACTGCATAAGTGTCCTCCATCTCTACCACCATGTCGCTCTCCACCTAAGTCTTCCTTATCTCCTACTCGGGAGCCATTTCATTTCTCACATGCTGCTAAGCCTCATGATTTCTTGCATGATCTTCTTGATAAGCACTTAATTCACTTACCCTCTAATTAACTTCATCCTCCTCTTTGCTTGCATCACCATTGCACTCACCCTTATTGCATTTTTTAGTGCATCAATGGCCATAGTGAAAATGTCTATTGTGCCCCTCATGAAAAATTACAACAATTAGAAGACAAGGGTGTCATTTCCTTTGGATCTCACTCTCGTGAGCAACCTCTTTCTTCAATTCCGAATAAGTGTGCTTCCACTTCAATTCACTCTTCTCCTCCACCCACTTCTAAGGTTGTCATTCGTCCATATCCTAAGCTCATCATTCATCTACATCCTTCACCCCACTCATCCCTCGCAACATCATCTCATCTACCTCACAGTGCTACTACTTCACATTGGCTTCCTAAGCCATCATCACATGTGCTTCCTACCACTACATCTCCCATCATGGGTACCATTTCATCCGACATCCATTTTGTATCTTACACTCATGCTACTACCACTTCACATGCTTCCATCACTCGCCATCAGCCTCTTCATCTTTGGTAGGTGATTTTTCTCACCTTATTACCTGATGGCGCACTCATGTTCTTACAATTTTTACATGATTCTTGAGGGATTTGTTACAATAAGAACCTCCTTCATTATTCACACTCTACGCTTCATGTTCTATCTTTTTAGCAATACATTGTCAAACCATTTCCTGATGACGCACTCTTGTTCTATGGTTCATTCTTGATTGCCGAGGGGTCTTATATAAATGATACTCATCTTCTTACACATACGCTGGGGGCATCACTCTTCTTTCCCCCCTCTTCATCATTCTTACACATGATTACATATATTTTTACGATAATTTTAATCACATTGTTATCTCACATTATTCATTTCATACATACATCCATTACTACTTATCACATACTATCCATATTTATTCGTACATAAAATCCAATTTTCAAGCATTACCTATCTATAACACTATCCATATAATCATTTACGCAATGCAAATCAAACATCTACATATGAACAACAATCATCACATCACATATCAAAGAACATCAACACAACACAATAATGCCAGTCATCCATCTATACATATGTATCGTCAAAATCATTGTTAAAAAATACAATCGCTGGGGGGCAAGCCCCAATGCATTGCTACATCCATATATGTCATACATGATCATCACTGTTACTATATACAATTGTGGGAGCTCTATAAATAGATACTTCACTACTCAATCTACACCACTGGTCATGACCCCTATATCTCTCCACCTGTCTTTTTAGTATAGATAGCATAACCGAATACTTTGCAAATCGACCCTGCAACTCTACATACTTCATGAACACATCCTATGTTAATGCTCCTCCTTCTACAACCTGACTAGCTCGCTGAGTCTCCACCCGCGCCTCGTCACGCTCACTCAATAATATGGCACATGTAGCCGCCACCATCACCATTGGCTCAAACAAATGGGTAAGCTCGCTTGCAATATCATTTACTCGCTCCAACATCCCACCTCCTACGGGAACATTTGGGGGTATATTCCGCATCAATGTGTAGATTGATGAATCAACGATCAAAGACCAATAAGCATCACTTGCAGTCATCCAAGCATCACATTAGTTACTACACACGATGACCAAAATACAAAAAACAAGTGACAATCAACAAATATCAACAAACAAATACTTATGTTCAGCTAGTGTTGCTGGTATACCATCACCATCAGGGGCAGGTGCCCACCCCTGTACTCCTCTAATCGGTGGTGCACTCACCACATATATGATAACTGGAAACAATAACACCCATTTATATGATGCCCACCACACACTATAGGCCTGGGTACATCCTGCATCATCCACTTGTATCAACTCTATGGATGCATCTACCTCATCTGGGCCATGAGGGACTAGTTGTGCTCCTGTGGGGCTTGACCTCGCTTCTAGCTTCCTCGGTGCTCTAGTGGCTCATACCCATACATACATCTCCAGGGGAATTTGTGCCATGCAATGCTTTCCTTCCACCCTTCACCAATGTATCAGGTATGCATATGAGGGGAATATCCTAACTCTACCCACAGACACTCCTCCATTCAAAGCATGTCACATGACCTATTAACCTAATGATTTTCTTCTTCCCAAACAAGATTCTTCTGAATAATCCACTAGCTCATATGTCTCTGCGTATAAGCTTCCCAATGATGATTCTATAGACAAAGTGATAGACATTCTCACACTGGGGGAGTATCATCTTCTCATGCTTAGTGCTTTCCCTATGCCTTATAGACTCGGTAGACCCAATAAATCTCCAATGTATTAACCTGACATCGGGGATGTCATTCCTGTCAGACCACCTCATCTTCACACCAATCTCATCTTTGGTGGCTTCAATCACCATTTCTCTCACATTGACACTTAACCACATACCAAGCCTTATATTAACCTATTTGAATTTCTTTATAAAAAATCCTTTGCCTATACTTATCTGCATCGGTGTGAATGGAAAGGATTTGGAATGGGGCACCATGAATAAGGCATCCAGGACCTCGTCATTAACCAATCTCACAAAGCACCATGAAAAGTTTGGATTAGGTTTTAAGAAACAATCTACTGACCCTTTCCCAATGTCTCTAGTTCTCATGGACATTAACCCTCCACCTTCTTCATCCCACGAGGCTATGGATACAAATGAAACTGTGTCCATCTCCTCTAGTTTTTTTTAATCTCCACCATTACCTTGGGTCCGATCACTTATCAGTGTGAAGGTGAAACTAGGTCCCTCTCTCTTCACTTTCTAGATATGGTAGAGGAAGATTCCCCCACCATTGACATTCTTCAGTGCATTGATGATGATTCCATCCTTTCTTACATGGGGGCATAAAATTCCTGACCTTACCACCAAACACATCTACCCTTCTCAATGAATCCACCATCAACATCAACATAGGGACTTCGTAAAATCCTTGCATCCTTAATGTGGGTCAATCCCTCGATCTATGGGAGTTTGAGTCTTTCACCGCATTCCTTTCTCAACATATCCTAGCCTTCACATGGTCATATGTCGACATGTCGGGTCTTGATCCTTCCATTATTGTCCATAACATCATTTCCTTTCCTAACGCCTAGGTGGTTAAGTAGAAGCTTCGCCGCATGCATCCTTGAGTTTCCCTCCTTGTCAAAGAGGAGCTGCAACGCCTTTTTTTAGGTAATTTCATCATTCCTATCGACTATCCGCAATGGCTTTCCAATATTGTACCCATTTCCAAATCCTCTAGAAAGCTCTGCATCTGCACTAACTTTCAAGATATAAACCTTGCTTCCCCTAAAGATGACTTTCCTCTCCCCAACATCGATCAACTCGTGGACCTTACCATAGGTCATGAGATGTTCTCTCTTATGGATGGAGTTTCTATGTAAAATCAAATTCTCATCACCCCAAAGGACCAGTATAAGACTTATTTTATCATTCCTTGGGGGACTTTTTACTATCATGTCACACCCTTCGGTTTGAAAAATGTCAGAGCCACCTATCAGTGAGTCGTGACCTACATATTTAACGATCTCATCCATAAGACAATAGAGGACTACATTGATGACCTCTTGGGAAAATCCAAGCATCGACACAATCATCTTTATGTCCTCGAATCACTTTTCGAGTGCCTTATTCATTTCTTCCTCTGTCTCAATCTAGCCAAGTATGTGTCAGGGATAATTTTAGCGGCGAAAATTCGTAATATGGCGAAAATTTCATTTTATGAAAATTTGAAAAGGCGAATTATTCGGAGTGGGTCGGTGTCCTGTTCGCCTAAAATATATAGTATATTTTTTCTGGGGGGTCGGCTTCGCCTTCATTTGAAAACATCTCCTATAAAAACCTAGCTGATTCGCCGGGTAGTATACCTCAAGTAGCTTAACAAATTACTAATACTGTGAAATTTTAACTCGCATACCCTTAAGCACCAGAGATTCAGATTACTTTTAGCCTGTGATTGTTGACGCGCGACAACAACTGTACTGACGCGCGACAGAAGAAGTGTTGACAGCGCGACTTGGGCAGTGTTGACGCGCGACAGAGGAAGTGTTGACGCGTGACAGAGGAAGTGTTGACACGCGACTTGGGTAGTGGTGACGCGCGACAGAGGAAGTGTTGACGCGCGACATGGGCAGTGGGTGACGCGCGACATGGGCAGTGGTGACGCGTGACATGGGCAATGGTGATGCGCGACAGAGGAGGTGTTGACGTGCGACATGGGCAGTGGTGACGTGCGACAGAGGAGGTATTGACGCGCGACATGGGCAGTGGTGACGCGCGACATGGGCAGTGGTGACGCGCGACATGGGCAGTGGTGACGCGCGACATGGGTGGTGGTGACGCGCGACAGAGGAGGTATTGACGCGCGACATGGGCAGTGGTGACGCGCGACATGGGCAGTGGTGACGCGCGACATGGGCAGTGGTGACGCGCGACAGAGGAGGTATTGACGCGTGACATGGGCAGTGGTGACGCCCCGACATGGGTAGTGGTGACGCATGACAGAGGAGGTATTGACACGTGACATGGGCAGTGGTGACACGCGACATGGGCAGTGGTGATGCGTGACAGAGGAGGTATTGATGCGCGACATGGGCAGTGGTGACGCGCGACATGGGCAGTGGTGACGCGCGACATGGGCAGTGGTGACACGCGACAGAGGAGGCATTGACGTGAGACAAGGGCAGTGTTGACGTGTGACAGTATATTCAGACAGTGGACGCTCGACAAGAAATGGGTTGTTGACGCGAGACAAGTGCAGAGTTGACACGTGACAAAGACCTCAGACACGGAGATTTTTGATGAGAAAGCAGAGGTCAGAGGCTGTAGATGCACGATAGGAGATTTTGCTGTCGCACGTCAAGAAAATGCAGTGACGCGCGTCAATAGACCTTAGTGACGTGCGTCAACAACCTTGTTGACGCGTGTCACTGAGGTAGCAAAATCTCCTGTCGCACGTCTGTAGCCTTTTGTCGCGCCACTTGACAATCAGGTGAAATTTTTTCATACAACCCCCAAAAAATTCGCCTTCCCCGCGAAACCAGTTCCGGGGATATTCGCCAGGTATTCTCCACCTCCGATTTCCAAGAGGTCTCTTAAAATGAACCCCTGGTATGTGTTCGTAGTTCTAATTGGAAAACTAATCAATTTTATAGTGTTTATCATGGGTATTGAATTTTACCTCACTAAAACAAAATCCATCCTTGAAATGACCCCCTCCTTCTAATCTAGAGAAAAATTACAGTCTTCAAGGCTGACTTCAATATGTTCATTATTTCATCTCACAACTTTTTGACCATTGCCAACCTTTTCACCATCTTCTTCACAAAGACATTGAATTTAATTGGGATGATAATTGTAAAAAAATACTTTGAACAAGCATTATCTCCTATCCCTTCCTATGTTTACTCCTCCATGTGGGGGGGGGGGGATCCTTTCTATATCTATGTCTCTTCCTCCGATCATGCTCTAGGTGCCATGTTGGCGCATCACAATGACTAGGGTAGGGAGTAGGCCGTTTATTACATTAGTCACACCCTTCATGAGTATGACACCCGCTATAACAAGGTTGAAAAGTTGTGTTGCGCTATTTTATTTTCCACGTCTAAGCTTTTGCATTATATTCTCAATCATAAGACCTATGTGGTCACTAGATTTCATCTTCTCAAGACCATACATTCCAAGCCTTATCATAGTGATTGCATCACTCGATGGATCATGTTCATGACTGAGTTTGACCTAGAGTTCATTTTTTAGAAATTAATCAAGGGCTAGGCTATCATAGATCAATTAGTTGACTCCCCTCTTCCTGATAATCACCTTCCTCACGAGCAATTTCTAGACGAATCTATCAACATTGTTGATCGAGAGTTCTCTCCCCTTAATATGACACTCTTCTTTGACGGATCTAAGTGTTGATAAGGGGAGGCATTAGCATCATTATTATTCCTCCTTGGGATAATCCCATTCCTATCACCTATAATCTTAATTTATAATGCACAAAAATATGGTTGAGTATGAAGCCCTCATCTTAGGTCTTCAAATTGCTATTTGACTTGGCGTCCAAATCCTTGACATCTATGGGGATTCTACGTTGGAATGTAGGCTTAATAAGTGTTGTCATTGATGAAAAACCACATTAATGATAAATTTAATGATGTATCATGATGTTATGATGATATATATGATCCTAACATGGTGTTTTAGATGTTTACCAGCTGGTACAATGAGATTCAGTGAGGTGTGCTTGCTCTTGCAAGTGTATACAGGTGCCTAGGAGATGCAACATGGTAGTATGAGCTTCGTGGATGATTGGGAAGCATGTTGGCATGCTTTTTTTCCATTATTTGAGGGTGCTTAAGAAATCACAGTAGTGGTATGGTTCAAGTACAGGTAGATCTCTATGTTACAGGTGCTCATTGGAAGCAGGTAAAACACCTTGAAGGTGTGACAATGTGGTTTGGAGCTAGATGAGCTCATGAAAGAATGAATTAAGGTGTATCATGTTATATGAAGTGTTTTTTGGGTCATTTTTAGAGGTTTCTTGTTCAGTTATTGCATTATTTTAGTTGACCCTAGCTTCTACAGTGAGGATTAAACATGCAAGCATAGGTAAGCCTTAGTGACTGGAGAGATTGAGCTATGGAATTCAGATTATGATGATTAGAGATGTTAGATGGATGAGTCATGATGATCTAAGAAACATTTCAAGTGCCCACGATGTATATGTTTCTAGATATGACCGGTTTTGTGAGATAGGGTGAAAATCAAGTCAAATTATAGCTCAAAGTTCAGCTTCAGATGCTCGTTGTGAATAGTTTGCTTTGAATGAGACCTTGTGAATTTTAGGGAAGATTATATGGTGAATTAATAAAGTTTTAAAAAAATAACGAGGTTAGTTGATCGTCAGGTTTTTATGAATGAATGTTAAGAAGGTAAAGTGGTCTAAAACCCTAGTTAGGAGCAGTTGACAGAAAGTGAAGCATAATTACCTAGTTTTGATTGATTCATAAAAATTAATGATTTTATGATGTATATAAATTCACAAGATTTCTATAAATGTATGGTTTAGGTCATGGTGATGAGTGGGCCCCACCTAAAAATAACAATTTATGAAGAAGAAGAAGGTCTTAGCACAAGATGTTCCAAAGGAGTAACATTGAAAATTGATGGTGGATGATTATTGGGAGTTTATATTGATGTTGATGAAGTTTTAGGGAAAGATCATATAGGTACATGGTGTTTTGAGATCCCAACAGGTACACGGGTCAAAGGGCAGTTTTGGGGTCTCAAATAGCAAGGTCGAGTAAAATGGCTATATTTTGAGCTACAGGTGGAGTTTTGAGATGATTAAAGTTGTATTGTAAAGTATATTTAGATATATTTCTAGTGAAATATGGATTGAATCATGATAATTTCATTTGATAAGGTTTCTAGGTCATTATTTGAGAAAAAATAAATTTGCTAGTTAAAGACAACATATGTTTTGGTTCAAGTTTGATGTTGTTTGAAGCATGATATGGATTAGGTGATGTTTTTTATCACTTGGAATGTACAGAGTGATGAATTTTCCATCCAATGAATCTATTTTAAGGTATTTAATGTATGAATAAATTATTTTATGACCTAACATTTGAAAAGAAATTTTTTGGCAGGTTGATTTGGTGAAGGCAAATACAACTGTGGTTTGAAGAGAAGGATGTTTCATGACTTATAAATTACTTATAAGTGTTCTAAAGGTTCCAAAATTTCCATAGAATGGTCACATGACATGATTTTGTTCAATAGACATTATTTGTGGCCTTATGAAGTTTCCAGGGTGCTGAAGGGTTCATGAAACAACAATTTTGATAAATACAAAGAGCACTGGTCCTATTAAATGAAATAATTTGATTGTTTGATATTAATTGTGACTATTTATGATTTTAAAATGTTAATCTAAACATGTGTGATAATTTATGGTTCATGACTAGGGATGGTTTTGAAGTAAGGGCATTTTTATCTTTGTGCTCATGGGTTTTTGAGCCATTTTTGACACATGAAATGATGGTTTAGGCTAAGCCAACATACTTGGGTTACTTATGGCTGTTATGATTTTAATTTATAATGTTTATATGAGGCATGGGTCGAGCCAAAGGAGGGAAAATGTTTGATTTTGAATTTGAGCCTTGGATAGGCTATAAAAGTGAAGTTATGGGCATATTGTTTCTAGGTTTTTGAAATCCCTTTCATCTTATTTTGAAGAACCATTTTGTTGCAAATTAAAAACCCTTTGGGCCTAGCCAAAAACCTGGAATCCCATTTTAGGACAAATTCTGGTTGTTTTTTCATGAGGATAAAAGTTGGTGTTGTTTCTTTGAGAGCGAGTTAGAGAAGGAGGGTAGATTTGGGTGCTTGTGATTTGGATGCTATCTTCATAGCATGTTGATGTATTTTTCAGGTTTCTAAGGATATTGCATATCTGATATTGAATTTTAACACATTCTAATAGTTTTACATCTTCCTATGTATTCAAGAGACATTGATTGTCTTGAGAACACTTAATTGTATCTTGTGATTCATTGTTGAAGACACTACTCTTTGTGATATAATTTGAGAATCTATATAAGTGTGTGGATCTGATTTGATTATTAATATATGTGTTTTTGAGATGATATTGTGTTCCTTACATTTGAGTTCACTTCATTATAAAAGGTTGCATGCTTTGATGTGTTCTACATGATTTTGTGTGGTTAGGGTTTGAAGCATAAGTGAGTAAGTTTTATTAGGGACTGATTCACCCCCCCTCTCAGTCCTTGTCACATACAACAATTGGTATCATATCAGGCCCTTGGAAGTAGCCTAATGATCTAGAGGGATATCTTTGGTGACAAGATAACACCTGCAGATTTGGAGACAATTCAGAGTAAACCTACTTGATAAGGAAATGGGTAAGTGAGCATGGTGAGCATATTTACAAGATGTTTAGATCTCATGATGTAATAGTCAAATTCTTAAAGACTCAACTTGAGGAGGCCCAAGATGAGTTGAAGATCAAGAGAGAAGAGTGTCTCAAACATGAGATTGAAAAAGAGGAATTGAAGAAAGAGCTATCGACCATGACAATAAAGGTATTCTCCTTCCAAGAGAGCTCAAAAAATTTGAGTAAGATGTTAGGAAAGAAAAATATCTATGGTGATAGGACATGTCTAGGATTCAATGAGGATTCATCCAAGAAGAATGAAGAAGAATCAACTCAAGGATTAAATGAAAGTAAACAGTCAAGCAATGGAGAGATTTCAAGGCTTCCACCTCTTAGAAGACCATCTATTAGGCAACCAAAAGCATATAGGTATGATGTCTTTCATGGTAATTGTTACAAATGTGGTGCTTATGGACACA
Organism: Taxus chinensis; assembly: GCA_019776745.2. Lineage (NCBI taxonomy): Eukaryota > Viridiplantae > Streptophyta > Pinopsida > Cupressales > Taxaceae > Taxus > Taxus chinensis. Next base: position 733,527,198 of record CM034150.1, read on the forward strand.
GGGCTATTTTTTGTAGTCCTAAGGTTGAAAAGAAGGATGATGGAAAATGGAAGGAGCATTGTGAAGAAAAGAAGGAAGAGGAATGGTAATTGTTATAAGCATAGATTCATTGGCATCTTACTTTATTGCCTTAAGTCTCATGAATCCACTTGAGCTATACAAGAAGTCCATGATAGTATCTATGGTGGACATTTTAGCAGTTTGGCTATCTCCAAGTGTGTTCTTCACATGGGCTATTATTGGCCTTCCCTTAATTAAAACTACTGTGAATATGTCAAGAAATATGTAAAATGCCAGTAGCATTCCAATCTTATCCACATTCCTAGCCAAGCCCTACAGCCATCTCAGGACCTTTGGCCCTTTTCACAATTGGGACTCGACCTCATTAGTCTCATCAATCTACGTTCTTCTCAACACCATCATTCCATCATCACCACTACTGAGTATTTTACAAAATGGGTTGAATCCATTCCACTCGCATCAACTAATGCTCGTCAGATCGTTCATTTTGTCTATCAACACATCATTTTTCGCTTTGGTGTTCACCATAAAATCATCACAGACAACGAAAAGTCCTTTAAAAACAAAGATCTCAAGATCTTTGTGAATCATCCAATATTAAGCTTAGCTTCTCTTCTCCATATTATCCTCAAGCTAACAGCCAAGCCGAAGAAACTAACAAAACTCTTCATAATATCCTTGCCAAAACTATTGATAAATCATATCGTAATTGGCATCTTTATAACCCCTTCATTCTTTGGGTCTATAGGAGTAGCATCCGCTGTTAGAATTTGAGGATTCTAATAAATACGGATTTAATCAACTTACATATTATATAATGTTACAATAAATATTTAAATAAAGATTATATCATAATATAAGTAAATAAAGAAATACTTAAATGAAATAAATAACACAGGTGACACAATATTCATAGTAGAAAACCCCAATAGGGTAAAAACCACTTTGAAAATAACGTTTTACTTCAGAGAACTTATTTTACATCCAATAAGATCACCTCCTCCTTTTAAACCCTATTTACCAAGGGTAAAACCAAATCACTTGATTTTCACACCTTTGATATATTTCCCGAATATATCAAATGAGGACCTAAAGTCCTTTTTATATAAGGTGATTGGGTATGTCTCCTGACCCACATTTTCAACCTAAAATGGTTGACACATACACCTAGGTTTATAATATTTAATATTATAAATATAATCATTTGGTGATATTAAATATTTAACCTAAAGTATATACCTAGGTCAACATATTTAATAATAGAAATATAAATATTTCATATTAATAAATATTAACCAATATACTAGTGATGGACCCATATACATTAAGGGTTGGCCATACCACTTAATCATTGTGTTTTAACACTCCCCCTTAATGTTAAGTGGGATAACATAACATATGCCAATAGATTACCTGCCCGTGGTACACTACAAGATTTACAATCCTTAAACCATAAAGGTTTTAGGCTAGCATATCGGTTGAAGGAATTATAACACCTTCACCTCTCAAAGCCCTAATCCTACCTCATAAGGGATCGTTGCCTTGATCTCGCCACTCTTCCACCTCCCAAATGGATAGGCCTCCGTAATCGGTGACAACCCATATGGGTCGTCGTCAACCCTACAAATACTACTGTGGCCCTCACTTTCCAGGGATGTAATCTTTGAGAGCTGAAGCTATCTTGCGAATTTCATTGCAATTCTTTGTCTTATTTGGGGCTGTTATTACCATCTTTAAGTTACTTTAGAATCCTTACATTGTTTACATTAGACATATTGGAGAGTTAAAGTGTGTTGAAGTCTTTTGGCCATATCATCATCTTTGCATCAATTTCTTTGCAGGTCATCAAATGTCTTGAAGCCCTGTCATTCGCCTATCATCCATTTAACCTACTTCATATTATTTTCCCACCCCATTTCCTTTCATCAAACTCTCATTCCATTCCCAGTCACTGTGAACCCTATCTAGTTGTCATCGACCCGACCTCTGTCCATCTTATTACACACCCAATTTTCCATGTTGCAACATTGTCAGAAAACTTAAAATCCCCGATGATGATCACTATCAATTCTAATGATGTCCAAGTTCAATTTCCTAGCTTGCAACATGTTCTTGTAGCTCATTATGCTTTACTTATCTTTTCCTAGCTTTTTCCAACTTTTCCTTAATTAATTTTCATCTTTTCCTTAGTTTTCTGGCCTTTAGTTACAAAACCACCTTGATGGTTACCCAACCGCCTCGGTGGTTGCATAACCACCAATTTTCCCTGAGCAACGGTTACGCAACTTCTGCGACGGTTGCATAACCATTGTTTTGTGTAGACCGACGATTATATGCATTTTTGACTGAGCCTTTTCCAGTGCATTTTGAACGTGTGTCACCTCCTTCAAACTCTTCTTTTGTGCATGTTTCTTGACCAAATTGGTTGTTCTTGAGATTGTTAGATACATACAAACTTCTCCTTCCCTACTTACTATTATTAGTTAGCTAACTACCCCTTCTTTGAGTGATGTGACACTTCTTGGCTGCCAAGTTGGTTGGACCACTTCTCTGCCAATTTTCTATAAAAATCAAGCTTCTTCCCGAAGCATTGGTTGGAGTCTCTTGATTTGGAAGTGCATTGTTACATTTTTGGAATCCTGCCAAGAATTAAAAAAGCAAACCAATTCTTTTGCCTTATTTCTCTCTTGCTCACATTACTACCAGACTACCTGTAACCTGCTAGCTCCAACACTCTCTCATTCTTTCTGCATACTTTTCAAGATTGCTCCCTGGACACGTTTGGACACTCATTGGAAAAGAAGCTGAGGGGGTATAAAAAAGCCTTGCCAGTGATGGATTTCTTTGTACAACATTTCTAGGTTGGGGGTGTCATTAAATTCCTAGAGGTTTCTTCTATTTATTCAGATATATTTAAAGTTACAATCTGCTAGAATACATTTGTTTAGAAAGGTACAATTACAGTAGTAGTTATAATAGATATACTTTGCAAAGCTTTCATTGAAGATTTACTCCCAACTCATCCCTATGGATTTTCCTGGGAAGAATTCGAAGGAGGTTCTTGCCATAGTGTGTTGTTAATTCTTCACATTTTGTTTACCTATAGTTTTATATTTCTTCATTCAAAAAGCTTCTGTTTTATAAGGGAAGCTTCAGGGGAAGAATTGCTTCTAAGAATATTTTCATTCTTCTCATGATTCTGAGGTAGAGCCAAAAGAAGATATATCCACAATTACAAATTAGGAAAACCTTTATTTTATTATATTAGATTAAATCCTCAGCAACAGGGAAATAGCCACATCCGACTATTTCATTGTTTAGTTTAATTTGTTTTAGTGTAGAAGCAATTTCATTTAATTAGAAGAAGTTGTATTATCTGTGCACATTTTATTTATTTCCAGTAAACATAAAAATACAAAAAAATAGATTAAATTAGTTATTTTATTTTATTTGTTTTATTCCCTTTTGTTTAAAATCATTTAAAAAGCACAAAAAATACACTAGATTTACTTTTTTTTGTTTAATTAATCAGCTTTCATTTGTTAGATCAACTAGTTGTACGTAGGTTTAATTAGATTCAAGGAGAGTAATCAAATTTATTTAATTTAAATTTACTTTCTTTTCTTTATTAATTTAGGCACATAGAGTTAATTAGACGAAAATTAACACAACTTCCTATGTTTCCTTAGTTGGCCTAGGTTACCTGAAACTTGACCTTGCCTCTTTTGGATTCTTTACTTGTTTGTTTATTTCTGTAGATTGTTTGTTTATACATCTACATGACCATTCAAGGCCCTAGGAAACCTAAATATTTAGTGTGTGATCCAAGAGTGCCATAACCGAACATAACTGCACAGTTGACAGACATTGACTAGGGCCTCAGACACCTCATTTTTCAGACCACCCTAGTTCCACCCATTATTATATCATAGTTGATGGATTTGAACGTCGAAGTGGAAAATGATTATGTATTCTAACACAGTCAGCCTGGTCAAGATTAGATTCTATGATCCATAGATTCGTCCTTCCCATACGTCTATTTTCACACCTATATTACCTTGTCTAGAGATTTTTAAGCAACAGATGCCGGATTATTCTCACATATCCCACAACCCATTCGAGGAATATTTGGTGATTCTGATATTGAATGAAACCTTTGTGCAACCTTTCTCCTTGACTAATCCATCTCGCCCGCACAGGTCAGAAAATATTTCATTTTCTTAGACGAGCACATTTCCGGAGTGCCCGTAGAAAAAATTCATCTACCTTGATCTACCCTTTATCCATTTTAACATATTTCACCTATTCTCCCTAGTAATCCATTATGTAGCCAACTTTCCATATCATATCAGTTGTCCCGACACAACCTTGGGAGGTCGAGTGTGTCCTAGAGTCACGTGTTGATTCTTATACGTACATTACCTCCTAACCATTCTGCACTCTATTTTCTGAGTCTACAATCCTCCAAATCCTTCAATATTTCCATGCACACTTGTAGCTTCAAATCTAGACTTCATCAAACCCAATCACCACCGATCGAGACTTATCATTGTCAACCCTGTCAAGTAGTTTTAATCTTTCATTAATTTTCTTACATCCTTTATGTCATATCCAAGTTCATATCTTCTTGCAGTGTTCCTGTTCTAGTTCAACATCATCCTCAGTTTAGATCAGCTCCAGATCAGGATTTAGGAGACCCCTACAGGTATGTGTTATGCATTTTCTTCGTACAATTCCCTCGTTGTCGTTGATTGTGCTCTGTAGCCTTAGGTCACTATCAACCCACCCAGGTTTGATTTAATTTGCATCTATTTAGATCATATATATACATCTTTACTCTATCTAGTACATTTCAGGTTTCTGTTTTAGTTCAATTATCTGCTACATCAAATTTATCAATCACTTTTACTTATATTTACAAAACATAGGTTGACATCCATCCTAGGAAGTTTCCCTTCTCGGGACTGACATTGTCAGGAAACCAACCCATCTATCTACTAATATTTTTCCTTTAAGTTCTATTTGTTAAGCAGGTCATCTAGCTCGGTGCAAGGAGGATTTATCATTTGCACCTGTATTCATTGTTATCCCATCTAGAGGTACCTTAAACCATCTCATATTTGGAGTTGCTTATTTTCTTGTTATGATTTCACTAATATGAAATATGTATGAGAAATTTTTTCAACACACACCTGTGAAGATTTTACATGCATCCACTTTGTTATCTTGTAAATGTATAAGTTCTTGATATTATGTACAAGTTTTATTTCTTTCCTTTGAAAAAATTAGTATTTAGTGTTAATATTTCGATCCTCTTGCTTGCCTTCATTCTTATTTTGTTCATTTATATCAAAGTTTTGTGAGAATTCCTTGGATTTTTGCATCTATTATTATATCTATATCTATGGATCCAGACTCAAACCCTATTTTAATTTGGTTCATCACCTCTCTTTAATTCGACATTTCCCTCTTTCAACCCTAGTCCCTTGGCATACTTAGGATAGGATTAGATAGTCATAGTGTAGTGCTAGTTAATTAGTAGCTATGAGCTAGGATATAAGGAGTCCTACCTTCTCTAGAGATTTACATCAAAGGCGCCATTGTCCCACACTTTATAGGTATTTCCATGTTTCAATGAGGTGTTGAGCCTGGTCTTAGCAAATGGTGTAATCTCAGGCGACAACAATTTTTTGGCACTCTCGGTGGGATAGTTTGATTCACTTATAACTCACTTTTGGTCTTTTCCCCTAAGATTGGTGTGTTTCTTAGTGGATTTCAGCCCTAGGAGGCATATCTCTACACATCTGATGACTTTCAAGTTTAGAAATATTGTTTTCAAGTAGTATGGTACCTATTTTCATGAGAAGGATACAATAAAGACAAAGCATAGAAAGAGGATAATCTTTTGATTATCTACAACTTTTCCCCAAAAGAAGATGAGGAAGATTAGTTCAAAGGTATCCTTTACCTCCCAGTAGAAGTATTTCCACTCCTCCTCATGGTAGAACCTTCTTGTTCTCCATCATAAATTTAATACCTATTCCCTTCATGACCCATCAAATAAATTTACCCTTTGTAACCTTTAATGGTGGAAATTCCCTTGGCTTTGGTTTCCCAACGTGACATACTAGTATATTCCCTAAAGAGTATTCCATTTTTTATTGGTGAAAATTCAACTACCCCTGGAGATAACATCTTAGATGTTGCTAATGTTTGTTCAAATCATCTTGCCATTGAAGATTTTTGTAAGGAAAATCACTTCAATGGTATAGGAGTTTATGACCTGCTTCAATCCATTCATGGGATGATCTTGGAGAAGCAATTTACCAGCAGTTTGATGAAAAGGTAGACAATATCTCTTTGTTAGAATAAATAACAACTTTCAAGAGAGTTCCCAATGAGCTTATGGAAAATTTCAACTTCATATTCTACAAAACCTGGGATAGAATTCCAACTCTTCTGAGACCAAATCCTTAAGGTGCTTTCTTATAACTTATAAGAGCTCTAAATCCCGACATTGCAGTAATGATATTATTTATGGGAGCTACAACATTTCCCAATGTATATATAATAGTCATTAGGGCTAGATATTGTTTGATTACAACCGAAAAATATCTCCTAGATTGTTTATGCTTATATTTCTTGAACTTCCTCAAAATATTCAGCCTTCTCTTGTTCCTATCCTTGATCCAAATACTTCATCATATGCCTCCACATCTTATTCATCTGCAAAAAAAGATGATACTGATGACATTAGAGCCTTGGTCAAGAATCTGAGTAATGAATCTGTTTCCCTCAAGAAGCAACAAACTCATATACTTAGGAATTACCCAAGTTTCAACCAAATGTAGTCTTCTAATCAATTGTTAAATCAAGGTTATCAATAACAAATACCTTAGTATATAAATAAAACATATCGCCAAAATAACCAAATAAACATATTATGGGGCCACAATCTGAATTTACCGCTTCAAACAATTGTTCATGCACAACTACTTCATGTCACATGCACAAATAAAAATCTTGTTCCAATACAAAACAATGTTATTCAAGAATTTGAATGGTGTTTTCTATGTAGTCATCAACATAATAAAATACTTGTGCAAATGACATCCAAGTTCAAGCCCTTATGGTTTGAAAAATTTCCAGTCAGCAACAACCATTTATGGAAGTTATAAATTCAAATGAAGAAGCAATGCTACAAGTTGTCGCAAAATCCAATCTCATGTTCTACACTTCTAAAGAATTTTGTATGGTTAATCAAGCTACATAAAACTTAAACAAACTATAGATTAATGTCACAGATAATACAAGATAAAAAAGAGGCAGATAGAAATGGTTGCTCCATCACCTTCAGTTCAAAGTCTTCATCTTAAAGAAAAACAATCCATGGACTTAAGAGAAAACACGCAAGCGGCTTCATCTAGCGGCTCTTCCTTTAACAAAAAAATATGTGATACATAGAAAACCCGTAGAAAAATAAATTTCACCATCCAAAGTGTTATTTATGTCGATTGAGCAGATAAAAAGAGAGACCTCAAAACCATTGGCACATAGACACATGGGTATTTATTTGAACATTGTCTAGTAAATAAAGAAGAAAAATCTAAATGCGACAATGTGGGATACCTTATCTATCCCATCTCAGGGGGATATCCTATAAGAATCTTTGGGGTAATTGCCACAATTTGAGTTGGTAATGCTAAAGCCAAACTTTGCGGTCAAACTATGTCAACTTAAGGATGAACAAGTAAGTAAGGTTAAGAATCCTCCACCCTTCGACATGTCTATAATTATGTGAAAGTGCGTAGTGTATAATTATATGATATATTCATCTGCTAGTACTTCTATAATGCCCATGAAAATAGTAGGCATTTGAGGCATTGAGTACAACCTAGCTTTTAGGGGAGTCTGGAAACTTGATGACTTAGCTCTCAAATTATTAAGAGTGATAAAATATCTTGAGTTAACCATTCATGCTTGTCTAAGCTTAACCATAACCAAATAGATATCTCAGTAATTGACTTACCTCATTTCTTTTCCATCTATTTATTAAGAGATTTCACAGCTAGAGTGGGTGGGTATTTGTCTACTAATTGGTCTCTCATGCTCTCAAGAACCAGATATGGCACAAGATTTACCATTAGAGGTTTTCCAATTTCTTCTTACCATGTTGAATATTATGACCATGCTCATCTCAATTCTAATCTCATAATCCAAGATTAAGAGGAAGAACATAAATTGGTGTTAGTACAATAGTATACTCCTCCTAGTTCAATTCCTCGACCTTTTATTAGATGAATGGGCCAAGGAGCATTATGAATTTGATCCTTATGACATGGTTGTAGAAACAGGTTTGGGCACTTATTATATCCATGAAGAATATTCACATCCCCCCTTTCACATAAAGAGGAAGATGATGCTTTTGGTTTATGGAAAATGTTCTTTGATGGCTCTAGAAGCAGAAATAGAGTTAGAGATGGCGTAGTACTCTTTTCTCCATAGGGCAAGAAGTTCTTATTTTTCCATAGGTTGTAGTTTGCATGTTTTAACAATGTAGCGGAATACAAGGCCTTAATTCATGGATTGTTATTGGTAGAGAAAAGGCATATTAAGGCCTTGCAAGTGTTTGAAGACACTAAGCTTGTCATTCATTAAGTCATACGAAGATGTGTTGCCAAAAACATGTTACTTAAAGCTTACAGGCATAGAGTTTGGGATCTCATGGAGAAATTTGAAGCCGTCAACCTACAAATGGTGTCAAGGAAGCTGAATGAAAAAGTAGATCATATGATGACCATTAGATCACAATTTTCTCCATCTGAGGACCTCATATAATGCAATGAGTAACATGTTAAGATGGGAGTAAGGCCATCAGTTCATATCATGAGTTCAGCTAGAAGATTTTTGACAGCGACGAGAAAATTGTCTACTTCATCCAAAATGAGGTGAATTTTTCATCAAATCTTGTAATTTGAATTATAATAAAGCTATGGTGATCAAATTATTCACTTGAGGAAAAATAAATTACCTAAAGGACTGGTTACACTTGAGGATATCTCCATCCCTTATGATGAGTTCAAAGTGGAAAGGGAGAACATAACAGTAAAGGAGGAAGACTACCAGCTAGTCACCATCTCACAAGACAGAGTTATTTCTTGGAAAGGTATGTAATGAAACTAAAAAATAAGATTTCATTTCCATGTGTACAAAGCACAATGATGTATTTTCATGGAGCTATAAAGATATTAGAGGATTTGTTCTAAATATTTCCCAACATGTTATAGATATTGACCCCAATGTAAAACCAATTAGGCAAAAGAAAAGGCCTATCAATCCCAAAATAGATCCCCTCATGAGAAAAGAAGTATCCAAACTCATATAGGCTAAAATCATATTCCCCATTAAGTACTCCTCTTGGGTTGCTAATTTAGTCCCTGTTAAAAATAAGAATAGAGAAATCAAGCTATGTGTGGATTTCAAATATTTAAATAGAGCCTTCTTCAAGGATCATTATCCTCTGCCCTCTATGATTTGATGCAATAGAGTGATTAAGGTTCAGAAAAATGAGTGGCCTTCTTCATTCAAATGTTAAAGGATTATGAGTTTAGAAATTTCATGTGGAGAAATAGGTTTTTTTCCATCATGAGAGATCTTAAGAAATTCAAGTGTATGCTCACAACCAACCACATCGAGATATCAATCTCCCATCCCAGTGCAAGAGACTTCATTATGGGATTTAAAATTAGTGAAAAGAGATCAACATGGGTGATAAAAATCATGGAGTATGATGTGACTATCAAGGCTAAAAAATTAATTATAGGAAGATGACTACGTAAGAAGTTGGCTTTATATGGTGAAAATGATCAATAGATCATCCTATCTCATGGAGGAAGAGTAGGAACAACCTTAAAAAATTATGCCTAACAGGGTTTTTTTTAGTGGTGAATATTCGTAATATGGAAAATATTCCATTTTTGAAAAATCTGAAAAGGTGAGTTTTCTGGCACATGTCAATGACCTGTTCGCCTAAAAATTATAGTTTAATCTTTTTTAGGGGTCAGATTCACCAAAGCTTGAAAACATCCCCTATATAATCCTCGATTATTCAACAGGTAGAGCACTACTAACTCACTCATACCACTTGGGGGCATATCTATTATCCAGTACAATAAAATTGCGAAGTAACAGAGGCCAATACACAAAGTGTAGTTTTATAGATATTCATCAGATTTGTAGTCAGGCGATAAGTATTGTTCTCAGATGCACGACAAGAAAGTTCCACTAACGCGTGATAAGGAGATTTTGTTGATGCACAACAAGGAGAGTTTGTTGACACATGACAAGGAGAGTTTGTTGATGCACGATAGGAGGGCGGAGGATGCAGATGCATAACAGAGAGTTTGTTGACACACGACAAGGAAAGTTTGTTGACACTTGGTAAGGAATTTTGTTGACGCACAACATGAGGGTGGAGGCTAAAGATGCACGACAAAGAGTTTTTGATGCTATTAGAGTAGGTATTTACCTTAGCTCATGTTCACCTAGGTACTTTATTTACCTTTATTGTATTTATCCTCACCCACTTATGTGTGTAGATATTTATTTTATCTTATTTAGATATTAGGAGATATTATCTAGTTGTTAGGTATCGTTCTTTTCTTGATCTATGGTATTGACTAGTTCTTTCCTTGATCTATGGTATTGAATAGATCCTTAATGTCTAGTTCTCTCCTAAATCTATGGTCTTAACTAGTTCTTTGATGACTAGTTATCTCCTTGATTTATGGCTTGATCTACGACCTTGACTGGTTCTTAGATTGTTATTCCTTGCCTATTTAAGTAAGGCCCATTCTAATTGTATTACATTGAGTTCCATAATAATATATGATATTGTTGCTCATTTGTTTGCAAAGGTTTTATGTAAAGTTATTATGGTGAATTGCTTTCATCTTATTGATCGTGGTGTTTGAGTAGCATTTGTGTTCTTGGGTTGGTACGATCTGGTTATCATTCCTTTTAGACACGTGACAAGGAGAGTTTGTGGACATGTAATAAGGAGAGTTTGTTTATGTGTGACAGGAGGGCGGAGGCTGTAGATGCATGATAGAAGATTTTTTGTCATGTGACAACAAACTTGTTGTCGCATGATATCAAACCTCCTGTCGTGCTGTCAACAATGTTGTTGTTGTGTGATAATAAACTTGCTGTAGTGCGACAACAACCTTGCTGTCGCGCGTCAACGAGGGTGTTGTCTGACAACATCCTATTGTGCATCTGTAGCCTTTCTGTCACACAACTTGAAAATGAAAGCTTCTTTCAGGCAAAAAAATTGCACACAAACCCCAAAAAATTCACCTTTTTAGCGAAATCGGTTCTGGGGATATTTGCCAGGGATTTTCCACCTCTGATTTCCAAGAGGTCTCTTAAAGTGAACCCTAAATTGCCTAATGACATTAGTTGGATTAAAAAATGGACATATTCTTAACTAATGGTGAATATCCTCCTGGTTTAAGCAAATTTAAATGGCAACATTTAAGATTGCAGTCCATTCATTATGCATTAATAGGTGGAGTTATTTTTTAGAAAGATCTTGGATGAATTGTTATTAAGATACATTAAAAGAGATCAAGTGAACAAAACCTGAATAGAATTTCATAATGACTTCTCTAGAGGACATTTCTTTGCAAATGCCACAACAATCAAAATATTGAAAGCGTGAAAATTTTGGCCCACATTGTTTGCAGATTATCATCAATGGATTAGAAATTGCAAGGAGTGTCCTCTTTTCAGTGGTAAGAAGAATATGGTGGCCCTTTCACTTCATCCAATTCAGGAAGATGAATGCTTATGTCAATAGGTACTTGGATTTATTAGTATGATCAATCTAGTGTTAAGTGTGGGTCACAAATAGGTCTTAACAACAATTGATTACTTTACCAAGTGGACAGAAGTTGAGACACTTAAGGAAGCAACTGAATCAACTATCCTTGATTTCTTAGAGGATATTTTAAAGAGGTTTAGGGTTCCCTAGACTATCATTTCTGACAATGTTAAATCCTTCTTAGGCTATAAAATTTTTGACTGGGATCTCAATCATACCATCTACTTGAATACTTCTTCTAGTTATTACCCTCATGGTAGTGTCTTAGTTGAGTCTACCAAAAAAACCTAATCAAAATAATGAAGAGAACAATGGAGATGAATCATAGGTAGTGGCATACAAAGATTAAAAATACTCTTTAGGCTGATGGAATCACACCTAAAAGAGCAATTGGAAATTCCTCTTGCATCCTTGTGTATGGTAGAGAGGTAAAGCTCCCATTATCTCCTGAGTTGCCTTCATTGGAGTTGGTATGACTATTAGAATTGGAGGGCAAAGATGAGTGAACAATTAGAATGGTGGAGTTATTTGAAGATGAAGAACTAAGGAAATCCACCATGATCAACTCATAAGAACATCAAAGGTCAACCAAGTGATAGTTTGACAAGAAATTGAAAGCACGAGCTTTCAAAAACAAATATTTGGTCATGAAATGGAACACAAATAGATCTAAAACAGGGTGACACTCTAAGTTTGATGCATTATTGAGTAGGCCATATATCATTACTACGTGTAAGCAAGCCAACTCTTTTGAGGTTTCTAAGCTTGACGGGGAGACACTTCAAATCCTAATAAATGGGATTTATTTCAAACCTTCTCATTGATCCTATTTGTCACATCTTGTACATAGTTGTTTTTGTTTCCTTTCGTTATTATTATTAGAGGGTCCTTCCTTTTGTTATATGGTGATCATTGATCAAGTTCCTTTTCCTCAATCCTTGTGGTGATCATTTAAATAATTTATTTGTTACAAAAGTGATCTTTTGATTTGCAGTCTTCAAGTTAGAGGTCGTGAAACAAAGTTTAAAGCCGCACAAAGAAATAATGTTTCGTGGAATGAAGTGGAAAGTAAAATTAAAATTTCGTAGATAAAGGAGAAGCTTGATCTCAAAAAAAATTCTAAGTTTTATGCTGACTCCATGCCCAATGGACATATCAAGTTATTGATCAACCCATCTAGTAGGCAGATGTTCCCCGAAAATTGCCAAACTTTTATCCAAAATAACACCATTCTATTTTGACATCTTCATTTAAGATAAGGACTTAAGAAACTCTTGTTTGAAAAGCCGCGGAACAAAGGAAATTTTTTTCATAGAAATTAGGAACTTAGTTTTCTACGAGTTTACCTAACCTGTGTAAAAAAGGAACATCACTGTGGGGAAAAATGCCTTGTAACAAAGGATTAGAACTTCATGGAATTGTGAGAGAAGAAAGGCAGAGCAAAGAATGAAAAATGTAATGTTTTGTGGAAATAAAAAACTTAGTATTCCATGGAGTTGGCATAAATCACATGAAAAAGGAGTAAAATTGACAAAATAAGTAAATTCAAAATCCCATAGTATAAAGAAAACAAATATGTGGAATAAAGAGTCCAAGATACAAAGGAAAATTCGTGCAAGATGGTGAAATCTGTGGATAAAAAGAAATCTGTATATCAAAGGAACCAATGGAACGAAGGAACGATCATTAATAGAACAAGGAAAATCCAAATTCATGGAACAAAGAATCCACGATATAAAATAAATGCCACAGAACATAGAAGAATTCACAAAATCCAACATAATCTACAATAGGAGGAAGGATTAGGCTGCAGATGGTGAAATAATTACAGAGTTAGAGTGATCATTCACAGATTAAGGCGGAAGTCAATAACAAAACCATAGATCATCTATAGTTCACCAAGGTAAACAGAAAGTCATGGAAGGCAAGATCAAGGTGGAAAAACATCAAAAGTATGTGAAACACAACAAGGTCACACCTAATTTAAACTAGGTGCTCAACCACTCTAACAACTAGAATTTAATTTTAAACAACACCATCCTCCTTAATTGACAATCTAATGGGGTACAATTGGAACAATGTCAAGTGTGCATACCTGGACTAAAAAATCAATGGTGATTGTTCTTTGGTGTTGATAGGGTCATTGAATTCATTGATCGTTGGATATGATCGCGTCCCTCTTCTTCCTCTCTCAAAATTCTATAAATGTAAGTGTGAAAGCACATAAAAACGGATTACTTTTTCACTAAGTCTGAGATCTCTTCCCTTTTGAGCTCGAAGCTTTTTCTTGTATACCTCTGTAACGTACCTATGAATATTTCACGTGCATCCACTCAATTAGCTTGTAAATGGATACAAGTTATTAATATTATGTGCAACTGTGATTTCTTTCCTTTGAATACATAAGTGTTTAATGTGAATATTTTCAATCCTCTTTCTAGCCTTCAGTTTTATTTTATTCATTTCTATCAAAGTTCTATGTGCATTCCTTGGATATTTGCATGTATTGTTGTATATGTGTTCCTAGAGCCAAAATCAAACCCTATTCTAGTTTTATGCATCACCTCTCTTTATTTTAGAATTTCTCTCTCTCAAACCCTTGTCTTTTGGAATACTTAGGATAAGATTATATAATAGTAGTTTAGTGTTGGTTAGTTATTCGTAGTGAGCTAGGATAAAAGAATATAGCCTTCTCTAGAGATTGACCTCAAAAGGTGCCATTGTCTCACACTTTGGAGTTCTTTCCATGTTTCACTAAGGTGTTGAATCTAATAGATTCGACATGGGTGCAATCTCAGGTGAAAATAGTTTCTGTATTTGTATAAGTGTCTCATGTGATGTTGAATTATTCTAATGGATCTAGTGTGGTGTTGTATGATAAGAAAAGACAAAATTTGGTTTATTTTGGCTTGTGTTTCAATCCTACATGTGTGGGTGTTACATTTGGTATCAAAGGGAAGGTTGATGCTCTCAAACCTCTGTGACATTTTGGTGTTTTGATGGCTATTCACGATCATATAGGAGTTAGAAGCGTAATATTATTTTATGTTGTGATGTGAAAAAATTATACTTGTAATAATACGAATGCATCTATTATGCTTAGCAGTTAGAGTGGACTAAATGCAATGTTGATGTGTTCCATGATGAGAGTCCTTTCTCTCATTAACTAAACATGTATTGCATGTGTGTTACCATATTGCTATGGGAAAATAATGTTACCATGAACTCTGAAAGGATTGTAACATTGCATTATATTGTGATGTTTTATATGTGTACCAATGTGTTTCATGACAAAATGTGTTTCCTAGAAAATTATGTCATATCATGTTCTTCCCACCATGTTGTGTTGTATCATTATGTTATCTCACCATGGTGTATTGCATTTGTGTACATGTCATGATGTTAAATCAGTATATTCGTCATACATATGTATTCATATGTTATGTGATAAAATTTGTGTTATGAATTAGGGCATATGGTGATCTTATGACCCCTATTGTGTTGTACTTGCATTTTTGGTGTGTTATGTGGAAATTCGATGTGTTGTAAGACATTGAAATATTGTGATGTTATACCCAGTAAGTATACCATGTGTATGATGTTATGGTTGTTATGCATAAATAATCATTGTATTAGTAATGTGGTTTTGTGTTATGTTATGTACCCTACACTAGTGATCCCTATGGGTATCATCAAAGGTTTATGTGTGAGTGAGGAAAATCATACCATTTTCCATTTAACTTGATTTGATTATGAGATAGGAACTGTAGTCCTGCATAGACTGAAAATCCACTTTTGTTTGTTTGGTATCTATGAAATTTGCTCAATGGGTGTCATGCATATTGTGTTGAGCCTTTTCAGAGTTTGGAGATAATAATTCAAACAAAGACTATGAAAGTTGCATCATTTGGTAATTTATTATAATATATTATGAGAGGAATCTCGATCCTGAGATACACACTCGATGAGAGCGTACCCTGATGAGAAGCCTCTTTGGAGGTTACTATAGTGCATATGATGTGAATATATTTCATGTGTTTTTATTTGTAAACTCAGTTACACTTGGGACCAACAACAATTAATTGATTTTTTGCTAAGATTTGAGGCTCGTTATTTATTTTGTGATATTTTTTACTATTTGAATGTGAATACTTAGCCATTCTTCTTGATTTACCAAGATTTCCTTGCTTTCTTTGTTTCTTAAAACTCGAAGCTTTATGATTTTGATGTTGCTTGGCTATTTGTTGTCTAGTTTGGACCTTCTTAAATGTTTGAATGACATGGTTCTACCATGTTGTATGTGCTTATATGTTTTCAACCAACCTAATACAGTTAATGTGCGGAGTGCGAGGTACACTAAAAGGTCATAGGATTGTATTGCTTACGGCTGCATGTATCTAGGCTTTTGGTAATTTGAGTGATGAGGATCTATGTGTTCAGGTCCATGGAGTGACGCAACCTCATTTTGATACCTTGATTATTTTCTTAGTTTCAGAGGCATATGGAGTTAATTTTTTAGGCTTATGGATTTCTAAGAGGCATATGGAGTTTTTATTTATGATATAACATTTGATTCATGAATTACTCATGTGAGTCCTTGTTATGTATTGTGACATTTGAGGTTTGATGTTCCTCATTGATGACATGTGATATTTGATTCTATCTTGACATTGTGCGGATACAATCATGATTTTGAGTCATGTGAAACATGTTGCATATGTATTGTTGTGATGCCTTACTATTATGTTAAGCACATGTTACACATATTATCTATGTCAGGGGCATGTGTGTTGAAGTACTATGTTGTATGGACTGTAATTTTCTTCCCATTGTTGTGTTAGTGGCATTGTTTTGAGTTACAATTGTGAAAAGGTGTTTTTTGTAGTTTCTTGCATTATGTTTTAGACCTTTTATGACATGATGTCATTTATTTTTGGGCACCCTATGAAAATAATAGATTTGAAATATTAAAAAATGAAAATATTATGAGCATTGAAACAAAGAAATGGTATTAAGGGAAAGACTAACAGAGTAATAAATTAAGAGAGCTACCAATCTTCGCAGAACATGAAAAATTTAAGAAATTTTCAAACCTTGTTTACTCCCTTATGGACGCTCTTTAGTGACAAGGTTTTTTTTCCAAGTGACAATGGTTGTTGTTGTTTTCCCTCTAGTTATCCTTGACATTGTGTCGCATTGAGGACAATGCTCTTATAAGGGAAGGAAAATGTAGTGCCCTACGCCGTCGTGCCCAATCTATAAGCATTTGTTTTAAGGTCATCAAGTTTATTAACACTTTATTTTAGACATGTTAATGCTATTTAACTTAACAAATCTTGTATGGCCTTTTTCATCGCCACTTGTGTAGCACCTTGACTCAGTGGGTTGTGGTGAGTCCTATATAGGAAGCCTTGTTTCATGGTTTTTGAGCATGTGTGATAGCAAATAACTTGCGCCATGTCAATTATTCCTATGTTGGGGTGAGCAATAAAGGAGAATGGGTGAATAAAAATAAATTAAAAATCATTTTATGGATAATAATTAAAATAATCATAAATTTTTTAAAATGAAAATATATACGTGATAAAATAAGTACAATAATGGGGAGCTGGTGAGGTTTTTCGATAAATATGTGAACATGTATAAATTAGAAAAGCTATAGAAACGAGGCTAGAACACTAAATAAACCTCAAATCTTTACCAACTCAATTATAAACCATCAAGATAAGAGATAAACAAGATTTACTCCTATTCATGCATTACAATTTGGACAAATCATCAAACTAACATGTATATACTACTCTATACTCTTTAAATGCTACAAAATATGAACCTATGAAGATCCTAACAATTAAATTTGATTGTTTGATGCTCAAGGTTTTGAGAGTGAAGGCTCGCAATTAATGGCTACAAGACCATATGGTTCCCATCATTTATCCAAGCTTGAGTTTGAAATATGTAGTGGAAGATAATAACTCAATATAAATGGAAGAAATGCTCTAATCCTTATTGCCTATAGTTTATGCTAGAGGAGGAGAAGTGTTCTAGGAAAAATTGAGGGGGGTAGAAGTTTATTTATAGTTTTCTGATTTCAAGAAAGGGATGTTTTGGATACATGTGGGACAAAAAGGCCCAAAAGGTGAAATCCAAATGAAATGGACTTTGGAAAGTGAAATTCACTTTTTATAAAGCTAAGTGCCTTTTAGAAAGTGAAAGGGGATTAATTAACCTTAAGTGTCTTAATTAATAGGGATAGGCTTGTGGATGACATTTAGAGGGGTATTAGTGTGATTTAGAAGATTAGAGAGAGTTAGGCGGGTTATTTAACCAACATAGTATAGTTAATTAATGGGGATTAGAATAGTTAGTGCAAGTTTAGTAATAAAGTTGCTTTGATCAAACTATATGTGTCTACAAAATCAAATAATATTAGGGAACATAAATGTTTTGGGAGCTTAAAAAAATCTCCATTTCCATTTCCAACATACTCCCTTCATGGGCCATGAAGGGGAGTGGAATGTTGTTAGGGATGGTAGTTGAAAGGCATTTGTCAAGTGTAAATGCAAACATAAAACAATGTGGCCACCATACCTCCCAACCTGTGCTAAGGCAAGGGTGTTTTTCCAAACACAAGGATTAGTGTATGGATGTCCATCAAGCATAAGGGACATGAGTTTTTTGAGATGATGTAGTGAAACTTCCAAATAGAAATGGATGCAAATGTGCATGCTCAGACATGGAACATGAATTACTGAACAAAAAATTTCAAGATGCACCCTTGGAAAAATTAATGGTTGCAAGATATGTATAAAGTGGTACGTTGAAGGGATTGCTAACTTTTAAAAAAGTTAATTTGGAAGGGGTAGATCCTCGATTCCATATCCTTTACTAGCATTTATCCGCCTGTTACATTAATCTCCCAAGACGTTTTCTCTAACATTGCATAGATCTCCTTATGTGTGGTGTGAATTATTTCCTACACACACAAAATGCACCATTTTGTGTCCTTTGACCCATCTACACCCAATTATATTTTTTAATTCCACTATCCCAACTAGGTCTATATGAGCCAACATGGAAAGTTTTCTCCCAACTTGATTGGACTGTACATTATCATCAGTCGTCGTGAGCTCGCTATCTCATAAATCTAGCTACTAGCTCTATGTGGTCTCTGGCCACTAATGGAAGCCATGGTGGCCTAATCATAATAATGTGCTCGTAGGCCCAATAGTGTAATAGGAATATGACATCTAAACTCAACCTTCTCTCTATCACATACATCCAAAGCTCATGGTATGCCTAAGCTAATAGTGTTGTACCAAATTAAAATACTTACCTATTCTCTATAATATCTGTAAACACTCCTACCAATGTCCATGGAAATCTCACCCCACCAGAATCTGGAAGTGTACAATGTGAGATAGCCATCATAGCCACACATATCAATCTACTTCTCACTATCCCAAGCTCATATCGAGTCTCATCCTGAAAGGCCCCAGATGTAAATGTGATATGTGGGGCATCAACTCAAAATAGTCGTGTCAGTGTGCCCAATATACTCTCAACAGTGATCATCTCTATGGGCTTCCCCTACATTGACAACCTCAATATGCGGTATACATCCTCAAGTGAGCACATCATCTCCCCATTCCTGAACCAAAATGTTCTAGTCCGCACATCCCATCTATCTACCAAAGCAATCATCAATCCCATATCTCTCGAAATCTTATGGTAGTATCAAAATCTACCCAAGCCTACTGTGACCAAGTGGTCCCACTCCGCATCAGTCACATCACCTATAATCCAATCATATAAGGATAACACTCTGTCTTAGAGATATAAGGTGTCTCAAAGATATAAGGGGTGAGATAATTATGTTGTACCAAATTAAAATACTTGCCTATTCTCTACAATATATGTAAGCACTCCCGCTAATGTCCATGGAAATTTCATCCCACCAAAATATGAAAGTGCATAATGTGAGATAACCATTATAGCCACACATCTCAATCTACTCCTTACTACCCCATGCTCATATCAAGTCTCATCCTGAAAGGCCCTGGATGTAAATGTGATTTGTGAGGCATCGACTCAAAATAGTCATGTTAATGTGCTCAATATACTCTCAGCAATGATCAACTCTATGGACTCCCCTTGCATCAACAACTTCAATATGCGGTATACGTCCTCAAGTGTGACCGTCATCTCCCCAGTTCTGAACAAAAATGTGCTAGTCCACACATCCCATCTATTTACCAAAGCAATCATCAAGCCCACATCTCTCAAAATCCTCTGATAGTGTCGAAATCCACCTAACCCTACTGTAGCCACGTGGTCCCACTCCACATTAGTCACATCACCTATAATCTGATCATATAAGGATAACACTATGTCTCAAAGATATAAGGTGTCTCTGGCCTACAAAAACCATCAAATAAGCAATCATTAGTCTTAGTATATACGTAACTCAACATCCAAAATCCAAATTTACTCATCTTAACCTAAGTTGATGCTGACCTAGATTGGGTCGATGCCTCCCAGATTGGGTCACTACCTTAACAAGCCCAGTCGACAACGATCATATCCAGTTGCCCACGAGCCTCCTTGGCACCAACCTCAAAAATCAGAAAAAATGTAAAAAATAAATAAAAGTAATAAAAATGATTTAAAATTAGGCTAAGGCTTAGGCACTTACCATCCTCCAAGTCCTCTGGCGCTTGCTAGCTACTCCATTGGCCTCCATCTCACTCAAATTCTCAACTTTATTTTTTTCTCAGAGGTCTCGATCGTCACGTTGCACGATACAAATGAGATTATTCGGTTGACTTGGTGGCTTATATAGCCCACCGACCCTGGTCACCATCGCCCCGATCCTAATCGTTGCCACCCCTATCTAGTCATCGTCGACCTGATCCTCCTTTTTAATAATTTACCCTTTTCACCCTATTTCATCAATAAATTATCTTTTCTTCCACTCTTCTTCCTTGTGTGTCACCCATAACACACTATTTCTTTCGTTGCGTGGCTTTCCTATTTTCACATCTCGCTTTTCTGGCCATCTTTGTGTTCCCTATCAGGGCACCATTATTTTCCTCTTTTTTAATCCCAATCTTACCTAGACACATATCTGCTTGATTCCCCATCTATGAAGGATATCACATAGTTTGCGCTCGTACCTTGTCATACCCTTGTCTTCGACCATCCTTGCATTTGTTTGCGCATTTTTTATGTCTTCCTTTGACATGTTGCTCCCACGCTTACACATCCATTTGAGTGGATTTCCCTAGGATTCTCTCCATCTTATAGTGATTTTTTCTGACTCACAGGTCCGTAGGACATTATCGTTGTCTCCATTGATGTCGTACTTTGTTCCTTATCGATGTGATTCCAAAAACACCACCATTTTTTTGTTTATTTTTTATTTCTCCTCACCTAGGGCATCTTCTAGTATCATCTTATTTTTCTAATCCTTTCCACTCTTTCTTCCTTCATTTATCTCTTTCAAACTAGTGACCAATTCCCCTTTGTGCTGTCAATCCCTAGTTTGAGGGGGAGCACCTCATCAATCATCTATCATCCCTTCTCAGTTTTTTTCTCATGGCTTGCCCAACATAAACCACTTGACAAAAAGGGGCAAATGTAGACACCAATTTTTGGTGTTGCTACCCCTCATCTAGTGTTCACTCCCCTTTGTCATCATTATTCACATACATAGCTCTCTTCCCATTTAAATTTTCCTTTCCCTCATAAAATATATTTATCCATTTAATTGGTATATCCCACCTTAATCTCATCTTAACCAAATTCTTAATTAATCTATCCTAATCATCCCTAAACACCATTAATTAATTAAAAATTACCATCTAATCCATTTATTCTCCCTAAATGCTCTATTTTATCATCCCTATGCCCTCGTTTAATGATTTCACCTCCCATTTGCCTTTATTTAGTATTTTCCACCTCCTACCTACCCATTTATCCATCCTAAGCAACCCTAACTCATCCTTGCCTCTCAAAACCCTAATCCTGCCTCATAAGGGCTCATTGCCTCAAGCTCTCCACTCTTCCACCTCACAAATGGATGGGCCTTTGCAATCAGTGGTGACCCATATGAGTCGTCGTCGACCCTATAAATACGACTATACCCCTCTCTTTCTAGGGATGCAATATTTGAGAGCTGAAGCTTTCTTGAAAATTTCATTGTGAATATCAGTCTTATTTGGGGTTATTATTACCATCTTGAATCTTCTTTGGAACTCTTACATTGTTTCCATTGGAGATCTTCAATATTTGAAGTTTGTTGAATTCTTTTGGCCATATCATCATCTTTACATCAGTTTCTTTGAAGATAATCAACTGTCTCAGAGCTCTATCATTCATATATCATCCATTCCAATATTTCACCTATTCTCCCTAGTTATCCGTTCCATAGCCATATTTCCATATCATATTTGTTGTCCCAACATGACCTCAGAAGGTCAAGTGTGTCCTAGAGTCACATGTTGATTCTTAGACATACACTACCACTTGACCATTCTGCACTCTATTTTCTAAGTCTGTAGTCCTTCAAATCCTTTAATTTTGTCATTTAGCACACATGTAGCTTCAAATATAGAATTCTTCAAACCCAGTCGCTGCCAATCGAGACAAATCGTCATCAACCCTATCAAGAAGTTTTCATCTTTCATTAATTTTTGTACATCATTTCTATCAGATCTTATTACAGTGTTCATGTTCTAATTCAACATAATCCTTAGTTCAGATAAGCTCCAGAACAGGCTTTGAGAGACCCCTCCAGGTATATTTTCTACGTTTTCTTCCTACACTGCCCCAGTCACCATTGATTGTGCTATGTAGCCTCAATTCGCTATCGACCCACCCAGGTTTGATTTAGTTTGCATATATTTAGATTATATATACATCTTTACTCTATCTAGTACATTTCAGGTTTATGTTTCAGTTCAGTTATCTACTACATCCAATTTATCAATCACTTCTACTTATATTTATCAAATGGGGGTTGACATTCATCCTAGGAAGTCTCACTTCTCGGAACTGAAATTTTCAGGCAACCCACCCATCTATCTACTAATGTTTTTCTTTTGAATTCTCTTTATTGTACATGTCATCTAGCTCGCTACAAGGAGGATTTATCATCTTCGCCTGTATGCATTGTTATCCCATCTAGAGGTACCTTAAACCCTCTCATATTTAGAGTTATTTATTTTCTTATTATGATTTCACTAATCTGAAACATGTATGAGGAAATTTGTTAAACACACACCTGTGAAAATTTTACATTCCTCCACTATGTTATCTTATAAATGGATAAGTTTTTGATATTATGTACAAGTTTGATTTCTTTCCTTTGAATACTTTAGTGTTTAATGTGAATATTTTGATCCTCTTGCTCACCTTCAGTCTTATTTTGTTCATTTCTATCAAATTTTTGTGTGCATTCCTTAGATTTTTACATGTATTATTATATCTATGTCCTTGGAGCCAGAATCAAAACCTATTCTAGTTTGGTGCATCACCTCTCTTTAATTCGGCATTTCCCTCTTTCAACCTTAGTCCCTAGGCATACTTAGGATAGGATTAGATAGTCAAAGTGTGGTGCTAGTTGATTAGTAGTAGTGAGCTAGGATATAAGGAAGCCTACCTTATTTAGAGATTGACCTCAAAGGTGCCATTGTCCCACACTTTAAAGGTATTTCCATGTTTCACTGAGGTATTGAGCTTAGACTCAGTAAATGTTGCAATCTCATGTAACAATAGTTTGAGTCACTTATAGCTCACTTTTGGTCTTTTTTCCTAATATTGGTTTGTTTCTTAGTGGATTTCATTCCTATGAGACATTTTTCTACACATCTGATGACTTACAAGTTTATATCTATTGTTTTCAAGTAGTCTGGTACCTATTTTCATGAGAAGGATACAAAAAAGGCAGAGCATAGAAAGAGGACAATCTTTTGATTATCTACAACTTTCCCCCAAAAGAAGAAGAGTAAGATTAGTTCATAGGTCTCCTTCCCCTCCCAATAGAAGTCTTTCCACTCCTATGGGTAAACCCTTCTCTTTCTCCATCATAAATTTAATACATATTCCCTTCACGGATCATCAAATTAATTTACCCTTTGTAACCTTTAATGGTGGAAATTCCCTTGGCTTTGGTTTCCTAATGTGACATACTAGTATATTCCCTAAAGAGCATTCCATTTTTTACTGGTGAAAATTCAACTAGCCCTTCAGAGAACATCTTGGATGTTGCTAATGTTTGTTCAAATCATCTTGTCACTAAATATTTTTAAAAGGAAAATCACTTCAATGGTATAGGAGTTTACGACCTCCTTCAATTCATTCATGAGATGATCTTGTAGAAGCACTTTACTAGCAGTTTGATGAAAAGATAGACAAATCTCTTTATTAGAATAACTAACAACTATAAAGAGAGTTCCCAATGAGCTTATGGAAAATTTCAACTTCATATTCTACAAAACTTGGAATAGATTTCCAACTCTTCTAAGACCAGCCCCTTAAGGTGCCTTTTTATAATTTATAAGAGCTCTAAATCCTGACATTGCAGCAATGATATTATTTATGGGAGCTACAACATTACCCAATGTATATACAATAGTCATTAGGGCTAAATATTGATTTATTCAAGCTAGAAAAATAGCTCCTAGATTATCTATGCCTCTATTTCTTGAACTTCCTCAAAATATTCAGCCTTCTCTTGCCCCTATCCTTAAGCCAAATACTTCATCATATGCCTCCACATATTATTTCTCTGTAAAGAAAGATGATACTGATGGTATTAGAGCCTCGGTCAAGAATCTGATTAATGAATTTGTTTCCCTCTAGAAGCAACATATACTTAGGAATTACCCAAGTTTCAACCAAGGGTAGTCTTCTAATCAATTGTTCAATCAAGGTTATCAGTAACAAATATCTTAGTATCTAAATAAGAGATATGGCCAAAATAACCAAACAAATATATTATAGAGCCAAAAGCTAAATTTACTGCTTCAAACAATTGTTCTTGCATAACTACTTCATGTCGCAAGCACAAGTAAAGATCTTGTTCCAATACAAAACAATTTTATTCATGAATTCAAATGGTTTTTTCCATGCAGTCAACCACATAATCAAAATACTTGTGCAAATGGCATCCAAGTTCAGGCCCTTATGGTTCAAAAAATTTCCATTCAATAGGAACCATTTATGGAAGTTATAAATTCCAATGAAGAAGTAATGGTACAAGCTTCCATAGAATCCAATCTCATGTTCTACACTTCTAAAGGATTTTGTATGGTTAATCAAACCGCAGAAAACTTAAACAATAATACAAGATCAAAAAAGAGGCATATAGAAATGGTTGCTCCATCACCTTCAGTTCAAAGTCTTCATCTTAAAGAAAAACAATCCATGGACTTAAGCGAAAGCATGCAAGTGGCTTCATCTAGCGGCTCTTCCTTTAACAAAAAAATAAGTGATACACAGAAAACCCATAGAAAAAGAAATTACACTGTCCAAATTGTTATTTATGTTGATTGACCAAATAAAAAGAGAGACCTCAAAACCATTGACACATAGACACACAGGTATTTCTCTGAACATTTTCTAGCAAATGAAGAAGACAAATCTAAATGTGACAATGTGGGATACCCTATCTATCCCATCTCAGGGGGATATCCTATAAGAATCTTTGAAGCAATTGCCACAATTTGAGTTGGTTATGCTAAAGCCAGACTTTGCAGTCAAACTATGTCAACCAAAGGATGAACAAGTAAGGTTAAGAATCCTCCACCCTTCTACATGTCTACAACTATGCGAAAGTAAGTAGTGCATAATTATATGATAGATTCATCTGCTAGTACTTCTATAATGCCCATGAAAATAGTAGACATTTTAGCCATTGAGTATAACCTAGCTTTTAGGGGAGTCTGACAACTTGATGACTTAGCTATCAAATTATTAAGAGTGATAAAATATCTTGAGTTAACCGTTCATGCTTGTCTAAGCTTAACCATAACCCAAGATATCTAATAACTGACTTACCTCCTTTCTTTTCCATCTACTTATCAAGATATTTCAAAACTAGAGTAGGTGGGTATTTGTCTACTAATTGATATCTCATGCTCTCAAGACCCAGATATGGCACAATATTTACCATTAGAGTTGAGAAAATTTGTTCTTACCATGTTGAATTTTATGACCATGCTCCTCTCAATTCTAATCTCATAATCCAATATTAAGAGGAAGAAAATGAATCGATGTTAGTACAATAGTATACTCCTAGTTCATTTCCTGACCTTTTATTAGATGAATGTGCCAAGGAGCATTATGAATTTGATCTTTATGAGATGGTTGTAGAAACTAGTTTGGGAACTTATTGAGACACTGAGCTTATCATTCATCAAGTCATAGGAAGATACGTTTCCAATAACACGTTACTTAAATCTTACATGCATAGAGTTTGGGATCTCATGGAGAACTTTGACGCCATCAACCTACAAATTGTGTCAAGGAAGCTGAATGCTAAAGCAGATCAGATGATGACAACTGGATCACAATTCTCTCCATCCAAGGACCTAATCTAATGTAATTAGTAGCATGTTAAGATGGCAATAAGGCAATCAATTCCAGATAATGAATTCATCTGGAAAGTTTTGGACAATGATAAGCAAATTGTCTAGTTCATCCAAATGAGGTGAAGTTTTCATCAAATCTTGCAACTTGAATTACAACAAAGTTATGGTGATCAAATTATTCAGTTGAGGAAAATAAATTACCTAAAGGACTGGCTACACTTGAGGATATCTTAAGCCTTGATGATGAGTTTAAAGTGGAAAGGGAGAACATAGCAACAAAGTAGGAAGATTGCTAGCTAGTTACCATCTCACAAGGAAAAGAGTTACTACTTGAAAAGGTATGTAATGAAACTAAAAAATTGGATTTCAATTCCATGTGTCAAAATCACAGTGATGTATTTTCATGGAGATATAAATATCTTAGAATATTTGTTCCAAATATTGCCCAACATGTTATAGATATTGACCCCAATATCAAACCAATTAGACAAAAGCAAAGGCCTATCAATCCCAAAATAGAACCCCTCATGAGAAAATAATTATCCAAACACATAAAGGTTAAAATCATATTCCCCATCAAGTACCCCTCTCGGGTTGCTAATTTAGTCCCTGTTAGGAAGAAGAATGGAGAAATCAGGTTATGTGTGGATTTTAAGTATTTGAATATAACCTCCTTACAGGATCACTGTCTTCTTCCCTTTATGATTTGACACAATAAAGTGATTAAGGTTCAGAATAGCCAGTGGCTTTCTTCAATTAGATGTTGAAGGATTATGAGTTTAAATATATTCATGTGGAGAAATAGGTTTATTTCCATCATGAGATATCTTAAGAAATTCAAGTGTATGCTCACAACTAACCGTATCAAGCTATTAGTCTCCCATCCCAGTGCAAGATACTTCATTATGGGAGTTAAAATTAGTGAAAAGAGAGCTGGATGGGTGAAAAAAATCATAGAATATGATGTGACTATGAAGGCTACAAAATTGGTTAAAGGAAGAGGACTATGTAAGAAGTTGGATTTAGATGTTGAAAATGATTAAAAAAAACCTCCTATCTCATGGAGGAAGAGCAGGAACAACCTACAAAAATTATGCTTAATGACATTAAGTGGATAAAAAAATCTCCAAACTCTTAACTAATGGTGAATATCCTCCTAGTTTGAGAAAATTTAAAAGGCAACATTAAATATTACAGTCCATTCCTTATGCATTAATAGGTGGAGTTTTTTTACAAATATCCTAGATGAATTGTTATTAAGATACATTGAAAGAGAGCAAGTGAACAAAACCTTAACAAAATTTCATAATGACTTCTCGAGAGGACATTTCTTTACAAAGGCCACAACAATCAAAATATTGAAAGCATGCTATTTTTGGCCTATATTGTTTGCAGATTATCATCAACGGATTAGAAATTGCGAGTGTGCTCTTTTTCAGTGGTAAGAAGAAGATGGTGGCCCTCCCACTTCATTTGATTCAGGAAAATGACCCTTCTCTCAATAGGGACTTGAATTTATTTGCATGATCAATCCAATGTAAAGTGTGTGTCACAAATAGGTCCTAACAACTGATTACTTTACTGATTGGAAAGAAGTTGTAAAACTTAAGGAAGCAACTGAATCAACTATCCTTGATTTCCTAGAGGATATTTTAAAGTGGTTTGGGGTTCCCTAGACTATCATTTATAACAATGTTAAAGCCTTCTTAGGCTATAAAATTTCTGACTGGACTCTCAAGCATAACATCTACCTGCAGACTTCTTCTAATTATTGCCCTCATGGTAATGTCTTATCTGAGTCTACCAATAGAAACCTAATCAAAATAATGAAGAGAACAATGGATATGAATCAGAGGAAATGACATACAAAGATTAAAAATACTCTTTGGGATGAAAAAATCACACCTCAAAGAGCAATTGGAAATTCCCCTTTCATCCTTGTATATGGTAGAGAGGCCAAGCTCCCATTATCTCTTGAGTTACCTTCATTGGAGTTGGCACGAAAATTGGAATTGGAGGGTGAATATGAGAGAAAAATTAGAATGGTGGAGCTATTTGAACATGAAGAAATAAGGAAATCCATCATGATCAAGTTATAAGAACATCAAAGGTCAACCAAGTGATGGTTTGACAAGAAATCCAAAGCACAAGCTTTCAAAACATGAAATTTGGTCCTGAAATGGGACTAAAATAAAGCTAAACCAGGGTGACACTCTAAGTTTGATGCATTTTTCATTAGGCCATATACCATTACTACCTGTAAGATATTCAACTCTTTTGAGTTGTCTAGTCTTAACATGGAGACACTTCAAATCCCAATAAATGGGGTTTATCTCGAATCTTCTCATTGAGTCTATTTGTTGCATCTTGTACATAGTCGTTGTTTGTTTACTTTCCTTTCCTTATTATTATTGGAGGGTCCTTCATTTTGTTGTATGGTGATCATTGATCGAGTTCCTTTTCCTCAATCCTTTTGGTGATCATTTAGATAAGTACTTTGTTACACAAGTGTTGTTTTGATTTGTAGTCTTCAAGTTGGAGGTCAGGAAACAAAGTCTAAAACTGCACCACGAAATAGTGTTCTGCGGAATGAAGTGGAAAGTAAAATTAAAATTCTATAGATAAAGGAGAAACTTGATCTCAAAAAAAATTCTAAGTTTTATGCTAACTCCATGCCCAACAGATATGTCAGGCTATTGATTAACCCATCTAGTAGGTAGATGTTCCCCAAAATTCACCAAACTTTTATCCAAAATAGCACCATGTTATTTTTAAAACTTAATTTAAGTTAAGGACTTAAGAAACTCTTGTTTGAAAAGTTGCAGAACAAAGGAACTTAGTGTTCCACAGATATCAAGAACTTAGTATTCTACGGGTTTACTTAACCCCATAAAAAAAGAACATCACCGTGGGAAAATATGTCACAGAATAAAAGCTTAGGACTTCACAGAATTACTAGAGAAGAAAGGCAGAGCAAGGAATGAAAAATGTAATTTTCTGTGGAAATAAAAACTTAGTATTCCATGGATTTGGCATAAATCGCATGAAAAAGGAGTAAAATTCACAAAACAAGTAAATTTCAAATCCAAAAGTATAAATAAAACAAAGATGTTAAACAAAGAATCCGTGATACAAAGGAAAAGTCATGTAAGATGGTGAACTCTATGGAATTAAAGAAATCTGCATATTAAAGAAACCAACGGAACCAAGGAATGATCATCCGTAGAACAAGGAAAATACAAATTCATGGAACAAAGAGTATGCGATATAAAATAAATGCCACATAACATAGAAGACTTTGCAAAATGCAACATAATCTGTGGGAGGAGGAAGGATCAGGCTACGAATGGTGAAAGAGTTGTGGAGTTAGAGCGATCATTCACGGATTAAGGCGGAAGTCAATAACAAAACCATGGATCATCTAAGGTTTGCCAATATAAACGGAAAGTCACAGAAGACAAGATCAAGGTGTTAAAACATTAGAAGTATGTGAAACACAATAATGTCACACCTAATTTAAACTAGGTGCTCTACCACTCCAACAACCAAAATTTAATTTTAAACAACACCGTCCTCCTACACTGGTAATCTAATGGCGTGCAATTGGAGCAATGTCAAGTGTACATACCTAGCCTAAAAAATCAATGGTGATTGTTCTTTGGTGTTGACAGGGTGGTTGAATTCATTGATCATTGGATCTGATTGTCTCCCTCTTCTTCCTCTCTCAAAATTCTATAAATGTAAGTGCAAAAGCACATAAAAACATATCACTTTTCCACTAAGTCTGAGAGCTCTTCCCTTTTGAGATCAAACCTTTTTCTTGCATACCTCTGTAACACACTTGTGAATATTTCACGCACATCCATTCTATTAGCTTGTAAATGGATATAAGTTCTTAATATTATGTACAAGTTTGATTTCTTTCCTTTGAATACATAAGTGTTTAATGTGAATATTTTGATCCTCTATCTCACCTTCAATATTATTTTATTCATTTTTATCAAAGTTCTATGTGCATTCCTTGGATATTTAGATGTATTATTATATATGTATCCCTAGAGCCAGAATTGAACCATATTCTAGTTTTGTGCATCACCTCTCTCTCAACCCTTGTCCTTTTGGAATACTTAGGATAGGATTATATAGTAGTAGTTTAGTGTTGGTTAGTTATTCGTAGTGAGATAAGATAGAAGAATCTAGCTTTCTCTGGATATTTACCTCAAAAGGTGTCATTTTCCCACACTTTGGAGTTCTTTCCATGTTTCACTGAGGTGTTGAATCTAATAGATTCAACAAGGGTGCAATCTCAGCAGACAATAGTTCCATGTTTGTGTAAGCATCTCATGTGATGTTGAATTATTATAAGGGATTCCATGTGGTGTTGTAAAGCAA
This sequence comes from Taxus chinensis, assembly GCA_019776745.2. Lineage (NCBI taxonomy): Eukaryota > Viridiplantae > Streptophyta > Pinopsida > Cupressales > Taxaceae > Taxus > Taxus chinensis. The sequence goes on from CM034150.1 coordinate 733,558,089, forward strand.
GAAAATAAAAAAAATTGGTTTATTTTGGCTTGTGTTTCAATCCTACATGTGTGGGTGTTACATTTGGTATCAGAGTGGAGGTTTATACTCTCTAACTTCTGGGACATTTTGGTGTTGTGATGGTTATTCACAATGGCGTAGGATTTGGAAGAATAATGCTATAATATGTTGTGATGTGACAAAATTATACTTGTAATAATACGAATGCATTCGTTATGCTTAGCAATTAGTGTGGAATAATTGTGATGTTGATGTGTTCCACTATGAGATTAGTCTATCTCGTTAACTCAATGTGTATTACACATGTGTTACCATCTTACAATGGGAAAATAATGTTACCATGAACTGTGAATGGATTGTAACATTGCATTATATTGTGATGTTATAAATGTGTACTAATGTGTTCCATGACAAAATGTGTTTCCTAGAGAATTATATCATATCATGTTGTTCCCACCATGTTGTGTCGTATCATTATGTTATCTCACCATGATGTATTACATTTGTGCACATGTCATGATGTTAAATCAATATATTTTTCGTACATATGTATTCATATCATATGTGATAAAATTTGTGTTGTGAATTAGGGGCATATGGTGATCTTTTGATCCCTATTGTGTTGTACTTGCATTTTTGGTATGTTATGTGGAAATTTGACATGTTGTAAGACATGGAAATATTGTGATGTTATACCCACTATGTATACAATGTGTATGACATTATGGTTTTTATGCGTAAATAATAATTGTATTAGTAATGTGGTTTTGTGTTATGTTGTGTACCCTACACTAGTGATCCCTACGGGTATCATCAAATGTTTATGTGTGAGTGAGGAAAATCATATTGTTGTCTATTTAACTTGACTTGATTATGAGATAGGAAGTGGAGTCCTGCATAGATTGAAAATCCACTTTTTATCATTTGTTATGTATGGCATTTGCTCAATGAGTTTCATGCATATTATGTTGCGTGGACACCTTAGGCTCAGTAAATGACAACACGTACCTTTTTATCTCTCCTTTATTGGTTGTCTTATGGACAACATTTATGTGGTTAAGATTTTTTTTGAGCCTTTTAGGATTTTGAAGATAATGATTCAAATAGAGACTATGATAGTTGCATCATTTGATCATTTATATATTATATTCTGAGAGGAATCTTGATCCTAAGATACACCCTCGATGAGATTATAACCCAGTGAGAAGCCTCTTTAGAGGTTACTATAGTGCTTCTCCTTTCTCATTCTGCAAGACCAACACAATGTTGGACATGGCAGTCATCATTCCTTCTAATAATTCCATATTTTACATGATGAGTTTCCTGAGATTATCCAACCTTTCTTTGCATGTTTCTTGAGCTGTTATAAGGGCCTCACACTTTTGCTTAACAAGTGCTAATTGTTCTGCATGGCCCAAGGTCTCATCTTTCATGGATTTCAGGACTTCATTGTCCTCCAAAATGGTCATGGTTCTTATAACGGATTTTGGCGTTGTAAAAATATTCAATGCTTGATATGCTTTCTTCAGTTCCTCCCACAAGCTCTGAAGCAACCCCTCATATGATGCAATCTTCTACATCACTTAAGCCTTTTCCCACTTTGCTTCTTGTGCTGGATCCTTTGGTTCTGACATGCGCAAAGGTTCATCTTCAAACACTAAGTCCACCAAGTTACTTACATAATGCATTGCTGAAGGAAACATCTTGGGTACCTTTGGCTCTAAGTGTGGATTTTCTTTCATGATATTGTCCCCAAATTCCTCTACCATGTTGATGAAAATAACATTTTTCTTCTGTGCTAAGTATTTTTCTTGTTGTAGGCACGCTATTTCTACATCCTTAGTTTTGATCTCCTCTCTCAACACCCCAATTGTTGAAACCTTCTCCATATTTTTCCTTGCCACCTTTGTCGAGACCTTTACCAAAGTATTGCTCACTTGTTCATCTGACATAACAATCAACTTTACTGTTATGTGTTTGACCTGAGGTGTCTTCTTCAACCTCCTTGATACACATGACTCTTCACATACATCAACATCTGGTTCATCCATGTGCGTGTGCATGGTTTCCATATATTCATCCATCAGCTCCCAGCCATACAAATCCTTTTGTGTCATTGCTCTTTGAAAACGAGTGTGAAAAATTTTACCTGTGTCCTCGGCATAGCCCATGACTGGTGGAACATAATATCCACTTGTTCTCTTTGATCTTGGCCCCTTAGGAACTTGGGCTTCAAGATTTGGAGCTTGTTCTACTGTACCCTGAGTATCCTCAGTCACCGTCTCATCTACCTCCCTTTCTCCCTCTTCTCCATCCTTCATTTCTTCGTCCTTTTGTTCTTCCATGTCCTCTGAAGGTGTAGGGGAATTGGTGCACGCTTTCCTCAGACTCTTCCACCTCCTCATTCAACTTTAACTTCCTTGCTTCTCTTCTCAGTTGTCTCCTTCTATGGAGAGATTCGAGGTGATTTGTGTAGTGATTGCGGAGTAGCACCTTGGGTCCTTATTCTCCTGAATACTCTTTTGAAGCGGCACTCTCCTTGTACTGCATCCAGGTCCTCATCATCCCCTTCTTGTGGCTGGGGTGGAGTAGTCATGCACTCAAATTCTTCCCTATTTGGAGGCTTTCTTCTACCTCTGTGCTCCAAACCACCACTATCTTCATGCCCCTCTTCTTCATCATCTACTTGTATTGTCTCTGTGGGCTTAGGAGCTAGAACATTCTCCATTGTATGCTTACCTTTTGGTGGCCCTGGGAGCGCAAACATCATTCTCCACATACTTAGTGTTCTCCAACTTGGGCTTGAGTTGAAGGTACACAAGCACTACTCTGGTGTCCCCAACTACCAAGCTTACAAGCTTCATGCTTATAATATATGAGATAAGCCTCTCAATGTAGGCATTTTGCCCTAGATATACATACTTCTTTCTTAGAGTGTGGTAGTCGCAATCTACCTTGTCTACATTGAAGGTTAGGTGGCGCACGCATCCAAAAACTTGTGAACTAATGCCTGGAAATATCTTTCTATGAAGGCATACGACAATTTTCACCATGGGCTCCAAGCCCCATCCTTCATCATAAATCGCGTGATGCAAAAATACTGGTAGACTGCAAACTGAACTGCCTTACCCACCACCAAAGGAAACTCCTTGGGTATGCGCCAATCTTCTTCAAATTGTCTACACGGAGTCTATCATACCACATCTCCACCCTCTGCTTGAATGGTCTGCTCATTGATCCATCGCACAAATACTTGCCAAATCTTTTTGCAGGTGACTTGTGTTCTGTGGGGTACTCCCAAATTTTCTCCTTTGGCCCATCGGGCACTCCAATCTCCATAAACACTAAAGACAATAAACAAATGCCAAAACTTATTCTATCACTTGTCCGTGCTTCTTCAATGATTGTCTTTGCTATGTAATCTACGATATTATAGACCACTCCTTGAGACATCTTCTTTGTAATGTGTAACCACATTGTGTTTACCTACGACCATCTTTCTTGGTCATTCAGCTTTGTTACAAGATGTGCAGCTGCCTGCACTACTAGGTACTTCTTCAATTTGTCAATGTCCATGCCACGTGGACCTTTGGTATACCCCAACTCCTTCCTTGTCTCCAAGATTGCGGCCTTATCAGTTAAATCACTCTCCAGATCCGCTCCTAAGGCCCTTAGTCCTGTCACTGTTGAAATTAAGGCAGCTGTGATTCTAACCCTCTGTCTGACGAAGTAGAAGAAGTCCTCATGGAATCTACTCATCAACCATCGATACAATGGTTCATACTTCCCAAAGTATGGCAGCTCGTACAACTGGTAGACTCCAATCTACTTCAGTAACTTCTCACCAATGCGTCATCGTATACTAGCATATCTTCTGTTGTGCAGCTTGTTCATTTTTGTGCTCAACAATGCATCGAGATCCTTCTTGTTATCTGATGTATGATGGTTGTAATCACTGATTTTACATTGACGGATGTGGGAATCCCATTCTTGCCCCATGATCACGCCCTTGGATACTGCATTTATGAGAAATTACTCTCAGGAGTAATTTCTTCTTCCACTTTGACCTTCTTCTTCCCTTTTACTCCTGTTGCGGGTGCTTTCTTCGGTGCCATCTGAAAAATATCTCTTTTCTTCCCTCTTTAATTGAGCAAGTTGAAACCCTAGTTCAAATCTTCATGCCATAGTGGAAATCACATGCCCTAGCTTGTTTGTAACGCGTCTGCTTCGCTCAAACCCTTCACCTATGGGAACACAAGATTTTCCTTCACACAAACCTTCTCTCCAATCTGGTTTCACACTCTTTGCACCTCAACACGATTTCTCGGACTCATTCGCACTTATCCCTTTTCAAATTCTCCAATTGTAATGGTAAAAATGAACTCGCATCCTGTCCTTATATAGATTTTTAAAAATTTAGTGCATTTATTGCTCCTCCACCTACCAACAATCCTCTCATTAATTGACCATTTTCATTCTTTCCATGCGTGGTACATCTTCGTGCCCAAGCTATAACCTTCTAGCACACCCTCCTACCTTTTGGCTGTAGACTTCTCTTCATCGCGCTTACATGCACCTGAGTACCTTGTCACTGCACCTTCCACTAGTAGTCTTTACGGCCTCTGCTTATCTCACATTATACTTGTTTCTTCATCTACCTCCACCTATGGTCCTTATTTCCAGAAGCAATTTTTTCTTCTTTCAATTCTCCAACTTGAATAACACCCGTAGCAGTTTGTTCCTTTCATGTGGAATTATTTTCAATAGTCCTATACCTTGGATATCAATAACCTACCCCACACTAAGGGTATGTACAGTCCTCTACGCATAAAAATTCTTCAAAATAGTAATTAGCTTCTGGCACGTAAATGCGCTTATTACACAAACACACCAACTAAATTGACAAAGCATAACGACAAAGAAGGAAACACATTAAGGAAATTCAGAATTGAAAACCTAATCTAAATGGCAACACCACCTTATTACAAACACCAAGAAGACTTATTTATAGTAGGGCTTCAGCCTACTCCCGTTGAAGTAACCGGGTAACCATATTCCATCAAGTGCCTCTAATTGACAAGCATATGTTTCGAGTATGTGAGTGATAACATACAACCCCAACCAATGTACTTTGAGTTTACCTGGATGGCGCAAAAAATTAGAATCATAAAGGAGCACCATCTGTCCTATCTCAAGATTTTTATCCCTGATGTGCCTATCATGCCATGCTTTCTGCCTGGCCTTCTCTTGTTTTTGACTCCAACATGCTATTGCTCGGTCACTCATCCAACTTGATTAACTTTTCAATCCATTCTTCTAATGCATGCTCATCAGCTAGACTCCAACACGCATAATACAGCAAAGAAGGTAACATGAATTCCATAGGAAGAACTACTTCTGTGCCAAACACTAACCAAAATGGTGTGGCTTTGTTCAACCTTTTATATGTTGTTTGATATGCCCAAAGTACTGCAGATACTTTATCATCCCAATCCTTTCTTCCAACATCACATATTTTTGTCAATGTTTGGCTCAAAATTTTGTTGAAAGCCTCAGCAGTACCATTATCCTGAGGATGATAGGGTGTAGTCTTATGGTGTGCAATCATGAATTCATCCAATAAAATTCTGATTGTCTCATTAAGAAAATGTGTGCCCCTATCACTAGTCAAACTTATAGGACACCCATACCTTGTAATAATATTTTCCCATAGAAACTTGGCTGTTGTAGCTCCATTGTGCAATCCTTTATAGGTGTTGCTTCTGCCCACCTTGTTAGATAGTCTGTGCAAGTGATGATATAGCGTGATCTAGTTCTACGCACGGCTGGTGAAATAGGACCCACAAAATCTATAGCCCATTTCTCAAATCGGTTCTGCACTAGGAATAGGCCTTAATGGCATCTCATCTCATTGTCCTAGTTTCCCAAGACACTAACAATGATCACAAGCCTTGCAATAATCCTTATAATCTTTATACAGGGTCTCCCACCATAATCCAGTGAGTAAAATCTTGCACGCAGTGGCGTCACCTGCATAGTGGCCACCTACAATACCACCATGAGCTTCCTCCATGATATCTGTGCGCTCATGTTCTAGTACGCAACAACGCAATACCTCAATCCCGACCTAATTTGTACAGGTCACTGCTAATCAACATATAGGGTGTCGTGCGTATAGTAAGTTGTTTCTTCTCCAAGGATTTCATTCCTTCTGGTGTCATGCCTGTTTGTAGAAAGACAATAATGTCTTCTAATTCTGATGGTGCTCGTTGTAACATATATAACTGTGCATATGGCATGGTATCTTCAATTACCTGTGCTTCTTCTCCTGATTGGATTATGGATAAATGGTCTGGTCCAGAATTACTTTTCCCTGGTTTTACCACAACTATGAAGTCAAATTCTTGGAATAAGAGTACCCATCTGCATATGCACCCTTGTAAAACGGGTTTGTTTACCAAATAATTCAATGCCATGTGATATGTATAGAAGAAAAATGGTGTAGCTAGCAGGTACTATCTGAATTTATGTAGCACATAGATCATTGACAAAGCTTTGCGCTCTGTAGTTGTGTAGTTCTGTTATGTAGGAGTCAACTTTCTACTAGCAAAATAGATAGGATGATCTATAATACCTTCTCCAGGATGAGCCAAGATTGTGCCAATGGTCATGCCAGAGGCATCCACATGTACATGAAATGGTTGGTCCCATGAAGGAAAACATAGAATAGGTGCGGTAGTAAGTTTCTCCTTTAATGTCTCGAATGCACGTTGTTGCGGTTCTCCCCAGTAGAACGTACCTTTCCCTCTCAATAACTCCTCCAATGTGTGATAAATTTGGAATATCCTTTAATAAACTTCCTGTAATATCCTGTATGACCCAAAAATCTGTGCACCTCACTCTGACTGGTAGGCTCTTTTAGGCCTATAATGACTACAACCTTAGCTGGATCAACTAACAAACCTTCCTTGCAGATTATGTGTCCTAACAGTATCCCAAATGGTGTAGCAAATATGCACTTCTTGATGTTCAAAGAGATACTCAACTGTCTACATCTTTCAAACATTAAGCGTAGATTTTCATAATGATCCTTAACTAATCCATACACCATCCAATCATCCAAATAAACTCTGTAAGAAGTTGTGAATAAACTCCTTGAATGCTTAAACAACTATGTACGTGAAAATACAACAGGCACATTTTTCAGACCAAAAGGCATCACAGTATAGGTGAAGCTACCCCATTCAGTAGTAAAAGTGGTCTTTTCCTGATCCTCCTGGGAAATCCTAACCTGATGATACCCAGAGAACCCATCTGTAAATGAATAAATTTCACGCCCTGCAACACCTTCTAGTATTTCCTCAGTGAATGACGTAGGAAAGGGATCAGTCACACATGCAGCATTCAGCTCCATGTAGTCCACACAGATCCTAATTCCGTCCATCCTTCTTGATATTGATCACCATTGGACTAACCCATTCTGATTCGTTGAGGGGCTTGATAATCCCAGATTTCAACATTTTGTCAATCTCTTCTTTGACCTTTTCACGCAAGTTGGGGTTCATCCTATAGGGTCTCTTTCTAACTGGGAAAGCACCCTCCTTAAGCTTTATCCTCATCTCCCCTAATGATTCATACACACCTTTAAGTTCATGGTACCCTCGAGGGAATAAGTCCTGATAATCCCGTAGTAGCTCTATAATTTTTTGCCACTTCAGAGTCTGACCAATAGTCTCCAATTATGGCTTCTTTAGGCTCAACATCCGATCCAATATTCACCTTCTTTGTCTTCATAGGTTCATGATAGGAGCGTGTGGTCTTATCTGCACTGTCTAACACCTCACACCTACCTGTTGAATGGTTTATATCTAGATTTTCTACTTCTTTGTCATCCACTAAATAGACCATTTTACCTTTTTCTTTTTCAAGGAAAATGCATGCTGAAGTAGTGTGGCATCGGCCTCTGTCTCTTCAACAAGACGCACTCCTAAGTTTCCTTCATCCAATAACTCCTGAAGGAGTTCTTCAGCCTTGGCACTATCCCCCATAGTTAAGCACTTTATGAATTTTAATGCTTCTTCCACTGGAGGCTTGTTAGAGAAGAATTCAAATGTCTGGGCCATTTCTACAATTAAATCCTACCAATTTCTAGTCTCTCTATGGAGTTCTGCATAGACATACCAAGCACATGTGTGCATAACCCTGTAAAGTGGAATAAAACTTGTGCACCCAGAGAGAAGGTGGTAAAGCTTCCTGCCCCTCTATCCAGAGTCTCTCACACTTCTGAACGTGGTGCTGAACAGGTTGACTACCATGATAAGTACAGATTTGAGTAGGTGCATTGCTCCTATAGAACCTAGTGGCAAGAGTAATCCTAATTTCATTCCATCCTACAAGATTATCCTTGTGGACCACCCACCAGCGCACTGTTGTCCCACGTAGTTTATATGCTAGCATATTCCTTCTTTCCAGTGGGTCTATCCACTGTTCCTCCATAGCGCACATAGGAACACCATAGGATCTCCTTCTCCAGTGTAATAAGGTACCGAGTTGTTACCTATTCTCCTGACATAATGTGGTTTGCTGCCCTTAGGAAATATGCTCTTTACTTCGCGCCCTACCAACTCATAAGTGCTATGAGCCCAATTATCACAAGCAACACTTGTAGTATCATTGATAGACTATGCATCCTCCCACTGAAGGATTCCTTCTTTATATGGCTCAAGCACTCTATGGATCCCAGATGGCATGTACATAAATCCTATTTAGGTCTTCTTCACTCAAGGGCTCAACATAGGGCACAAATTTTCCATCTGTTAAAGGGATAATAACTCTTTCCTCCTTGTTTTCAAAGCTAATATAACCCTTGTTGAACCGAAGATCAACATTATTTGCATAGCACCAAGGACACCCCAATAGAGTTGGGAAGCTATCTAACTCTGCCAGCGCTAGAACCTCAAAATATCTAGTGAACTTGGCTCCTTGTATGGTAATGGATGCATCTTTTAAAACTCCGATGGGAGTGGCCTTAGTCTGATTAGCCATGAACAATACATTATAGAGGATGGCTGTAATGGGGGCCTCCCCATTTATACCCATGCATCTAAGGTAAGAACATTGACTTCCATGCCTGTATCAATCAATATATTACTCAATAGCCACCCATCTACAACAACATTCAGAGTGATTTCCTTGTCATAATCTAGGCTATGAGGGGGAAGATTCACATGCAGGATCTATCATCCAGTCTCAGTACTTGTACATAGAGTGTTTCCTTTTAACCAATTCCCCAACAGTGGAATGATATTCTCTTGGCACAACAATTTACACACTTCTCTCAAGTCATCCATATCAGTTTGGACTATCTCTGATGCTTTCTTTTGCTCCATCTTCCATGATTTCTCCTTTAAATACTGTATTTCACCCTAAAGATTCCTGAGTACCTCCATGGTTTCCTGGTAAACCTCCTTCTAATGGGACAGGATCTGGGTACCGTGCATGTAGAACCTCCTCCTTAGTGATGGTAGGCTTCTGCTGTAATGCTTCTCTGGCACGCGCTGCTTTAGCGCGGGTCATAATCTTTACTTGCACTGCCTTAGATCTATGCTTCCAACTTAGGCATCCACTGATTTTTCACATCACATTGTATCCTAACCATTCATGTGCCTTTGTTTTCTTGTTTATGTTGCTAGCTAAGATGCTCATACAAGGTCAGGCATTCCTCATAGCTATGATTCTTTCCACAGAAAGAACATGTAATATTCTGAGGACATTCATGCCTGTAGTGGTCAGGAGATCCACATGTATAACATGTCTCGCGAGGGAACTCGCTTCTTCCACCACACACGGCCTCATCCTCCGAATCCATCATGGATATCCTCGACCTCTGCCATGACCGCCTTCAAAATGCCCTTCATTCCGATCATAGCATGCCTGATTGTGATCTTGATCCTGATGCTCATTCTTTCCTTTAGAGTTATCTAAAACTCTATCTTTCGTACACCAATATCTATAACATCATGGATCTGACCAATCATTGAAAGTCTTTGTGTCATGAGTCGTGGACCTACAGATTTTGCAGTAGCTTGAAACGTTCTTCCTTATCGCACGTTGTAGTAATGGGGCAGTGGATAACATCATGGTTTAAATGGCATATCTCACAATCCAATACAATGATCACACTGATCTGTGGGGACAACTATCCTTTGTGTGACCTTCCACTTCACAATCTGTGCACCAAATCCCTGTGCGCGTCTCATGTGCTAAATTTGCTGAATAGTTTCTCCAACTACTTTGCCATAGCTGTGATCTGTGCTTCTAAAAATGGGCTCACCCCAGTGTCTATACTTCCAACTGCCTCAGCACGTGTAAGGCTGCTTCAAGTGCTTCACGTGGATCAGTGTATGTCTTATGTGATAACGCCTCTTCTAAAAGGTGTAATTAGGCCTCCAACAAACCATTGTGCATGCTGGCTTGCATGAATATCATAAGACATCTTAGATAATATCATTTTGAAATGGGCATCATACTCTCTGACACTCTTAGTAGTGCCTTGCTTAATATCCTTGAGCACACTTATACTCTTCTGCTCAAACTCAGGGATGTGAAAATCTTTAAGGAAAGCATATTTTAAAGTTGTATAGTCTACGCAAGTCTGATCAGGGTCAAACTTTCTATACCAACTGTGTGCATGCCCTTGTAACGTAGTAGCAAATTGGCTTGCCCTACGCTCAGAAGCCATGATTCCTTTTACACACCATATTATTTCACACATATGCACATGTTCAACAACATCTTCTATGCCCCTATACTCTGGAAGACAAAGAGACATCTCCATGTAAATATTCTTGGGGTTGGTGTGGACCTTTCCCACCTGATCTAGAACCTCCTGTGTTTCCTCTACCTCCAAAACCACCAGATCCACCGGAAGCTAGAGCCACCTATACCTCCTGATCCTGAACCTGTAGCTAGGGTTAGACTAGAGGATGTAATTCCTTGTGTCCCAATAGTAGTACTAAACTGTACCCCGACAGTTTGCGAAGCATTACTACTCCTAGAAGAGAGTCCAAAAAATCTGCGCGCCTGAATTATGTGCAGATGATACACTTGAAAAGGTACTTATATAAGCAATGAAATTTTTTGCACTACCATCTTTGTGCCTCTTATAAGACTCACTCCTGTTCTCCCACTACTTGAATTAACTTGTTGACTGTTTGTTATACTAGATGCTGGAAAACCAAGTGCAAGGGCAAGGTTTCCAGGTGGATTCAGATGCGCGCCCGTGGCCCAGGATGTTTCTGCTAGCGCACTTCTATGTGAGGCCGAGGAGGGTTCCCTATCATGCTTTCCCAAATGGGGGAGTTCTTAAGGCTTGGGTTCCACGTCTTCTACGTGAACTTCAACTGCTTCCCGAAACTATCTTTCTCCACAATGCCATTTTCTCTGCAACCTCCCGATGCCTCTCTACCGCCCTCTTGTGTGCCTCATTATACTTAAGCTACCTTTCCTCTCTCTTCCTTCCTACCACTAGGTCGGCCATCTTTCACCACACCTGATCCTACCCCCGCACGTGGTGGGGTTTAGTTAGCCATCAGTTTTCTCTCTAAATTCAAAGTTACCATTAGGATCTTGATCACCAGTGGAATGCCTTGCAGGTAAGTTTCCCTTAGATACCGTAAAAACTGGAATTTAGCTACTGTTATGATAATTCTCCACCGGGAACTCCTCATGCTATGATTATTTACTAATGCACAACTTTTAGTTTGGTGGATGTAATCTGGAAACACAACAACAAACATAACACAAGAATACCATAGACTATGATACGAAGGAATGATGAACAAATCTGAAATATAAGTGTAAATTATAATATCAACATGAAATTGTTACAATCTCACCCATGAGGTTCTTCAAGTGTTATTAACTTCACTTGCCTTCCAACAATAACTATGGGAGAAACTTCACAATTACACCTCTTGATGGCTTCTTTAACACACTTACTCATACAATATTTCTCACTACTTCCTTCTATGCTAAATGAGGGGGGTGACCTCTTTATTTATAGGAATTCAGGCTTATCCACCCTATCTCTAAGATAGGATAGGAAATCTCTTCCGGCCAATCATATTCCATGCCTAAACTCTTGCCTTTACATGTAGGCTTATCTTCTAAGATAAGATAAACCTTATCATCTCACATGGGTTCCACCTTTTTAGACTTTTCCACAAATAAAATACACAAAATATTTATGACATCACTCTTTGTCCTTATTACAAATATAATATTTCTAATTCCTAATCATGTAGACCCTACTTCTCTACTTACCCCAACTTTGACATTTTAACATTACCGGACCACTTACGACAAATATTTACTTTTTACCACAACATTCCTATTGTACTTTGACTGTTACCGTACTCTACTTTATTGGTGGCACCGTACTGATGGCGCGTTATCTTCTATCAGACGCCACTACTAATCATACTTAACAACATCCTATTCCTAATACATACATAATAAAATAGAAATTACGGAGGAAAATTTTAATGTTGACATTTTCCCCCTTCCTAGCTTCTACTCCGTCCTCAGAGTAGACTATTCTGGTGCTTGGAAAATCTTTAACTTGTCATGGTTGACCCATTTCGTAATGGGAGTGCCATCCAATTCCTCCAGTCGATATGTACCATTTTCATGCACAACTGCTATTTTGTAGGGCCCCATCCATTTGGGAAGAAATTTTCTCTGCCTTCTTTTTTTGTATCTGGAATCATATACTAGAACCAAGTCATTCACATGAAATGGAGACCAACGGATCTTTTGATCAAAGTATTCCTTCTGCTTCATTTTCTTCTTATAGCTTGTATCCTTCGCTATTTCCCTCATTTCCTCTAGCAAATGAAGATGCACCAACCTTTCTTTTACTGAATCACTTTCATCCATCCTTTCATTTTTCATAACTCTCACAGTGGGAATATCAAACTCAATAGGAAGAACTGGATCAATGCCATAAGCCAACTGAAATGGGGAGTATCCTGTTGCTGACTTTGATGTTGCCCTATATGCCCACAATGCTGCATGAATCCTTTTATCCCACTTATGTACCTGCAAGGCTGCATCTTTTGCTAGAATTTGACACAACACAAAATTTGTTCATTCCACCTGTCCATTTGTGCTTGGCTTGTATGTTGTTGCCTTCCTGTGCTTAATAGAAAACTTGTTGACTAGGGCTTCTACCACCTCATTAATGAAGTGGCTTCCTTGATCTGTTACAATTTCTAATGGGCAACCAAATCTGGTGACAATGCGTTCATATATGAACCTTGCCACTTCATCCATGGAAGTTGTTTTCAATGGCCTAGCTTCAACCCACTTGGTTAAATAATCTGTGGCAACTACAATATACTTATTTTGGCGTGGGGTAGTTGGAAGTGGACCTACAATATCTATTCCCCACTTTTCAAAGGGACCAAGTGGAAGAATAGGGCATAATGGAGCTGATGAAGTCTTACGGTTACCATGTGTTTGAAAAATATCACATGTCTTACAATAATTATAACAATCTCTAAAAAGAGTGGGCCAGTGATAACCTGCATCCAAGATCCTTCTTGCTGTAAGTTGTCTAGAGAAGTGTCCTCCACATGTACCATTGTGGAATTCTTCTATCAGCTCCTTCCCTTGATCATGTCCAACTTGCCCTCTTGTACTGTCCATCAGGTCCTATTCGAAATAATACTCCATGCATAATAGAATATGGATGACTGGCTTGAGTAATCTTCCTCTTAGTCTTTGCATTGGCACCATCAGGAAACTTGAATTCATTCAGATAATTCCAAATATCTATGTATTCACTAGGGATTGTGTCAAGGGATAACAATGCTGCATCTGGGAAATCATCATCATCACAAGATGAACCTAAACCATCATAGGCTCGAGAGAGTGCATCTGCATTGACATGCTTCTTTCCTGGCCTATCTATAATATCAAATTCAAATTCTTGTAGCAAAATTATCCATCTTGCTATCCTCCCTGATGGGTTAGGCTTATTTACAATATATTTTAGAGCCTGATGATCTGTTACAACTATAAATTTCTGCCCTAGCAAGTAATTTCTAAACTTCTTTACAGCAAAAATGATAGCTAGAGCCTCTTTTTCAGTTACAGTATAATTTACCTCAGCACTGCTCATTTGTCTGCTCCCAAAGTAAACTGGATGATCATTCCCATTTTCATCCTTTTGGCTCAGAGTACTTCCTAGTGCTGCATCTGAGGCATCAGTATACACAATGAATGGCTTGCTCCAATCTGGATTCTTTAAAACAGGTGAAGACACCAAAGCTTCCTTCAGTTGTTCAAAAGCTTCATGCGCCTTATTTCCTGGTTCATAAGTAACATCCTTCTTCAAGAACTGGGTTAGTGGCTGTGCAATCTTTGAGAAATTCTTGATGAACCTTCTATAGTAACCCACATGGCCTAAAAATGATCTCAACTTACTTCTATTCATAGGAAATGGTAACTCTTTGATTTTTGAAACTTTATCAGGATCAGTACCAATACCATCTCTGGATACAACATGCCCTAACAAAACACCTTTAGAACATCCAAAGACACACTTTGTAGGGTTTAGTGAGGCTTGTGCTTCATCTAACCTTTGAAATGTTGTCTCCATCTAGTGCAGGTGGTCCATCTTGCTCCCATAGATGCAAAAATCATCCAAAAATACTCTGATGAAGTTTCCAATGTAGGGTTCAAACACCCTATTCATCAAGCGTTGGAACGTTGCCGGAGCATTACACAACCCAAAAGGCATAACTCTATAAGCAAATGTTCCCCAAGGAGTGGTGAACGTGGTCTTCAGCTGATCTTTCTCTGCTATACGAACTTGGTTGTATCTGCTATATCCATCAACAAAACTATAGCACTCCTGGCCAGCTACTTCGTCCAAGATCTGATCTGAGAATGGAAGAGGGTAATGATCCTTCTTTGTTGCCTTGTTGAGCTTCCTATAATCAACACAAATGCGTAGTTTCCCATTCTTTTTTATTGAGATCACAATGGGAGAAACCCATTCTGAATTCTCCACAGCAAATATGAATCCTGCATCAAGCAACTTATCTATTTCTTCTTTTACAGTCTTGGAAAAATTAGGATTCATTCTATATGGCATTTGCTTTATGGGCTTAGCACCATCTACCAGCTCAATAGAATGTTCTACCCAACTTACTTGACGGAGTTCCTTGTAATCAAAAGTGAATAGGTGTATGTACCTTCGAAAGAGCTGGAGGTAGGATTCCTTCTCACTCTCCATCACAGCATCACCAATCTTTATTTGTTGGAGACGATCAACAATTTCTTCTTCAGATAATCTTATGGGTTCATGAGTCGGTGTGACTGGAAGGATATCCATGACCGAAACATCAACCTCACTTTCTTCATCTTCTGTGTCCACTTCACTGGTACTAGAGTAATCAGAGGATGTCCAATCATCAGTTTCATCACTTGAATCCACAGGTTCTGCCTTATGATGCCGAGGGATCATGTTTATCTTCACCCTCTCTCTGCCACATCCAAGTGTCATGAAGCCTTCATTCCAGTAGTTTCTTGCATGAACTCTCCTTAGCCATGGCCTTCCCAACAACATTGGGTACGCAACAGTACCATTTTTCATCACCTGAAAGTCTACCACACATACAACACCCATAACAGATATTGCCACATTTGAAACAACACCTTCTGGTTTAGTTTTTCCCTTATTTAATGACCTTAACATAAGTGTTGAGGGGCGATCAATTTTTAAACCCAACATATTCATTACAGACTCAGTCATTACATTAACTGCAGCACCTCCATCAACTAAGACATCATGAATTGAAATACCATTACATAATACCTCAGCTTGTGGAGCGTAAGGGATCCGCCTCTGCCTCCAAAACAGGTACCTCAACCTCCTTACTTCGTCGAGCATTGAGTCCACTTCGCAGCTCCCACCTCTTCTCAGAAGACATAGCCAGAAGTTGACCATATGTAATATTTGCAGGCCTTTTGGACAGATCTTCTAAGATGGAGTATGGTCCTTGTCCCTGTGAAATTAGAAAATCCTGCACACCCAACTTTCTTCTCCTATGTTTCTTACTAGTTTCTCCTTTCATCTTCTTAGGATCATTTCCATCTTGGTTATCTTTTTCTTTCTTTCTTTTTGTTACAAACACATCTGCTTCATTATTTATGCTCCTATCTATTACATCAAAAGAATTCACAGGTGCTTTTCCTTTATCATTATCTCTTGTACCAGATGTAGAAGCTCTATCTGGACAATTATACTTATAATGACCCTTTTTATGACAACCATAACATACAACTTCAGTTATATTTCTTTTTGGACCTCTATCTCCTCCCTGAGAACTAAATTCCTTTCCTTGAAGAAGATTAATAGTTAACTGACCCATCTTCTTGAGCAGATCTTCATACTCAGTAGATGTACTAGGGAAAAGATTTGTGCTCACCGAGAGTGGTTGTGGATTCTGGACCAAAGGTGTTGGTGTAGGCTCTACCTTAGCAGCAATTTCTTTGGGCTCCTCTTCCATGCTTTCTTCTTGCCTTCTTGCAATCTCCTTTGCTTGTTCAATGGTAGCTGGGCGGTCATACTTCACTCGTTGTCTGATCTCTGGCTTCATCCCAAGAATGAAGTGCTTACAGAGGAGATTATCCATGCCATTCATCAACCCATCCGCTAATCCTTCCTTCTGGATCTGGGCATCGAGCTTCCTCCTTAGCTCTAGAACACGAGCATGATAATCCCTTATCTTCTCCTTCTCTCCTTGGGATAGCTTTGTGATATCGATCATGAGATCTGCATATTTCTGTTGTTCACCAAATTCTTCAAGAAAACTTTAGTTAATAAATCCCATGAGTTTTTCACATTATCACCTAGTGTTTCAAACCACCTAAGGGCTGAACCATCCAAAAAGGTAGGAAAAAATTCAGTCCATTGTTCCCTTCTTATGAGGCCATTACAAATGCAAGATCGTTTAAACTCTTGAATGAAAGAGGAAGCATCTTCATTAGATTGGGCTGAAAAAACAGGAATCTTCCCCATTTTCAAAAGTAACCACAGTGAAATACCAACTCACAAGTACAATCAGTAAGACTTATGTGCACAAATAATTGGACTCACTACAATAGAAAGTGACTTTACACCTTTCTACAGTAAAATAGGAATGACCACGGTAAAACTATGGTAAAACTTGACTTACTACGGTAAAAACTGACTTTACTGTGGTAAACACTATTCACGGTAAAAAGTGAAGTTACTGTGGTAAATACTATTCATGGTAAAAAGTAAAGTTACTGTGGTAAATACTATTCACGGTAAAAAGTGACTTTACCATGGTAACTACTATGCACAGTAAAAACAAGGTTACCCTCCAAATGATTTCTGACTAAGTGGGAATATCTCTCCAGAAAATCCACCAACGAGGAATGGTCCCGGCAACGGAACCAAAATGTCATCACCAATCTGGCACTATGATAATTCTCCACCGGGAACTCCTCGTGCTATGATTATTTACTAATGCACAACCTTTAGTTTGGTGGATGTAATCTGGAAACACAACAACAAACATAACACAAGAATACCATAGACTATGATACGAAGGAATGATGACAAATCTGAAATATAAGTGTAAATTATAATATCAACATGAAATTGTTACAATCTCACCCATGAGGTTCTTCAAGTGTTATTAACTTCACTTGCCTTCCAACAATAACTATGGGAGAAACTTCACAATTACACCTCTTAATGGCTTCTTTAACACACCTTCAAAATTGGCTTTTTACACACTTACTCATACAATATTTCTCACTACTTCCTTCTATGCTAAATGAGGGGGGGTGGCCTCTTTATTTATAGGAATTCAGGCTTATCCACCCTATCTCTAAGATAGGATAGGAAATCTCTTCCGGCCAATCATATTCCATGCCTAAACTCTTGCCTTTACATGTAGGCTTATCTTCTAAGATAAGATAAACCTTATCATCTCACATGGGTTCCACCTTTTTAGACTTTTCCACAAATAAAATACACAAAATATTTATGACATCACTCTTTGTCCTTATTACAAATATAATATTTCTAATTCCTAATCATGTAGACCCTACTTCTCTACTTACCCCAACTTTGACATTTTAACATTACCGGACCACTTACGACAAATATTTACTTTTTACCACAACATTCCTATTGTACTTTGACTGTTACCGTACTCTACTTTATTGGCGGCACCGTACTGACGGCGCCGTTATCTTCTATCAGACGCCACTACTAATCATACTTAACAACATCCTATTCCTAATACATACATAATAAAATAGAAATTACGGAGGAAAATTTTACTTTGCATGTATTCTTCTTCTAAATCGTGTGTCCACTCCTCAACACTTGCTAGAGTCAACCGGTGTGTCTTCATCGCGAACCATTCTGAAAACAACTAAAAAAGAGGTCTCAGTAACGAAACCAATGATGTAGCCTATAATTCACAAGTAAAATCTCAGGAGGGCTGGCACATCACTCAGCCTAGATTGAGCACTCACCCGAAGTGCACAAAGGTACTAGGCCCCTCTTTAGGGTTACTGTTACAGGATGTTAGCATGATGAAGACTTGAAGCATTTAGATCTATGGCTATTATATCATTCTACAATACATATTTAGATCTAGAGAATAATAGACTTAACAAATAACCATGATGAAATAAAACATGCAAGAAACAATTATACTCAGGGTTTGACACTCTGATTCAGCTAACACATTCCATTTCATTTAAACATGATAAATACACAAAATATTATTATAATAGATAACACCATAGTCTATGTGCGCATCAGATTTGGCAGCATAACCTCACAATAACTTAGTCCTCGCATCCTTCCTATATTGCTCAGTTCACTACATATTTATAAGGGTGGGGACTTTCCCTTCACCACTTATCTAATCCTAAAATAGGTCACATGCTATTATTAGCCACACGCCTTTAAAAAAATAGCCACACATGCAAGTGCGCTAACGATAGACTTCTTCTTGTTAACGGTTAGTTTGCAACTCTATCTTTAGCCTGCATCCATGCAAAGTGCTTTGTAGCCAATGCATGTCGTGCAAGTCTCTAACCGGTTTGTGTGTTCTGCATGCCATGTTCCACAAATAAATCCTCATCGTGAAAATGGCTAAGTCTCGAATCGATCTCTGTTCCCATTGCAGGATTCCTTTTCGATCCTCCCACGCTTTTGAATGCACTCTGCTCTTCCCACGCAATTCTTCTATATTTTCTTTGGTAAGTGTTATACTTTAACTGATTAACTGTGCCCTACGTCGTCGTGTCCAATCTATAAGCATTTGTTTGAAGGTCATCAAGTTTATTAACGATTTATTTTAGACATGTTAATGTAATTTAACTTAGCAAATATTGTATGGTCTTTGTCATCGCCACTTGTGTAGCACCTCAACTCAGTGGGTTATGGTGAGTCCTATCTAATAAGCCTCATTTCATGGTTTTTGAGCATGTGGGATAGCAATAATCTTACGCCATATCTATTATTCCTATGTTGGGGTGAGCAATAAAGGAGAATGGGTGAACAAAAATAAATTAAAAATTCATTTTTTGGATAATAATTAAAATAATCATAATTTTTTTATTGAAAATATATACGTGATAAAATAAGTACAATAATGGGGAGTTGGTGAGGTTTTTGGGTAAATCAAATAATATTAGGGAACATCAATGTTTTGGGAGCTTAAACAGATCTCCATTGCCATTTCTAGCATACTTCCTTCATGTGTCATGAAGGGGAGTAGACTGTTGTCAGGGATGGCAGTTGAAAGGCACTTGTCAAGTGTAAATGCCAACATAAAACAATGTGGCCACCATACCTCCCAACCTGTGCCAAGGTAAGGGTGTTTTTTCCTAACACGAGGATCGGGGTATAAATGTCAATCAAATATAAGGGAAATGAGTTTTTTAGATGATGTAGTGCAACTTCGAAACATAAATGGATAGAAATGTGGATGCTCAAACATGGAACATGAACTATTGGACAAAACATTTCAAGATGTGGCCTTGGAAACATTAATGATTGCAAGATACGTACAAAGTGGGTGCATTGAATGGATTGTTAACTTTTAATAAAGTTCATTTGGAAGGGGTAGAGCTTGGATTCCATATTCTTTACTATCATTTCTCCCCCATGTTATGTTAATCTCCTTAGACTTTTTCTACAACATTGCATAGATCTCCTTGTATGTGGTGTGAGCTATTTCCTATGCACACAAAAAATGCACCATTTTTTGTCTTTTTACCCACACAAAAAATGCCCATCTACACACAATTATATTTTTTAATTCCTCTATCCCTCATCAAAATCTTATCATTTGAACTTCACCTTGCCTGCATATTGTTGCAAAGATGTTTGTAAAAGAACATAAGTTGCAGTGTTGTGGGATCCAACTTGAAAGAAGAGTTATACATAATTTCAAACCCATATTCTTAGGCTCTCTCAAGGAACCAAACAACCTCATCCACACATTTGAGTTGTGGAAAAATAAGAGATTTGTACAGAGTATTAACCATAGAAACTAGTTCTTGGTCATATTTTGTATTTGTAAGTGTCATAGTTGATATGTACGAAAATGTGGAAGTGTAAACAAGGCACACAAGTTATTGAGACAATGCCTCAATGAAATGTGGGTTCAAAGGAATCTAACTGTAGGGTTTACATAAATGAGCACGCCAAAAAGGATTTGGAGCTTTTAAGAGAATGTAATTAGAGGGTGTAAAGCTAGAATCAACAATATTTTCTAGTATCCTCGTAGTTTGTGTGCATGCAACTAGCTTGGAGCCCCTCGTACCACTTCGTTTTCTCACAGACATGATTTTCTATCTCTTCTTGCATATTTCTAATGTTGATAGTTTTCCTTTCTTGATTACATTGAAATTAAAACTAAATGATGAGTATGCTTTGGTTAGATAAAACAATTTTTGTTGCGTAAACATTAAAAGATATATTATTTCTGCACAGACCAAAATGACTATTTAGAGTGTTAACCTCAATCCTGAATTGTTAGGGATAAACAAAAATATATGCAGATCAATCCCACATAATCGTAGAAACAAGAACTATGAACAAACACTACACAACAAGAAGACAATATTTAACATGGTTCTGTTAGAGTAGGTATTTACCTTAACTCATGTTCACCTAGGTACTTTATTTACCTTTATTGTATTTATCCTCTCCCACTTCAGTGTGTGGATATTTCTTTTATCTTATTTAGATATTAGGAGATATTATCTAGTTGTTAGGTATAGTTCTTTCCTTAATCTATGGTATTGAATAGTTCTTTCCTTGATCTATGGTATTGACTAGATCCTTGATGTCTAGTTCTCTCCTAAATCTATGGTCTTGACTAGTTCTTTGATGACTAGTTATCTCCTTGATTTATGGCTTGATCTACGACCTTGGCTGGTTCTTAGATTGTTATTCCTTGCCTATTTAAGCAAGGCCCATTCTCAATGTATTGCATTGAGTTCCATAATAATATATGATATTGCTACTCATTTGTTTGTAAAGGTTTTATGTAAAGTTATTCTGGTGAATTGCTTTCATCTTATTGATCGTGGTGTTTGATTAGCATCTGTGTTCTTGGCTTGGTACGATTTGGTTATCGTTCCTTTTAGGTTCACCCAATGGGGGTACATTCACTAAGAAACACTTACCCAAATTTTCTTTCTAGCCAACAAGAGTATAATCCAATCTCTTATATGTCTTCTCAAAATTACAATGAGAAAATCTTGTTTAGAGTTATGCTCAACAAACTCTCTCAAATTCACACTTGAATTCACACACCCATTTATCTCCCTATTATATTTCCAGCTATTTATAAACACATCAATAGGTAATTGTCTAAGTAGTTTTATAATAGCATAGGTACCAATACCATGGGCCAAGAAACCAACCCATAAATGTATGGGTTAAATACTACCCATATAATTAATACATGAAAAGACCACATTTTTGGTTACTCCAAAATAAATCTCGGTTACTCACACAAAAATCTCGGGGGCTACTGCCCCTAAAACCTAAAAAGAATACATGAAGAGTGTACAATACTTCTAATGTACAATTTACAACAAATCTCACATGAAAATAGGCTCCATAACCTAACATGAATTATATCCTGAGACGATTGGAAAATTTAGATAATAAAGCCTCCGTAATAATCTTTTTAACTTGAGTTTTTGTTTAAATATGCCACTTGATCACCTTGTAAAAAGTTCATAAAACTTATTTTATAACGATGTGTAAAACACCTCTATGAACCCCGTAGCAGGAAATTCAAGGTTTGATTGTGTTTCCTCGTGACATAGAATGTCACATCAACATTTAGAATGACTTTATATGATCATTTAATCATTTATGTCATGTGTCTAGGAGCCCAGTTGACCATTTCACAACCTTGGATAGTTATCAAAAGTTGAAAATTTATTTTGGTTTTGGCTCACGGTTTAGGGACTTGGGTTGAGAAATGGAATTTTGTCACCACATAACTCTATAATTTCTTCATGAAAATCATGATCAACCATTATTTTTGAGAAAACTACTTTCGGGACTAGCTTTGTGAGGGAGTTTTGTAGGCCCCTTATCATTCTGTAGCAAGGACGAATTGACATAATTACTCTAATCAGCTCTGGAAAGGTAGTCACAGTTTGAACCTTGGTCTCCAGAAATGAGTTTTTCTGAATTCAAGAGGTTCCCTATATATAGGGGAGTATAATGGAATTGACACATCATGTGTTTAGGTATTTTACATTAGTTTTTGAACTCTGTTTTGTAACCATCCATGTTAAATTGGCCACTTTTGTAAACTCACAACAAAAACTAGAATATTGTTGTGGGACCATCTAATAGCTTAATAGTTTTCAAGAGACCTTAGGATACCTTCACATGATTTTATGTAACCTTTTATTTTCACTTGCGTTAAAAAATTCTTGTAGGAAATGTTGTGTTTTTCTCTCTCCTCTCCTTATCTCTATCTATATCCAAAAAATGAAACTACAAATGTATTCCTCACTCTCTCTGTCTCTACTGTGTGCAAAGTGTTTGATTTCATTTTTAATGGAAATTATGAATATGTGAAATATGTTAGTTGTAGGATACTTTCATACTAACTTCTAGGGATGACCATGTTTATGGTTATAGGTACCCCAAGACATAAGGAATCACTAGTATTCTTACTATGTTGTGATAATATGTACCCATTGAGATGAATACATTTTTAATTTGGAAATAGTAATATTACTTGATGTGGATTTATGGGATAGAATTTTTATTAAGTGAAAATATTAATTCTTTATGTAATGAAATGATAACCATACATATCTAGATATGTGATTGAGTTATATCTGCATGTGTGTGTTATAAAATTTGTATGTTATTTTTGGATAAGGTCATAATCATACTACTTAATTGAAATAATAATGTCATTGTATAGAAATTTCAATGGTTAGGTGGTGTATGTATTCCTTTAGTGAACTACGAGTCTTTACAGAACAAAAAAATGTACATGTGCGCATAATGGTAAGGAATGAGAAAAAAGGGATATAATAATATGGATAGTCAATACTTGTAAGTTCCATTGTGGTTATGAGATCATAGGTTGTAATATTGATATTAGTATAATAGTACAGGTTAGCATCAACTAGCTTATAGTAAATAGGGTCAAAAAGTTTGGGATACATTAATGAACATGTTTGTTAATTGACAAATTGACACAAAACTACCTTATATGAATTGCAATGGATAAACCTTTCAAGATGATTAACTAATATACAATGATGAGGGCCCTAACTTGCAAGCCTTGCAAAGGACATTTTGTACTACATGTTAATCGTATGCCTCCTTCCAAATTTGGAGTCAAATAAAAGTTGTCTATCCTAGATTGACTTGAGAAGAAGAGTGCATGATTAATGATCAATCTCACTAAAAAAATCGATAACTTACCATTGAGATTTTTACACACTCATTACCCTCTCCTGCATCCCCAAGAAGCCTAATAACAGGTGTTATTTGTGTGTAATTTTGTATGATGCAGTGGATTCAATGTACTGGTTTTAGTTATGCACTAAATGTTGTGAACAATCCCATTAAGGCATTGCAGATAAGAGTGTTACCTTGACAAGTAGTAAGGGAGTACCTTTGGATTTTACAAAGGTTTAACGAGATAGAGATGTGTTGAATACTCTAGTATTGAATTTTAGTAGGGTATGGAGCCCTTGAGTGCAAATGGAAATAAATTAAAACCTAGGACCTATTAAGAGGTTAATTGTGTGACATGAAATCTATGATTTAATTTCATCTATCGAAAATTGTGTTTTGATAGACCTGTTGGTTTTAGGAGTAAAGTGAAACTTGGAGTCTATCCCCTTATAACTTAAATGTTAAGCCTTCTTCATGTTGTTAAAGATGAATATGACTTGCTCCCTATGTGAGAACATGTATTTCGAGAAAACATAATATTCTTATCTCAGAAAATAAATCTTATGATGACTATCGTGTGTCTTGAAATGACTCTCATCCAATTATTAAAATATATCAACTAACTACGATAAGGGAAATAAATGTACTCTAGTGAGTGGAGAGTCTAAATGAAAAGGTACGTGGGAAAATTTATCCCTCTCAAACTTAAGATATTCCCTCTTAACTTCATGATTAATTACTCCTTATATAATGAAAGTAAATACGAATTTATGCTATGGGATTTTTGGGAACATGAATCCTTAGCTTGAAAATGAGTGTTATGAAACTCGTATGTGTTTAATAATGATTCTAACTAATGGTTGAATTACGGAAAGTAATTCTAGTAGAGAATGAAACCAAATAGGGTGTATTCTTTATAAGATGAAGATCTAAATGAAATGAAGAATATGTACATATTTGAGAATGAGAATATATTTATTTATAAATTAAATGTGTTTAAAAATCTATAAGGTGTAATACAAAGGAATTCAATTGTAATAAAGATGTAAACCATGAAAATGATGTGCATTGTGGAACAGGTTTATCCTTCTAAGTTCTCTTTTTTTTGTTAAAATCATTGTTTTTTATTTCACTCATTTGCAGAAATTGTGGAAATTATGTGTACATATAGTGTTATCATTATTGTATGTATGTTTCTTCATGTTGGGGTGAGATTATATCATATGTTATTATAGGAATAAGGTGTTGTAAGTCAAGGGAGGAATAATGAGTATTGTGTGTTTTGCTTTGGAGGAACCAAAGGGATGATACTTGTTCTAGTGGAGGGATAAGTGGGTATGTAAACCAGATGGAGGGATATGTGTTTAATTACATGTTTGTTTTTTTATGTGGAGGAACCAACAACTTATGCCCCATCCCTTAGTGGAGCGTTAAGTGGTAGTTGTAATGATGATATCTCCCCCATTTCAAGCCTTGTAGATAGGCTTGGTAGTATGATTCGTCTCTACTTGTGGTGCCAATAATGTTCTCATCAAATTATATGTGTGGGTTTGTGTAAGCATCTCATGTGATGTTGAATTATTCTAAGTGAGCCCATGTTGTGTTGTAAAGCAAGAAAAGAAAAAAAATAAAAATATTTTAGTTTATTTTGGCTTGTTTTTTGGTCCTACATGTGTGTGTGTTACATTTTTCCATGTTTTTTTGATAGAAAACATATTTACTCTTTACACACATACATTCATGAGGTATAATGATCTTGATACATAAAACACATAGATTTATACACGATGATATGATCTAGTTTGGTTCCTTACAATACTCTTCTAGGGGTATCTCCCAATACGATACAAGTGTTTTTATTTCATTATATGTTACTTTACTCCTTCCTCATCATGTTTGATTCCATACATAATGCTTATTACTATCTTTCACGCTATTAGGACTAACAAGTGTATCATTTCCAATGCTAACTTGTCTTACCAACCATGTCTTTACTATTTATACTTCCTTTATATGATATTATCATTACTTGTTTAAGAAGATTCATTCCTTGATTAATTGCTACATGGATTCACATGATTGTCTTATTTGATTATAATGTTATCTTTATACGACCTAAGGGCCTTGATTTTCATGTGACACCATGGGTGTATGATGTTTGTGGCTTCATGCCTATCTTACACGTATGCACTTTTTTATCTAGTTGTGAAACATTGTGCACTCTATTGCAATTGTCTTATGATACTGTGGGTGTCCCATGTTTACAGCTCCATGCCTACATATGACTATGTTTATATATATTATTGATTACTTGGCTATACATTGTTGTTTTTACTACTGTACTATTATTATTCTCACTTATGACACACTTGGTATATACTCTACTGGCTATACTACTACCCTTACTATGGCGTATAACATGTTTAAAGCTTAGTATGTTGTTTTTATGGTCATGCCACTTTGGATTATGACATGATTGAAACTTTTCTATGTTGTTTTTACTACCATACACATCTTACTTTTTCTTCTTGTGCATTTTTTTATCTTTATGTTGTGGTCTCTACCATGTGCAACCCATTTTAAAGGTGCATGTTCTCAACAATAACCTCCATTCCAACCTTATATGTTATCTTATATAGATTATCAGACTTATTACACATGGGTGCACATATATTCTTTTAACATGTGCACTCAAAATATTTGTCACACGTACCTCAAAATTGGGGTATTCATCATCAAGATATTTCTACATCTACAAATAGATTACATAATACAAGAACACATTTTTATATAGTTTCGATCCTCAAAAAAGGTCACAACTATTGAGATGTGGAAGAATTTAACAAAGGACAAAATTTGTACAGTACATTCAGGACCGTGGAACATTCATGAATATGATGGACATTCCCAGACAAGGGTAAATTCTCTGGATTTTTTAAATTTCTATAGATCATATCAACTATGTATAGGATTTTCATATAATTTATAGATAAATATGACATAGTACAAAATATAATAAATGGGGCATGAGTACTTAATTCCTTCTTAACTACACTATTCAGATTTAATTGCAGGAATAAGGTCCGGGGGCATAGGATCCCTTCTCCCCTATGATTTTTCACAATATACATGATAAATTATAGTGGTATTACACCTTATGGGGGAATTCCAATGTCCATGCCTTCTAAGGTTCAATTTTATTCAAATTGGAAAAAAATGGACCTAGATCCATATATAGCAGTGTGGTTTGTGGGTTTAGTGGAAAGTGTCGAAGCAAGTGAGTTCTTCGTAGATTGATATTTCCTCTTTTCTCACTAAATTCCCAAATGAGGATAGATTTAAAACACCTATGTTCTTTGTATTCAAGATCCTTTGTCTCTAGAAATCTCTAAAGAGGGGGTAAACATGGCTTCTCTACTCATTATCTCTAGTGTTGGATGAACCCAACACTCTAGTATCTTCTATGGCACAACATTGGGGACTGATCACCACTATTGTTTGAAATCTCTATTGTAATTCCAAGTCTCCAAGGCACATAAAAAAAGTTAAATCTTCCCTCCACAACAGAAATAGGTGTATTCCTTCCATGTTTTCTTCTCTTCACTTGATTTTATGCAAAGTTCAAAATTACATGCATTATCTATATTTTGATTTAGAGTTTAGTTTCTATCATAAAAATTGACTACACTCTATGTTGCAGGTTTTATCATGGAGCATGTCAACACCAACACATCATAGAACCACTTTCAAGTGAAGAGAAAGTGTGTGTGCACACTCAAGTATGTTTTTCCCTTAAGCATGCAATTTTCAATTACTAACATAAAGGGGGGAAATGTAGACAATACCTTCCCCTTTTACAATGTCAAGTTTGATCATGATCCCTTGATAAGAAAAATTATTGCATTTAGAATCCAATTAGCTCATCTCTCTAGCACTCTCATGAATTTTGTGTCATCATAATCTGCTCTATCATTAATTCTAGGAATATTATCTAGTCAAAGCAATAGGAAAACATTTATTCTTCATGACACAAATTTTTATTTATATTTTCAGCTCTTCGGTTTGAAAATGTAAGGAAGGGTTGGGATGTTAGGTATGGTCTTGGACAACATGTACGGTCCCACCCCTTCACATTTTCTGACTCATCTTTCAATTTCAAAATCTTATTTGGCTCATTTCCTCTTCTTAGGGTTGGCCTTACTAGAATATTTCACCTAAGAAAGGCTATATAATTAATTCATTATCACTTTATAACCCACTCAATACTCTTACAAGCTCATATTGCAAATATCATTCCAAAAGTACTCCAAGGGTTCCTAAATTTTCCCAAATCAGTTGCAAACCATTTAAAGTAGTCCAAACTACAGTTTTAAAATACTCAATCAGGTCAAAGATTATAGCTTCCTCCATTTCTAAGCATGCAAAGGTCATAGAGCCATGTCTTAGCAAGATCAAGGTCACTCTAAGCATTGTTTAACGGTTTCAAGCGACAAAGGGTTAGGTCACATAGCTGAGGCACACCACATCTCACTAGTAATATGTTAAGTACATTATTTATTACATAGTCAGTTGGCTATATTATTTTCAAGATACATGAGGACACCCCTAAGAGTTGGTTAGTTATTCAGACCTACACAAACACATAGGAGAACTACACAAGACTTGATCCTGCAACAAGGGCATGTAGTGTGACACTTTTATTGGTTTAGCAGTTTAGAGTCTAACTTCCAAGGGTAATATCATCCCAACCACACATATGTTTTCTCCTTTCAGTTTATTAATATTATGATGAAGTGTTATGGAGGTTTCTAGGGTTTCCACTTTGTTGCAAGTGATTACAGGACATCCCAAAGTTGTACACACAAGAGCGACATGCAACAAAGGGAATTTCTAAACAAGTGAAGCATATTGGGAGTTTAAGGTCTATACTATCAAAGGGTCCAAGATCGTAAAGTTATAGGTCAAAATTGTATAAATTTCAGCCTAAACCATATTTTTTACACCCTTTGAAATTAAGAAATATAATGTTTAGTGATTTAACAAGGATTTAAAGGGTACATATATATGGGTTTATTCTAATTAATTAAATTCCAACATTAATCATACAATATCATAACAATGCATTCAATACTTACATGATATGCTACAAACTTGAAAACATAAGGGAATGAGTACACTTAGTTGATTAGAGATGATTCTAGGAAGTTTTTGGTGTGCATTCTACTGGAACTGGAAGATATAAACATGATAATGCTTTGTTTCTTGAATTATGGCTGGAAAATGACTTGGGTCGGGCCTGTATAACTCTATCAAGATCGCCCATATGGTCTTGACCCTATTGCATGGTTTTGGATATGCTCTTAATCTGGTCTTGCAAATTTTTGAGAGTGTCGTCAGCCTAGAAATGTTTGTCGGTATCAAACCCTAATTATCTGTTATGTTGTGAATCCCTCTAGACATTCTGAATTTGATCTTAAACCATAACCATGGGTGGGTATAATGCAAAACAACATTAATTGGGTTGTGGTCACCCCCGTGCACCTAAGACATTAGCCTTACACCAAAGAGGCCTCAATTCAGACGTTGTTCTCCACCTATCATGTGATATCTAAATGAATGCAACTATGATTTGGCAACTTATTTGAAAATGTTTGAGTTGAGTTTGGATTTTGTTAAAATACTTGGAGAAGGGATGATTAAGTGCTTACAAATGAGATGAATTCTTAACTTGGTATAATGCTTCAGACCTGTAGTGATTGTTGCCCTAATGAGTGTGCATGATATTTTGTGAGATTTAGGGAGCCTTGGGTGCCTTTTGCAAGAGTAGGAAGTGAGTTTATTAATGTAGTGTCATATGATTTCTAGGTGTGTAAATGAAAGAGTCTATACTTGTTTATGTATGATTTTGAAGGTAAATTAGTGAAGAAAGGACAAATCAAAGGGAATAAAGGACCCAACAAATAATATGAAATTGAAAACAAAATTGGAGGATATGTCAGTTCAAAACAATTCTAAAAGGTCATGACCAAATAGTAACTCCTGACCAAACCATATTTTTTTTCCTAGGGATGAGAAACATAAAAAGTGGAGTTTTCATATTGTCACTAGAGTTTGTATATGAATTTTATGCATTTGACTCTTAAAATTTTTTGGCATATCAATTTATATGACTAAGAAATCTAGAAAAGAGATCTCAAGATGTACTAAGAGGGGATAGAAAGAGTGTGCTTATCTTAGCAAGAGTGTGTTATCAAAACCAACATTGTCAAATAGTAAATTGGCAATTTGAGTGCCTATATTTTCCCCCTTCAAGTATGAAATGAAAATTTCATGTTTAAAGGAAAAGATACATGAGTGTGTAGACACACTTTTTCTTGGCTCATAAATTTTTTTGCATTTTTCATGTTGTGTTTAGTGTTGGCATGTTCCATGATGAGACATACAACACAAAGTGTAGCTAATGTCCATAATAGAAAATGGAACTTTAACTCAAACATAAAGTGGAATATGTAAAACTTGCATTTTCATAAAGTGAAAATAAAGAAATTGAAAAACATAGAAGGAATACATGTGTTTTTTTTGTAGAGGGAGAAGATGTGATTTTTTCATGCTTGGAGATTTGGATTGTTGAAATCGCTAAAGGATTAGGGGTGATCAATTGTCAATATGTGTTGAGAAGAAGTAGGAGTGTTAGGTGTATGCAACCCAACAAAAAGTGGCGAATAAAGAGAAAATAAGAATGAAGTACCGAAGCACCCCACCAAGGAAGAATACTGTGCATAAAATTCATTCAACTATGATATCTTCCCCTTCAAATGTAAAAGGTAAGGGAAGACTGCCTACAAACAACACATCTACTTTCATAGTTTCTGTAACCTCATGGACCAAACCACTACAAATGGATCCAAGCCCAATTCGACAAATAAAGACACATAATATAAAAGAGAATGAGTGGCACCATGCCCTTCTCATGTATCACTCAATTAAATGGAAGCTTATAATATATAGAAATGTAAATGGAAAAAGGAGGCCCATGTCCCCAAGATCCTTAAAAAATAAAACTGAAACCAAGTATCATGGTGAAGGAGTGAAGTACTTCATGATCCCTATAACTAATCTGAACTGAGTCAATTGAATCTAAAATTGTGCCAAGAAATAGTTCTTGCAAGTGAACCAACTGAGAAAGTTGGTGGAACTTCCCTAGTATAAAACCATGTAGAAGGGTCAGAACCATTTGTACTGTCCTAACCAAGCTATACATTTATGACATTGTGCAATTTTTTCTAAATTTTTATACTTGATTTTGTTTCTGAGGACATGTAAGTTGTTTATACGCGTGTATGAACCCATAATTCTACCTGTGTTTTTTGGAAGTGGAATATTTTTGGATGAATGCCCCCTCTTTTGAGGTTCATGTGATAAAACGTTTGACCATGCCACTCAAAAAAATAGATGTGTAAACATGTACGATAATGTTGATAAATTAATGAAGAAAGAGATGACCACAATGAAGAACTTGTACCTACAAAAGGGGTTCGCATGATAGAAA
The DNA here is from genome assembly GCA_019776745.2 of Taxus chinensis. Classification (NCBI taxonomy): domain Eukaryota; kingdom Viridiplantae; phylum Streptophyta; class Pinopsida; order Cupressales; family Taxaceae; genus Taxus; species Taxus chinensis. The sequence continues at coordinate 733,589,660 of CM034150.1, forward strand.
CATTAGCATGTAACAAGAGCAACATTTTAAATAAGATCAACAATAGTAATAAGGCACGCATAAGAAATCAAGTGCATAGATAAATAAATAGTGAAATCAAATACAATAATATGCAATCAATATCACATAAAAGGCATAGATCCGTAAACACAACCACAATGTCACAAGATAATCAAGGCCCTTGTGCCTGCAAACAATGTGACATAAAAGAGTGGTAGAGCCAAAAACATGGGACATCCATGGTGTCACAAGATAGACAAGGCACTCAGGACTAAAGAGGTACGAGAATATTTAAACAAAGATCAAATACAATAATGTTCTTTATATATTCGACCTTACAAACTTACATATATATAGGAAATGAATTTCCTATATTTTAGGAAGTAGCTAACTACTCTTCCATGAATATCTCACCTGAACACCATATACATGAGTGGTTAAACTCACATAACAAATAATTGTTATAACCAAACATATAACTAATAATATGAGTTGTTAACCAACTCATATTATATTACAAATAATAATCATGATTAATAGTGTTAAACACTATTAATCTAACATTCAACCCCTTAGTGTGAACATTATTAATCACTAATCTCCACCCCCTTAATGTGAACACAAAGAAGAACCATATTTGAAGAAGTTGAACCACCTACTGAAAGCACTGCTTAGACCAGGTACAAACTCCATAGATTATCTCTTTACCCTCGTAAAGGCGTAGTGTCGAGCCGAATTATGCAGGAATGCTCCCTTCCTCTTTGGGTTCCTATGGGACTTTCCCTTCCTCCCTGGGCACCCCAATTCTGGATCTCCAAGATCCACAATCTTCACACTAGATGGATAACCATCCCTTGAGTCTACCTCGAAATCTTCTGCTTCTCCCCAAAAGTGAGTATTTTGAAAACATGATTCCTCCGAAAATTTTGAAAAGGGGTTTATTCAATAAACCATCACACTGCAAACATGAACACTAAAGTGCACTGAAAATAGAAACCACACTTCACACATGTCACCAGATCAGTATGTGACCCCATCGTTGGCGACTGACGAGAGGTCTCTGAATGACCTCCAACCTTCGATGCCTCCATCCTCCAATAAATGGCTACTAACTCAGCCGGATGTGATCAAAAATCTCAATTTTACAAATGTTAATCGAATGTCGGTCACCGCCAAAAATGCATTCGTAACGTAATTTTTTTTATTTTTCAAACTTTTTTTTGGACACTTACAAATCTTGACAAATTTTGACAATGACTCTTTTTTATGACATTCAACGGTAACACTTTCAATGATATAAAATGACTCAACACACAAATAACTCATAATTTGTTATTATTATTATTATGACACTCTGACAATACACAACAATGACTTGAAATCTTTAACAACACAATAGTACTCATGAAAAAAATTGACTAAAAGAATAATGTATAGACTCTTTTACACAAATGGAGAGGACTTCTTACAAACTTTTGACAATACTCTATTAACAAACATTAACTAGACATGATAATACACATCAACTAAAAATACCTCTTTAGTGACTTTTCGGTTAGCGACTCAATAATATATATCTAAAGAACAAAATAAGATGACACTTTGAACATGTAAATAAGAATAACTAAACACGACCTATTGGGGACATCTATCATCTATAATACCCAAAGATAATGTTGAATGCATACTCATTTTTTGAGGAACTTTACCGATGCCACTGCATGCCAAGTGCGGTTCCAAAAGTACATGCAAATTGATGTTTTGATAATCAGACTAAACGACAGATCTATACAGGTCGAATGATCAGTGATGTTACAATAAAATATTGCATGAATGAATGACTGAGCTAGAAACTAGACTAGAGTAAACATTTATGGGACCAGAAAAACACATCAATCTGCAAGAAATGGACGAGCTGTATATATTTTCCTATCCAATTTGCTCTAGATGCGTAAGACTTGAGATTACCAGAATCTAAACATAGCATAATAGATTAAACGCATCATTGTTTCTGGTTATAAATGTATACACAGATCGTCAACACGCACTCAATGCTTCGAAGTGGATAGGCGATGAGTGTCTTTTGAGTAATAGATGTCGATTGCAATGAATGAGTTACATTTAAAGGATGATTCAATCTGATGAAAAAAAAAGCCAAAGTATATAAAACCTCCACTACCTTTATCATTCTTCTCAGAAAATAGACCTGCTGGAAATGCATGAAAATCGACTTTGATTGAGAATATGAGCATTTACAGTTACAAATAATCCAATCTTCTTGTGAAGGCGCACATATGTGTTGATTGCATACCCAAACTTGAGAGCAAGCCACACCTAGACATGGACATGAATAGATGGAATGTGGGTTCTAAATCACGACACACCATGAATGTCGGTATTCCAATAAAGACTCATGATGCCAAGAAATCCAAAACTATGCAATCATTAGTGTAGTTAGACTCAGTTTAATATAATGAAATGACTAAATCACGAACAAATCTGCAAGTCAGCAGTCCAGGTAGCAGGACAGATTGACAAAGCCAACAATACGTGCCTGTTTTTGAAATTGTTAATCAATATTGTATGTAGACAACAATTTTAAAGGCTATGCTCAAAAATTAAACTACGAGCTCCGGTGATTTGCTTCACACATGTGCTTCCAAAATTGGGGCAATGTAAATTCTCGAAGTGCCCCCAACATAGAAAATTATTCTTCCATCTCAAAGTAATAGATCAAAATTCACTCTAATACCAAATAAAGAGTATGAGCAGATTTAAACACAGATCAAATACAATAATGTTCTTCATATATTCGACCTTACAAACTTACATATATATATAAGAAATGACTTTCCTATATTTTAGGAAGTAGCTAACTACTCTTCTATGAATATCTCACCCGAACACTATATAAATGAGTGGTTAAACTCACATAACAAATAATTGTTATAACCAAACATATAACTAATAATATGAGTTATTAACCAACTCATATTATATTACAAATAACAATCAAGATTAATAATGTTAAACACTATTAATTCTAACAAGGACAAAAACAAGGAGACAAATAAGTAGTAACACACACAACTATCAAACATGTAGGGAAAACAAGAATGTTAGAATGTGAGGAAAGCAAATGACAAGAGGCATGTGATACAAGAGGTATCAACACTACACAAGACACATGTATTAGTCCTATTTGTCCAAAAAATAGCAAGTACAGAATGTGTGTAACCAAGTGTAATGAGGAAGTAGAAATGAACTATATTGAAATAATAACACCTATATAATGCAGGGGTATGCCCCCAAGATATGAATGTAAGGAACCATGTTAGCTCTTATTAGTATGTATCGGTTTGGGTATCTTGTATCAAGCGTAATATACCTCATAAATGCATGAATGTAAATAATAAAAAGATATTTTATTTATCAAACCAATGTGACAAACAACATGTATAATGTAAAGTGCAAACAATGTAAATTAAGTGCACAAGTCCTAATTTTGGATTTTTGCAAATATTTGAATGTTTTTGTATTTTGTAACTATGTCAATGCTTTTTTATTTTGCAATGTTTATCTATGTTTAGAGAAAGTGGATAACATAAGATCTACCCAAGGAGAAACTCATGAAGAGGCTAATCAGTCGTCAAAGAGGATAAATGAGTGGGCCTCAATGGTGCCAAAGGATGTGACTCAAGTGCAAGTGGTAACATAGCAGTGATTCATGCCAAAGAAGGTGTGGGAAAAGATCTACGTGAAGTAGATCTATGGGTAGTGTGTGAAGTATAAGATATACATGGAGGAATAGAAGAGTGATTTCTCCTAGATAGATGATGTGCATTAAAAGATTTATGAGAAACTACAGAGAGAGCATGCACACTAGAGGACCTAGGTAGTATCCTATGATAATGTAATCCATTAGAGACTGTGTGGATCCAAAGACCTATAAGGAGACCTTGGTGGGTTAGGACCACTAGAAAAGGTCTTTATAACTTATATCTTAGGAGGACTAGAACCGCTAGAGATAGTATGTGCAACAAAAGGCCTATCGTGAGACTTAGGAGGGATAAAAACACTAGTGATAGTGTGTGCAACCAAAGGCCTATTAGTAGACCTTAGAGGGATAGAATTGTGAGAGATAGTACATACAACCAAAGGCCTATCAAGAGACCTATGATGGATATAACAGTTAGAGGAATTATATAAAGCAAAAGACCTATCCGTAAATGCACTAGGAATATAGATAGAAATTGTAGAAGAACAACTAGGAAAGCTAGGAGAAAAAACCTCAAAGGGAATACCTCAAATGGTGACAACCTATTGATTGTCAATAAAATTGACATGTTGGTCAATAATCAATGGAATGATCCTAAGAGCACACATCCAAGGGAGACCTAAGCGCAATACACCAAAGCTAAGTGTAGTAGTAACCAAGAATGAGATTGGTGTAGTAAGAGAGCCAACTATAATAGGGAGAGTCTTGCATTGATAACAAGGATTAGAATCAAATGTAAGCTTATTTGTGGAAATACTGAGAAAATGGAGTACTGGAATAAAAATTATCCTTGTTATTTGGATCAACTAATATACCATGTATAGGTATTTTATGGATAAAGATAGGAATAGAAATAGTATTTGAAATAAGCATGTCATCTATGTAAAATTCATCGAAAGTGATAATCAGTGTAGGAGATGACATATAAGTAGTAGTGTCAATAATTACATCCAAATGGTGATCATAAGAGGCCAATGGTGGTACTACACATTGAGTATTGTGCATGTCAAAAGTAGATTTGTCATCGTGATGCTTAGGAAGTATGTCATTGAATATTTTCAATTTGGGATTCTCATTGGTTGGCTTAGAAAATTTAGTGGGCACATTCCATTCGATGGAATTGGAGTCAATAAGATCTTCGATAACGCAATGAAGATTTAAAAACTTGTTGATGAAGTGAAAAATATATCTATGATAATCACCATAAGCATTAGCATCAAAAAATTTACTTTGAGTCTTGCTCACATCAACCTCAAATAATGGAAGGAGGTACACAAGATAACACTGAAGAAATAATTCAACACAATATGTGGAGCATAAGATAAGCATGTGAATTACTGTCTATGATAAAATGTAGTATTATGGTTAATGGATGGTGGTTTCTGTAGAGCATAATACTTAAAATGGGAAGAATCCCATTTATAGAGATGAATAAAGCCTTCATGAGAAAAGTGTAGAGCAGTGGATGTTAATGTGACGTGTGTAGTATGTAACCAAGGTTGCTAGAGGAGGATATTGTATTTAGGATTATCGAGGACAAAATAACAAATAGTGTCAAAGATTTTGGGGCCCATAGTGATTGGGATAGTATAAAACCAAAGACTTTACATGGTACATTGTCAAATCCATGAATGCTGAGTTTAGGAGAGATATCCTTGAAAAAGAAACCTAAACCATGGATTTAAAAATATGCTAAAAACATTGAGGTTTGATGCTTTATCAATAAAAACATGCTTGGATAGACTCATGTGTACAAGAATTTGAACATAGAGAGGAATTTCATTGTTAACCAGAGGTTGAGGGGGATTTGCAACAGATAGAGAATTTTGAAGAATACATTGGACATGCTCACCAAGTGTATTAGTATGAATCTGAGTATGTATAAGGTTAATGAATGTATCCTTACATGTAGGGTAATGCTTTAAATAGTCAAGGAATTATATGATTTGACCATAAAATGAAGCCGTGATTACAACGAAAAGTAGAATAACCAGTCCAAGAAGAAGAATCATATACCAATATAGAAAAATGAACCCAAGGGTAGCTAGGGTTTTTAACATAATATTGAATTCAAGAGTTGGGTTCACCAAAATGTTTACGCCCTTTTTAGATTAATAAATATAATGTTTATTGATTTAAGTACACTAAGGATGTAAATGGTAGATACATGGGTTATTCTGATTAATTAACCTCTAACATTAATCATACAATATCATAACAATGCATTAAATAATTACACGATATGCTACATACTTGAAAACACAAGGGAATGAGTGCACTTCACTTATTATAGATGATTCTGGGAAGTTATGGGTGTGTAAACTACTAAAACTATAATATCTAAACTTGATAATGCATTGTTTCCAGAAATGTGACTCGAAAATGAATTGGGGTAGGAGCGTACAACTTTTCCATGACCATCCATACGGTCTTGACCCTATTGTGCGGTTTTGGATATGCTCTAAATTTGGTCGTGCAACTTTTTGGGAGTGTCACCAACCTGGAAATGTCTACTACTATAAAACCCTACGATTCAAAGGTGGGGTTCGGTCAACACTAAAATTTTCCTCCGTAGTTTCTATTTCATTAATGTATGTATTAGGAATAAGATGTTGTTAAGTATCATTAGTAGTGGCGTCTAATAGAAGATAACAATGCTGCCGGTACGACGTCGCCAATAATGTTTAGTATGGTAACATTCAAAGTACAATAGGAATGTTGTGGTAAAAAGTAAATATTTGTCGTAAGTGGTTCGGTAATGTTAAAATGTCAAATTTAGGGTAAGTAGAGAAGTAGGGTCTACATGATTGGGAATTAGAAATATTATATTAGTAATAAGGAAAAGGAGTGATGTCATAAATATTTTGTGTATTTTATTTGTAAAAAGTCTAAAAATGTGGAACCCATGTGAAATGATAAGGTTTATCTTATCTTAAAATATAAACTTACATGTAAAGATAAGAGTTAAGGTATGGAATATGATTTGTCAGAGTAGATTTCTTATCCTATCTTAGAGATAAGATGGATAAGCCTGAAAGTTCTATAAATAAAGAGGCCACCCCCCTCATTTAGCATAGAAGGAAGTAGTGAGAAATATTGTATGAGTAAGTGTGTAAAGGAAGCCATCATTTAGAAGGTGTGTTAAAGAAGCCTATAAGAGGTGTAATTGTGAAGTTTCTCCCATAGTTATTGTTGGAAGGCAAGTGAAGTTAGTAACACTTGAAGTACCTCATGGGTGAGATTGTAACAATTTCATGTTGATATTATAATTTACACTTATATTTCAGATGTGTCATCATTCCTTCGTATCATAGTCTATGGTATTCTTGTGTTATGTTTGTTGTTGTGTTTCCAGATTACATCCACCAAACTAAAAGTTGTGCATTAGTAAATAATCATAGCACGAGGAGTTCGCGGTGGAGAATTATCATAGTGCCATATTGGTGATGACAGTTCACCAAATATTTACACACTTTTAAAGTTTAATTTAGATTTTGTAATACACAACAAATAAAAAGGCATGTAAGATTAGAAAACTAGGAGATATTCTGAAAAATTAACTTCCAACATTAATCATAAAAAATATAATAATGTATTGGTTCTTTCGATATTTTTATGAAGAATCATATTACACGAGAGAGAGAGAGAGAGAGAGAGAGAGAGAGAGAGAGAGAGAGAGAGAGAGAGAGAGAGAGAGAGAGAGAGAGAAGCTTTATAGAGTTGTAAAAGAAGAATATGAGAAGAAAAACTAAAGAAACTGGGAGTGAAAAGCATAGAGAAACTTCTTTTTTGAAATTGTAACCTGTAAATCTCTTGGTGCATGACCATACGGTCTAGTCAGGTTGTATATTATAGTCTTTCCCATTTTGTATAGTCTTAGACACCTTCAAAATTGGGTTTTATGACTTTTTGGGTCCTTCAATGGCCTAGAAATACTCTTTATTGTCAAACCCTAACAGTTGCACATTCTAGATCTCATCTATAATTAGCTAAATCACTCCAAAACCTTAACCATGGGTAGAAGACCATGTAAGAAGGTTAGTGTTTAGGTTTTTGTGTACCCCAAGCACCGCCTACACCATCAATACTCTGAAGAGGCCTAATTTCATTGGTCATACTGCAAATCCTTTTGAACATTCTGAATACTATCTCAAACCCTAGCCCTGGGTGGGAGATCCTGTAAAAAAACATTAGTTGGGTTGTGGGAACCCCCATGCACTGAAAAAGTTGGCACTACTCTGAAGAGGCCTCAAACCACACATCATTCTCCACCTAACATGTGATACTTGAATGAATGCAATTATGATTTGGCAACTTCTTTGAGAATGCTTGAGTTGAGTTTGTATCTTGCTAAAATAATTCGAGAATGGATGTTTAAGTGCTTATAAATGAGATAACTTGACTTCTTTACCTGGTATGGTGCTTTAGATCTATAATGATCTTTATTGTAATATTTGGTTTCTCAAGCTTCCTAAAAACATTAAAAAAAATATTGAAAGCTTCTTAGCTACGATCAAATTTTATCAAGATCATTTAAAAATAATTATCCTTAAACATTAAAGACATAATTTATCATTACGAGCAGACCATCTAGGACTTGAGTAATTGTTTACTCCTCCTTAGATTCCCATCATGAATCGATTTAGGCCATGAGCAAGACTTGTGCAGGCTAAGAAGGCTTGTCATGATCTCCTGACCCACCTTCACATTCTTATGAAGGCTTAAATGTAATCTTTAGCATTTAGTCTTTTACTACCTTTCAGTAGTTAAGAAACCTCGTGATTAAATTCCTTCACGTGTGCTTGCCACCTCAAAATCTGGGTAATCTTTAACCCTTCCTTGGTTCCTAGCCAAACCACACTCCAAAATTAGTGACAGATGACACAATCAACCATTGCATCACTTTGACCAAAGTTTCTAGCTTGTGTTCAAGCTAGCTCTTAAGTCTACACAAACTAAAAGAGTTTTTCCATAGTCACAACATGATATATCTCGACTCCCATGAATTCCATTTTATGCTAAATTCATTAAGGTTATGCTGACGGTATGATCCTAACTTTCGCAAAAGATGAAGATGCTCTCTTAGCTTCTTATACCTACCTATTGTATTAACACGCGGGCTTATCTACGAGTCAAGACAAATATGTCCACACATTAGTACAATATGGTAGGTTTAGGAGGCTAAGGGTCCATCTCAAGCTTACACCGAGATTAATATGGACATGACTAATTAACAATTCCCCGGGTTCATTTCTTGGATTTCAAAAAAGTCATCCATTCATCACCATAATTCCATCTTGAAAATGGTTCCTGAGATTCAATCAATCCAAATCCCCTTAAGAGATGTGGATGAACAGACTTTAACAAAGCTTAGCCAATATTAGGTTTGATTGTTTAGATGTCATATGTTTAAAAAAATTATGAGTTGCATTCATAAAATAAAAAGATTACATCCTTTAGGGATTTATATGAAGTCAACACATCAGTTGGATAAACATAAGTTTCCCCAATGACTTGATTAAGATTAAATGAGATGAATATTCCTATCCTTAATGAAAGAACAACTTGTTGATTCAATTAAAACACCTTCGAATTTAATTTCACATAAACCACTGTCAAATTTTGAATCTTAACCATAAATATATCAATTATATTATCTTTTATAAGACGACTATATTCTTAGACTAATAAGATTCATTCCTAGACAAGAGTTCTTACTTGTCCTATATTCTAGGCTTCTTACAACACAACAAATTTTTAAGTAAAATAAACAACATCTTGTCCACATTATATTTCTTCCAACATCACATCAACATAATCAGACATACAGCGGAAATCAACCAATGACAATTTTTTTTATTCAACCAAAACAAATAATCACATTTCATCATTATTAAATAATCCAAAGGAAGGACTCCTTTCCTTTTATTAATAAAATTGTCTTTCAATTATAAATCACAAAGAACACTAAATTCTGCACTACAATTTGGGAATCAAAACTCCTAAATCAAGTAGTTAGCAATTTCCATCTCCACCTTCTTCTTACCAATTCCTCATCGTGTACCTGTAGAAGAAATGGGTTAGTATTCACTACACTTGCATGGATTTTTCCCCTTATGCTCTGTTCTACCTACTGATGATAGGTCAGTACTGGTAATTGGTTAGTACGAATGTATGGAATGGCGCGTTGCGCCATTCCGTACATTCAGACAGGCCTATAAAATTTTACAAATTTTAGGACATAAAAGAGATTGAAATAAATATAACAAATCCCATTATCCTGATTACAAGAATTGAACTATTACAGAAATTAATATCATCAATTCTAATTTTCACTTTTTTAACAACCAGTAGGAAATAAACTCCCATAAATCAACTTTCTTTCCAACAATGTTCCACAAAGAGACTAACATTTTTACATCTAACTAAGATGAAAATATCTACAACGTTTAGCTACCCAGATTAGCACATGGCTATTTATGTATTGTTGCATACGACCATTTTCAAATAGTTTCTAATCATCACCAAGGTTTAATCCCAAATCCAACACAAAACAATGATATCTGTTCACTCAAGAAGTAAGTATCAACAACATTCAAACATTCATATAACACATGCAGAATAAAACAACATTCAACATTCATATAACAGTTGTAGAATAAAACAACATTCAATATTTGTATAACAGTTGTAGAATAAGCAACATTCCAACATTCATATATAGTTGTAGACTCCATATACTCCCGTGAAGACTCTAACACTTCTACCCCATCAACGCAGTCCAGAGCCAATGAAATCAACAAGGCCAAGAGTTACCGATATGATTGTGAGACACCCCACATGAACAATGGATACCATTTCTATGCTGTTCAAATAGGTCAGAAATAGGCATAAAAACCTAACTAAAATAATTCCCATAATTCATGAAAATAAAACCCCAAGCTATTCAATTTCAAGGAATCAAACATACTTCAGATTTAACTGAGCTTCACTCCCCATTGAATAAAACCGACTCAATAAATAAACTCCTCTCCATTAAATAAAATCCTGCTACCCAGTTTTTATTGCAGGTTAATGAGCATCTTTATCAACATGCCAGAAGAAAAACTAATAATTAATTCTCCGAGTCTCTGCAGAGGGAAAACGTATACCTACTAATGGTAGAACGATTATGGGGAATATACACCGAGGCAACAACCCTTCCTGACTACCAGTTTCACAAAATGATTTTTTAATAAATTTATTCATCTACCCAGGTTTATTAAAGGTATTGAATAGATAAATTTCGTAGCAACCAACAATCATTTACAGTCCGACAATCAATATAGAAGAACACATCAATTTTAGGCACCATTTTTTAATAAAGAATAAAACAGTGATTTTAGGCAATCATTTTTTTAATAAAGAATGACACGATGATTTCAAGCAACCATTTTTGTTACAAAAGATCACATCGATTTCTACGGTCAAGTTTTCAAACAAAGAAAAACACCATCGATTCCATATATACATACCTAGATTTAACCATTATTCCATCTACCAATAGCTACATATTATCAGAAAGAAGAGAAAAGCACAGGGAGAAGAAACCATGACTGTGATAGTTCTATGAAACTTCCAAGCTGTAATTATTTTTCCAAATTTTCCAACCCTTTCTCCTCCAGCTGCTCGCTACAAAATAGACCTAGAGAAACCCTTCCATTTTTAAGAAATCCACAGAGTGCTGAGTCTACTAGAAATGTAATTTCTTCGGCATGTAGGCCATGATTAATAACTCTGTATTAATTTTGGTAGGGCTTCACCCCCATTTTCTCCTCATTTTGCTCCCAGCTCGAATGGAAATGTTTTTACTTAACCCTAACCTCTGCCAGCCCATATGGGCTTGATCAATGCTAATCGTTCAATGAAGCCACTTGCCCCTCTTGAGATTTGGGGATGCATGCATGGGGATTCCCATCATGGTGAGGGTGGAGGGTTCGTGAGGTCCCCTCCCCTATTATTTTTCTAATTTTCTTTTGAAATCATTTAAATTTTTAACAAGTCAACCGAAAAAAATAATCACCTTGGGGCAGACCACATGGTCTAAGGTAATAATTATTTAACTAAGTCCCTCAATACCTTTCAACATCATAACATATGCTAACAAAGGAGTCCCCACTATGCACATGTATCATATATATATTTTATAACATGTGGTCTCTAGACCATATAGTATGCTTGCGCTACATGGAGGTAGAGTTCAGTTTTTAAAGCTAGATGACCTAGCACAAGTCCAATGTTGTTGGCCATGTCTAACTGACATGCATGTGTTCTTGCGGGAACCTATAGGTGAGCTGCCTATATACGAGCTCACGTATCCCGTTGAGCTAGTGTATAGACAATGGGTCTATACGTGTCAGCACACATAGTTGTACACCTTATTAGGCATTTCCAGCAGGGTTCAATTTCACAACAACAAACAAATGGTACACTTGCATTCATAAGTAACTTAGGTTACTTATAGATGTAAGTGTATCGTAAACCACCAAACAAAATTAAATCATTAATTTCAATTAACATTGGTGAAAATAGAATGGGGTAAACTGTGGTGGATGTGACATTTATCTTGTTTGTTAATGTATGCTATTGTTTGTGGGCTATGCCCTATGTCTTGTATGCTCATTGTATGCCTTTGGCTGCTTTGAAACTGATTGTATTATGGCATTGTGAGCGATGTCCCATGTATGAAACCCACTTTTCATGGTCCATCTTGTCTTACCACTTGCTTGTTACATTGTCTTCTATTGCATGTTTGTTAATTTTTCTACTAACATATATTTCTAGTCATCTTGTCTTCATGTTCCTTGGTTTCTACCATGCACATCCCCTACCCCCTACAGGTATCCACTTCAGTACAACATCAAGCCCTCTCCTTTTGGCCGCATTCTCCTACAGTTGTCACATGCATGTCCCAATAAGGGGGGCATACATTGGGTGAACAAATCACCCCTAAAACAGCACAGAGCTACAACACAAAATCTGCACAGTATAGAAAAATCACAAGAACACAATCATAGAATGGCCCAAATCTAACTTGGGTCCAATACATAGTATAGAAAATAGTGCCTGGGTCCTAATGTCTTGGGGGTAGATACAATCATCTTCTTAGATCAAAACAATTCACAGAAGTCTTTTGAGTAATTCTACAGTTACAAGCATAGTCCTTTAGTTACAAAATGCATTCTATCTCCTACAATCGATACAATCGGAACTAATTCAGAACAATTGGGATAAAAGGAACAATAGTAACAATTAGGATGCACCATCTGTAGTGGTGCTTATCAGGAAGATTCATGGAAGGAGATTAGAACTATACCTCTCTCCCCAACACTTTCTCTTTAACATGAGATCGCCCAAAAAAACTAGCACTTGGTGTTGAGATTGCCCAAAAAACTCATTCTTGGCATGAGTTCACCCAAAAAACTAGCCCTTGGCGTGAGATCGCCCAAAAACTCACCCTTGGCATGAGATTTCCCAAAAAAATCACTATTATAATGAGATCGCCCAAAAAACTCACTCTCTCACCGCATTTTCAAGGACACATTTTCTATCCTTTACACTCTTTATATATTGGGTGCACCCTTTCCTTTATACTAATTCTACACATTTTACATACTTTGCTCAGATTTTCTATATACCAGACTTTGAGTACTCTTTTTCTCTTCTTTTTGTAGGTTTGTCTTAATACACAACAACAAGTAGTCTAAAACAACAATACAAGACAATAACATGTAAATGCAACCACATATGATTCACACCTAGGGTCACTTTCCATTCCTAGTCTCCACGCTTAACCACGCTTTAATTGTCCACTCGACGCGTTATTCGCCACCACATTCTATACGATCGTAAGGTCTGCATCTCTATCACTATTTATGTTATCAAGTATTCACTTAACAACATAAAGTGGGGCAACTGTAGACCCCAAATCATGCATTTGGGGTACATTTCTAGTTCCAAAAGAATGCTAGCATTTACATGATTCCTAAGCAAGAAAACTAGTGAGTGACAATATCTTTGGCCTACTTTTCTTATCTCTTGTTTCTATTTGGCCTTACACACCCTACACGCCTAGTCATAACTTTACTTGTTTACTCTTCATGACTTCCGACACTAGCGCCTAACCAGGACAACAGTGCCCAGGGCGCCCCTGACCGTTATTACCGAGACTCCACTCTTTTTGGGTTTTTTCGATTTTATCTTTTGGGCATCT